>JAQFVV010012662.1:305000-630141 GCA_028023455.1 Epiperipatus broadwayi | reverse complement strand
CTGCTCGTGTGTTATATAAGTTCATGTTTAATTCAACTATCAATTGTTCCACTGACATTAAGATTTAATAATAAAATAAAAAAAATATATAAGTATTTATTCTTAACTTCAAATCTGGCATTTTACTCAAAAGCTTAAGGTATATATTATTTAAAACTTAAATGTATATATAAATAGTACATATATGTTACATAATAAAATAGTCAAATAAAAATTTATATTTATAAATAATTTCTCAAGAGATAAAACACGCTAGACTAATAATAACAACTGTAAGTTACTATTATAATATATATATATATATATATATATATTGTGGCCATCTGAATGGGCAAAAGGGTTTAAGATACTTTGTATCTTAAATAAATAGTTATATTATATTTAAAAAAAATGAAATAGCCTTAGAATTTTAAAATTTTTTCTGGAGATTATTTAAAGCTTAAAAATGGATGGCTTATGCAGTTTATTGACCACTTGATAGGTATTCATTAGTATTATTATGGTTAATGAAATATTTAATGTAAGGAAGGGGGGTTGTTTATTAATGGAATTGATACATCTTGTTGGAAAGATGCAAAGTTATCCTGTGTTAGTATAATATTATTTGAACGGTTTCAAATATCCTTTATACATTAATTATTATCCTTTTGTCAACAGTTAATAGCAGGTTGCAGTGCATGTGTATGCATGTATGACTGCATTATGTTTCATTTCATTTTCATCTTTAATAACAGAAAACAATAGTACATTCACAATAAAAAAACATTTAAATAAGAGTAATTATCTTAAATAATTTAACAAATATATATTTCTTTCCAATAATTAATAGACAGTTAAATCAATGGATTATTTTATAAATTAAATAAATTATTAATCATTTTTATTTGATAGTTAATTAATATTCATTTTTCTTTCAAGTTTGTAAAAGCTATTTATTTTATTATTTGTATTTTTTTTTCTTGTCTTCATTTAGTTTTAAAAATCAAAATGATTTTTTTTTTTTGAAAAGATTTGTTTTTTGCATATGTAATTAGTTAGTTAGCAAGATGCGTGGGAGTAACCTGGAAAGGCAAATGAACTTTGCTAAAGAGGGTTTTTTTAACAAAGACTTCCAGTGTAAAAAAGGGCTCTTTGTAATGTGACTGTAGACAGTAAACAGTGGTTCATTTATTGTGGAAATGAAAGCCAGTTACTGAAGTCAAATTGACTTTGAAAAGACTTTAGAGTAAAAACTTCCAAAGGAGCTTCAGAACTTTATTATAAAAAAAAATAATTAAACATGCAATTCTAAGGTTTTAAAAAAAAAAGGTATGTCGGTTTAACTTATTCTCTTCGGTTTAAACATTTCTGAATTAATCCCTTTATAACTATTACTCTTTTAAAAATGTATGTTAATAACATCCAGTCTACATTATTTCACTTAATCACCATTTTAAATAAGAATGGTTTACATAAATATTATTGTTGTATCATTAAGCAACATGGTTTTTTTTTGATATATGGAAAACACATGCAAAACTATACTATGGAATATATTCTAGTTTCTCACTATTTTTCGTGTTGTGTTTTTGTGAAGATTATACATAGACTTAAGGATATGTCTATTTTGATAGACAATACTATGTTTAAGTTCTTCATAGGGAGATAACAGTATTCATTTATTTGATATATCTGGAGCTAATACATACTTTTAAATTAGGAAAATAAAATGTAAGCTACTTCTGTTTAAAATTGAATAGAAGGACAGAAATGCTGGTAATTTTTGTTCTCTTCAATAAGGACGGAATATGGAGCAAAGCATTATTAATTATGGAATTACTGAGGAAAATTTAAAGTGTTAAATGCTTTTCAGAAAAATACTAAGGATAATTGTATATTTAATCCAGAACTACAACAGAGAATTTATTATATTTTCAGTATAATAAAGGAGAAATTAACTGCTTGCATGTGATTTGGTACCTCAAATGGATATGCTATGAACACTGAAAGGTGCTGGGCATATTTAAGTTGTGCTTATATTTTTTTTAAGTTATACTGCAGAAGTGCATTTTAGTTTAAATTCAGTTTAGAATGTGTCCCATATTGTTTCGTAAACCATGGAACCGAGCTTTGCAAATGAACTTTTATTTTCAATTACAAAACTAGTAACCTTTGTTTCTTTATTTTTTTTATTGCTCATAATAATTAATATATATGATAGGTAGATAGGTTTTATTTGTTATTATGTTCATTTATAATCTGTGGTATTTTGATTTTCAAGACTGTCTCCGGAGCGTACTCAAATGAGGAGTATGCCAGTAAAAATTGATTGTGTTCAAATAGGTCTTATTGTTTCCTTATGAGGATGAAAGAATAATTTTTTTTTTATACATTATTAGAGAGGTTTACATTTATTTTGTATGCTTTATTATCTCAAAGTGAAAATTTTGTTCTTTGTTTAAATCAATGAACTTATAATAGAAATAGTTTGTTAGATATAAAAAGAGTTCATTCGTAATAATTAGAACCGTTAAATTTTAAAAAGAAACCTAAAGTTTATTAAATTAAAAGTTATGCCTAAATGCAATATTTAATTATCATATTACCTGCTTAGTGTGTAATTTAGAGTTAATATTATATATACTTTTTATTCACGGGTGTGTGTTTGTTTTGCATAATTATGATATTTGTTTGATAGAATTCAGTTTGTGAATATTTTATGCATAAATTTCGTACATTGCCATATTCTTCTGAGTTGAACGGATTGATATATTATCTGTATGTATTTATCTGCCAGTGTGTATTTATGATGTTCGATATTTAGATAAGCTATGAGAATAGAAAGAAATTTGATTGTGTTATAATGTCTGCAGGAATAAAAGATCTTGCTTATTTAGTATATGTTAATAATTTTCCATGAGTAGAGCCTTGTTTATTTTATATGCATATGATTGATATTTTTTTGAAGTGATGTTCTTAGGGCCCTGGTGACAAGGAATTAAAATCCCCACCAATAATGTATTTAGAAGTAGAGGAGTTATTGTTGAAATATGATGAAATGATGTTTAGGAAGTTATGTGATGTTTTTCTTGGATTCTTGGTAATGAATTATTGTAGAAGTGTTCGGTAAGAGTTATCTGCTCCTTATGTAGATTCCCTTTATAACATATAGTATGTATAATCATGAAAATATAGCTTTGTGTTAATTAATATGTGGCTAGATAAATTGTTAGATTAATTCTGGATGTAATATTAGTGTCATATATTTATTGATGAATTACAACATTAAACAGAGCAAAACTCTCCATACAGTATTGCCACCTGTGCTAAACAGAGTAATCAATGAATGCCAAAAGGCTTGTGCATAAAATCCCTGTCTAATGCCTACTCATCCAATATCCCCAGACTAATTTCTGGCTTGTGGCCTTCGTCAGTGAGGAGCTTTGGATCTGAGAGCACTGCATCTAAATCTTAGGATCTAATGCAACCCTCTAGCAACCACCTTTTATCTCTACTTAACTACAAAACTATGAGAATGAAATTGGAAAACACAAAAAATATTTTCAATCTAAGCTCAATAGTTTATATAGTCATATGGGTCCGAACTCAGTTCAGCACCCATAAATTTTGATGTCTTTGGCTCTTTTACAACCATAGCCACCACTATCCTGTTAGGCAGGATTGGTGTTAAATTATTAAGCATCACATGATCACATTTCCTATACTAGCACATTAATTGTTGATAAACAGAGCAAAACTCTCCATACAGTATTGCCACCTGTGCTAAACAGAGTAATCAATGGATGCCAGAAGGCTTATGCTTAGATTGAAAATATTTTTTGTGTTTTCAATTTTATTCTCATAGTTTTGTAGTTAAGTAGAGATAAAAGGTTGTTGCTTGAGGGTTGCATTAGATCCTAAGATCTAGATGCAGTGCTTTCAGATCCAAAGCTCCTCACTGATGAAGGCCACAAGCCAGAAACTAGTCTGGGGATATTGGATGAGTAGGCATTAGATGGGGATTTTATGCACAAGCCTTCTGGCATCCATTGATTACTCTGTTTAGCACAGGTGGCAATACTGTATGGAGAGTTTTGCTCAGTTTATCAACAATTAATGTGCTAGTTTAGGAAATGTGATCATGTGATGCTTAATGGTTTAACACCAATCCTACCTAACAGGATAGTGGTGGCTATGGTTGTAAAAGAGCCAAAGACACCAAAATGTATGGGTGCTGAACTGAGTTCAGACCCATATGGCTATATAAGCTATTGAGCTTAGATTGAAAATATTTTTTGTGTTTTCTCATAGTTTTGTAGTTAAGTAGAGATAAAAGGTGGTTGCTAGAGGGTTGCATTAGATCCTAAGATCTAGATGCAGTGCTCTCAGATCCAAAACTCCTCACTGACGAAGGCCACAAGCCAGAAAATAGTCTGGGGATATTGGATGAGTCGGCATTAGATAGGGATTTTATGCACAAGCCTTCTGGCATCCATTGATTACTCTGTTTAGCACAGGTGGTAATACTGTATGGAGAGTTTTGCTCTGTTTATCAACAATTAATGTGCTAGTATAGGAAATGTGATCATGTGATGAATTACGACATTGTTCGAAATAAAATAATTGTATGATATTTTCTTAATGAATGGAGAGTTTATAGAAAAGATTGTTTTACATTATTGTTGCTTGAACGTACACACACACGCGTAATATAAATAATATCGCGTATATAAAGTATAGAATTATTGAAATTAAAATGAGAAATAAATGCTTTTGAAATATACTACATTCATTTAATAGAAGTATAAAGTACTAAGAGTAAAACGGGAATATTTTAAAATACAGTGTATTTATTTAAATAAAAGTTATCAATCATCAAATCATCAGAATAAACATGATTTTGTTGTTATGAATGAAAGATATACGTAATTAAAAGTGATTATTAGTCAATTATAGAAAGTTGCTTTGATGAAAGCCAAATATAAATGATTTGATTTATTTTGTTAATCAACAGTAATATCCTCTCGAAAGTATCTATATTTTTTTTGTGCTAATAATATAATATGTCATTTATATAGATGAAACATGTAAGCAAAGTATGCGTTCAAAGTCGGGATATTTAAGTTTTATTATTAATTTGTTTAGATGGTAGGGATAATCCCAAACTGATGCTAAAAATTTATTTAATAATTTAAAAATCTATAAAATAAATAGTCCATTTGTAAATATCATGATAATCAAGTTTATTTTTTGTTTTAGTTATTTAAATCTCAAAAGCTGTGTCTTGAGTTATTATTGTGTACATTCGTGTTTTCCATCTCCACATTTCATAAATCTATTATAAAACAGATATATTATTTTAGAGTTATAATATTAAATTTGCTAGTGTCTGACAATATTGTTTTTCTTAAGCCAAACATTATAAAGAGTATTTGCCACTTGATAAACGTATTAGAAAGGTTGCCAAGTCAGTATATTTGTTAGATGATGATATGAGATTAAAACACCCTATCTCTGTCATTATCTTATTATTGAAACACAGTAAAATATTTTAGTCAATTAGTTTCATTATATTTTTCTCATACTTTAGAATTATAACTTATGGGCAATATAGTTTATTTAATTCAACTGTGTTTGTTAAATTCCCTGAGATCTTATCTTATTGTTTATTTCTTGGTTGGCATTAAAATAGATGTTTAGATTATGATATGCCAAGTCACAGAATTGTTTAAGAATATAATTAAAGCAAGCTGATATATGTTATACTTGGATGAAGGAAGAAATTAAGTTTAAAGTATATTTTAATAGACTGTATCAAATAAACATTATGATTCTTTATCATACAATTAATTAACAAAGGAACTTACCTTATATTAAATGTTTTATAATATTTCTTCTTTTATTCATTTACTATCATATATCTTATGAACTCGCTATAGCCTTCCAATGAGCTGAGCTGAACATAAACTTAAATATAGAGTCTCAGTAATAATTTTTATATTATATATTTTGTTATATTGTTTTATTCATTAATAGAACTGGCACCTGGGCATTTCGTTCATGTAATGTATATGAGCGGTGTTGGGAGTGTAGGTTATAATATATATATATATATATATATATATATATATAATTAAGTTCCAACCAGTAACCACCTAAACATTGAAACTCCTGACCTATACACTCACTAATATAATTTCCACTATCTCCAATGAGTCTAGCAAACAATTAAGTAATAGACATTTCTTTTGTGTATTTCTTTATTTATAATGTATTACTAATAGAGTGTTTGTATTGGGTATTTGTATTGAGTGTTTGTATTGAGTATTTGTATTGGGTGTTTCATTGCCACAGAGAACTCATATAGTTGTAATTTAATTCTAAGAGTCTCTACTTCTCTCTGATCATCTAGCCTAATTAAAATAAACTAGTATATTCATTTGAATGAGTTGTGGTGGCTTAAATCACCCTGGTGGTGATTTTGCTGTTTTTCAGCTCAGCTGATCATTTCAATATATATATATATATATATATATATTGAAATAGAAATGCTGTATCACATGTGTATGTGCTCTAAGAGCTATTTTACCCTCCCACCTGAAAAAATGGCAGATGTATAAAAAAGAAGTTGATCTTATATTTTTATTAAAAAAATAAAGCAAACGGTTTATGAATTTACAAGAAAATCATTATTTTCTATAACTAAAGAAAAAGATGAACCTTCGTTATTGATTTTATAATTTTAGATTATGATATAAATACATCACTATGTATTTATTTAAAGCTGGCATTTAATAAATATTATATTTTTAATTTTTGAAATGATGTTGCCATACAAGGGGTACTAATCACTTGAGGTAGACTTATCAAATTAAAAAACATGGCTTAATCCTCATGATTCCTTATCTGTCCTGTGAAAAGTAGTGTCCAATCCTTAAGAAGAGAAAAGCACTAGGGCATAAATGAAAGCTGTGTAACAAATCGGATATGAGGGGTTGCTGCTGAATCAATCCAGAGATTACAGTATAAATAGTTGAGTTTGAGATTTAGAGGACATTTTATTTTAGATTATAAAAGAAGTTAAAAAGAGTAAGAAAAGTGATAGAGTTAAAAAGTTAAAAAGTTTATCCAAGTGTTGCTTAACTGTTTAGTTGACAGCTGATTTTAGTCACCTTGGAATATAATATTTACAACCATACTGTTAAGGATGAAAAAAGAAAGTATTAATAAGGAAATCATAATGAGGGAAGACTAATTGGTAATAGCTTCATCTCTTCATCCAAAGCCATGATTCTCTAAGATTTGACTGAGTGAACATCACAGAAAGTAAATAATGCCATTTAGCTTAAATAAAACGACCCCTTTTTGGATGCTGTAGAAATCTGAAGTGAAAAAACAAACTGGATAAAATGAAGGTAACAATTTCATGAAATATTTAATACTTATATATGCTTATAAAAAAAACAGAAAAACAAAACGACTTTCTTAAAATAAATTATGAATAATTATAGCTATGTGAAAATATTTTATTAGTGATAAATTATAAATACATAAATGTCTTAAATATCTATAATCAAAAAGGCATTTTAACAAGGCAAATCACAAATGATTAACTTCTTATATGCAGATACATCTGAATTAAAATAAAATAAAAATGAATACTTATAACTGTTTATATTACTGATATACAAATAAGTATACCTGGAAAAATTAGTAATGCTGAGCTATAATGTATAACTATAATTGGCTAAATTATAAATGAAACTGCTAATCAACTTATATGTAAATGCATCTGTGGCAGACCACATAACAATATTTATGCTATATATTAGAATAACTAAATAAAAATTACAAATGCTTACATGAATATTGATTGTATATGAATAAAATAATGAACCTTATGCACATAAATGCATATTTATACTTGACTGGATTATGAATAATCCACAAACACAGAATTGCTTACATTACCTGTTTACCTACCTATGATAAATTTGAAAATAATGGAAGTACTATATGAATTACAAATACTTACATGCATATTGATTGTATATGAATAAAATAATGAAACATATGTGCACAAATGCACATTTATATTTGACTGAATTATAGAAGCTTCACAAATCTGGAATTGCTCACCATACCTATTTACCTACCTAAAAGGATATACAGATATGGAACAAATAGTTAAAAATATTCATGCAGTATTAGTAGACATCTACTTGATAAAAGACTCTTTGAATTCTTTACCCAAGATAAATTAAAATGAGCCTCCATTTGAAATGAAGGATGAACTTTATTAGAAAAACTTGCAAATGAATTATTGATAAATAACGTGCTTCTAAACTTCTCTTAATTGAACTGTAAATGAATCTTCACATGGATATGAAGGGACTTTATTAGAAGGACTTACAAATGAATTGTTGTTAAATAAAATTGTTGTTACTTAAAATTAATTTTAGTTATCCAGTTGTTCAGTTCCATTATTGCATCACTTATCATTCATTGCACTTGTTCATGACAATCTCATGCCTCCTGAGCTATGTCTGTCAGAACTAGACCTAGGTAAGTCAGGTTGCAGTGAGATGGAACTCTAGTGGTGCCGTTTGGAAAACCAAACACAGAAATTTCTAGATGCTTCCAATCTCTATGCTGTTACATCCTCTGATGAGCAGGAAATATTGTTGTAGGAGGGATAACATCTGCATTGGGGAATGCCAATCAGTAGTTCTTTCCTGCAACATGCTCAACAGGAAATTGTTACAACCAAGGTAATAAAGGGGTTGTATGGGGTCCGGTTACATTTGTTGCCCTATTGTGAGGCCTGATCTAGCTAGCCTATACATAGGCATAAAACAGCTAGAAATGATAAATAAAAAAAGAAGAAATGGAAAAGGCATAAGCAAATCATGATTCTGTGATGTGAACAATGCATAAGATGCAGTGATGTGATTTATTCAAAAAGGGAGAAAAAAAGAAAAAAAACATAAAAATGAATTGCTTAAATGATAGATAAAGAAAACTGGCATGTCAAAGAAGATGGAATTAAATCATGGTGTGGTTGGAGAGAGAAGCTTATCAAAATTGAAATAAAAATACAAATAAAATAAAAACATATTGATGATTTACCAGATCAAAAACAAGAAAAATGATGGATACAGAAAGTATAGAGAATCTTCCTGAGGAAGAAGATAAACAAGAAGTCAAATCAGACTGTCAAAAGCAATCTCATAAAACAGAAAAGATGGCCATGTTAAGGTAGCTATTAGAAATGGTGAAAGAACAGAGAGAACAAAACCGCAAAGACAGAGAACAAGACGAAACAAAAAGAAGAGTGTAGGCAAAGAGATAAACAAAGAGAAGAAGAGTGTATACAAAGAGATAAAAAAGAGAAGCAGAGCATAGACAAAGAGATAAACAAAGAGAAGAGTATCAAAAACAAGTCATAGAATCATGCCAAAAAATGGGAGAATGGATCACAGAAACCATAAATCAGTTTACAAAAAATGTAACTTTTTGCAATAATGTAAAAGAAATAACTCAGTCTAAAAAATTGGATGAGAAAGAAAAAAATTCAAAAAAATAAGGCAGCTGAAGAATGTTCTGAATCTGTTCCAACCCAATCACCACTAATAATCAAAATGGATGAAAATGATTATAATATAGCAAAATTAAAATCTTCTGATCTTCAAGGAGAGGAAAAACATGAAAATTAACCTAATCAAAAACTTAAATCTCATATAACTAACAAACTGTCCAATATAAAAGAAAATATTTCAGAAAAATTGTCTGATTTATGCTCTGAAACAATAACAGAGGTAGACAGAGAAACTATAAATCTGAAATAAAAGTATGTTAGTCCTCTGCCATATATAGAAACCATAAACAAAAACTCAACTCAAATCAGAAATTGAATACAAAAAAATTACAAAGACAGTTATTAAAAATATACTTGCTGATACAGGAAAAGAAACCAAAAAAGAGTCTGAAAACTTAGGATTTATAAATGTGAAAAAAAATTAAGCAACAAGAAACTTTTACAAATAATGAAAAAAATAAAAAAAAAACAATTGCTATGGCAGAATAACCATTTAAAAATAAACCTTTATGTATTTCTAGAAATGAAGTACCATCATGGAAGAGGAACAGAAGAAAATCCACAGATGGTGTTCATGGTGCATATCAGACCCATGTAATTAGAACATCAAACAGTAACAAGAATCTCCAAAGACAATATGGAAGTGTAGAAGCAAGCCACCACAGTGATATCTGGCATAAGAAACTCCCAAAAAAAGATGATTCAGAAGTATGCCACCTAATAATATAGAAGAGTATTGCAGGAGAACTAATCATGATCCTCAGTCTCCAAAGCCAGGTTGTAGTTACAATACAGAACAATAAAATAAAGATAGCTGATGGAAAAAGTTTGTGAGTGGGATGTAGGGTTGCATGAATTCATGTTAGTTGTTGAGGTGGATGGATGGTTGAGCAAAGCTGCTTGGATGCATTGGGTTTATGGTGCTCTGAAGTATATGCTCAGCACTATCCAGACCTGGATGTTGAGCTCCTAGAGTAGTCCAGTGGTATATATATATATATATATATATATATATGTATATACCACTGGACTATATATATATATATATATATTGAAGCAATGGATCTGAAGCCCGATCCATGCTTCACATCTTCCTATAAACTTAATTAGTATTGTAGACCTGAATTAAGTTTATAGTTCAATATCAGCAGGGTTTTGCATTAGAGTTAAAAATAATTATGCTCTAGCGTTTGCAAACGTTTATATCAGTTTGCAAGCATGAATTTTTCAGACCAGATAAATCTTCAAACTCAGCCCTAGCAGCTAGATATCTATATGGTCTGATCTCAGTTCAGTTCACCCACATAGTCAAAGTCTCTGCAATATATATCATTGCAGAAAACTTTAAAGGTGCATTTATGAAAAATAAAACAAATAGATCACTTACCTCTATCACTTATGGTTATGATCAATAGATGGCGTCTTTACCAAAACCGCTGAAACAAGTGTAAAATATTTTTACATAAACGCAAAAGGAGTCAGAATTAACTACCTCTTTCATTTACCTCCAGATCAGCTGATTTCAAGCTGGTTTGCTTTCTCAGTGGAAGGATAGAGCTATAGAAACTAGGTCTAAAGACTGACTCTCAAGCGTTTATGCAAAATGTTTATATCAGTTTGCAAACGTGAATTTTTTCAGACCGGTAAAGTCTTCAAACTCAGCCTAGCAAGCTAGATATCTATATGGGTCTGATCTCAGTTCAGTTTCACCACATAGTCAAAGTCTCTGCAATATATATCATTGCAAGAAAACTTTAAAGGTACATTTATGAAAAATAAAAACAAGTTAGTCACGTAACCTGCTATCACTTGTTATTTATGATCAATAGATGGCGTCTTTACCAAAACCGCTGAAACAAGTGTAAAATATTTTTACATAAACGCTAAAAGGGAGTCAGAATTAACTACCCCTTTCATTTTTGCTCACCTCCAGATCAGCTGATTTCAAGCTGGTTTCTTTAGTCAGTGGAAGGATAGAGCTATAGAAACTAGGCCTAAAGACTGATCTCAAGCGTTATGCAAAACGCTATATATCAGTTTGCAAGCTGAATTTTTTCAGACCGGTAAGTCTTCAAACTCAGCCTAAAGCCAGATATCTATGTTGGCATCTGACACATTATTATCACATATCTCTGTGCAATATATATCATTGCAAGAAAACTTTAAAGGTACATTTATGAAAAAAAAAAACAAGTTAGTCACGTACCTTATCACTTGTTATTTATGATCAATAGATGGCGTCTTTTACCAAAACACTGGAAACAGTGTAAAATATTTTTAAATAAACGCAAAAGGGAGTCAGAATTAACTACCTCTTTCATTTTGCTCACCTCCAGATCAGCTGATTTCAGCTGGTTTGCTTCGTCAGTGGAAGGATAGAGCTATAGAAACTAGGTCCAAAGACTGACTCTCAAGCGTTTATGCAAAACGTTTATATCAGTTTACAGCGTGAATTTTTATCGACAGTAAAGTCTTCAAACTCAGCCTAGCAAGCTCAGATATCTCATATGGGACTGATCTCAGTTCAATTTCACCACATAGTCAAAGTCTCTGCAATATATCATTACAAGAAAACTTTAAAAGGTACATTTATAAAAAATAAAAACAAGTTAGTCACGTAACTCTGCTATCACTTGTTATTTATGATCAATAGATAGGCGTCTTTACCAAAACCGCCGAAACAAGTGTAAAATATTTTTACATAAACGCAAAAGGAGTCAGAATTAACTACCTCTTTCATTTTGCTCACCTCCAGATCAGCTGATTTCAAGCTGGCTTGCTTTCATCAGTGGAAGGATAGAGCTATAGAAACTAGGTCTAAAGACTGACTCTCAAGCGTTTATGCAAAACGTTTATATCGTTTGAGAGTCAGTCTTTAGACCTAGTTTCTATAGCTCTATCCTTCCACTGACGAAAGCAAACCAGCTTGAAATCAGCTGATCTGGAGGTGAGCAAAATGAAAGAGGTAGTTAATTCTGACTCCTTTTGCATTTATGTAAAAATATTTTACACTTGTTTCGGCGTTTTTGGTAAAGACGCCATCTATTGATCATAAATAACAAGTGATAGCAGGTTACGTGACTAACTTGTTTTTATTTTTCATAAATGTACCTTTAAAGTTTTCTTGCAATGATATATATTGCAGAGACTTTGACTATGTGGTGAAACTGAACTGAGATCAGACCCATATAGATATCTAGCTTGCTAGGCTGAGTTTGAAGACTTTACCGGTCTGAAAAATTCACGCTTGCAAACTGATATAAACGTTTTGCATAAACGCTTGAGAGTCAGTCTTTAGACCTAGTTTCTATAGCTCTATCCTTCCACTGACGAAAGCAAACCAGCTTGAAATCAGCTGATCTGGAGGTGAGCAAAATGAAAGAGGTAGTTAATTCTGACTCCTTTTGCGTTTATGTAAAAATATTTTACACTTGTTTCGGCGGTTTTGGTAAAGACGCCATCTATTGATCATAAATAACAAGTGATAGCAGGTTACGTGACTAACTTGTTTTTATTTTTCATAAATGTACCTTTAAAGTTTTCTTGCAATGATATATATTGCAGAGACTTTGACTATGTGGTGAAACTGAACTGAGATCAGACCCATATAGATATCTAGCTTGCTAGGCTGAGTTTGAAGACTTTACCGGTCTGAAAAATTCACGCTTGCAAACTGATATAAACGTTTTGCATAAGCGCTTGAGAGTCAGTCTTTAGACCTAGTTTCTATAACTCTATCCTTCCACTGACGAAAGCAAACCAGCTTGAAATCAGCTGATCTGGAGGTGAGCAAAATGAAAGAGGTAGTTAATTCTGACTCCTTTTGCGTTTATGTAAAAATATTTTACACTTGTTTCGCGGTTTTGGTAAAGACGCCATCTATTGATCATAAATAACAAGTGATAGCAGGTTACGTGACTAACTTGTTTTTATTTTTCATAAATGTACCTTTAAAGTTTTCTTGCAATGATATATATTGCAGAGACTTTGACTATGTGGTGAAACTGAACTGAGATCAGACCCATATAGATATCTAGCTTGCTAGGCTGAGTTTGAAGACTTTACCGGTCTGAAAAATTCACGCTTGCAAACTGATATAAACGTTTTGCATAAATGCTTGAGAGTCAGTCTTTAGACCTAGTTTCTATAGCTCTATCCTTCCACTGATGAAAGCAAACCAGCTTGAAATCAGCTGATCTGGAGGTGAGCAAAATGAAAGAGGTAGTTAATTCTGACTCCTTTTGCGTTTATGTAAAAATATTTTACACTTGTTTCGGCGGTTTTGGTAAAGACGCCATCTATTGATCATAAATAACAAGTGATAGCAGGTTACGTGACTAACTTGTTTTTATTTTTCATAAATGTACCTTTAAAGTTTTCTTGCAATGATATATATTGCAGAGACTTTGACTATGTGGTGAAACTGAACTGAGATCAGACCCATATAGATATCTAGCTTGCTAGGCTGAGTTTGAAGACTTTACCGGTCTGAAAAATTCACGCTTGCAAACTGATATAAACGTTTTGCATAAACGCTTGAGAGTCAGTCTTTAGACCTAGTTTCTATAGCTCTATCCTTCCACTGACGAAAGCAAACCAGCTTGAAATCAGCTGATCTGGAGGTGAGCAAAATGAAAGAGGTAGTTAATTCTGACTCCTTTTGCGTTTATGTAAAAATATTTTACACTTGTTTCAGCGGTTTTGGTAAAGACGCCATCTATTGATCATAAATAACAAGTGATAGCAGGTTACGTGACTAACTTGTTTTTATTTTTCATATATATATATATGCCTTATGATTAGGGCTTGGTTTCATGAATAGACCAAATGAATAAGTTTTTAAGACTCACAGAAGCTGAGCAGGGTTGGCTCAGTACCAAATTTTTTTTCTGGCTTTTATTCTTAGTTTGATGATCCTTCTAGGTACAAGAGAGGTAGTGCTTAAAAATGAGATATTTTTTCATGACATCATGGGGCAGTGGGTACTAATAGTTTCTGCTTGGCTATCTGCTTATTCTAGCACTGGAGGCTACAGTTCATGTATTCACTTTTCTATCTCATTTTACCCATTTCATCAGCAAATCTAAAACCAGTAGAGATGCAGTAATGAGAAATGATGTGTATAGTATGTGGAATAAATTTGTACTTGCAGGTGATTTCATTCCAAAATTTGGTGGGGGGTAATGAAACAGAAATGCTGTTTCATGTGTGTATGTAGATATATAAAAAAGAAGTTGATCTTATATTTTTTTTTAAAAAAAATAAAGCAAAAGGTTTATGAATTTACAAGAAAATCATTATTTTCTATAACTGAAAAAAAAAGATAAACCTTCTTTATTGATTTTATAATTTTAAATTATGATATAAATACATCACTATGTATTTATTTAAGGCTGGCATTTAATAAATATTACATTTTTAATTTTTGAAACAATGTTGTCATACAAAGAGTACTAATCACTTGAGGCAGACTTATCAAATTGAAAAACATGGCTTAATCCTCATGATTCCTTATCTGTCCCACAAAAAGTAGTGTCCAATCCTTAAGAAGAAGAAAGCATTAGGGCTTAAATGAAAGCTGTGTAACAAATCAGATATAGGGGAATTGCTGCTTAATCAATCCAGATATTAGAGTATAAATAGTTGAGTTTGAGATTTAGAGGAGATTTTATTTTAGATTTTAAAAAAAGTTAAAAAGAGTAAGAAAGAGTTAAAAAGTTAAAAAGTTTTAGCTAAGTGTTGCTTAACTGTTTAGTTGACAGCTGATTTAAGTCACCTTGGAATATAATATTTACAGCCACACTGTTAAGGATGAAAAAAAAGTATTAATAAGGAAATCATAATGATGGAAGACTAATTGGTAATAGCTTCATCTCTTCATCCAAAACCATGATTCTCCAAGATTTGACTGAGTGAACATCACAGAAAGTAAATAATGCCATTTACTTTAAATAAAACGACCCCTTTTTGGATGCAGTAGAAATCTGAAGTGAAAAAACAAACTGGATAAAATGAAGGTAACAATTTCATGAAATATTTAATACTTATATGTGCTTATAAAAAAACCCAGATTAACAAAATGTCTTTCTTAAAATAAATTATGAATAATTATAGTTATGTGAAAATATAGTTTTATTAGTGATAAATTATAAATACATAAATGTCTTAAATATCTATAATCAAAAAGGCATTTTTAATAAGGTAAATCATAAATGATTAACTTCTTATATGCATATACATCTGAATTAAAATAAAATAAAAATGAATACTTATAACTATTTATATTACTGATATACAAATAAGTATACCTGGAAAAATTAGTAATGCTGAGCTATTACATATAACTATAACTGGTTAAATTATAAATAAAACTGCTAATCAACTTCTATGTAGAAATATGCATCTGTGGCAGACCACATAACAATATTTATGTTATATATTAAAATAACTAAATAAAAATTACAATTTCTTATATGAATATTAATTGTATTTGCATAAAATAATAAAACTTATGCACATAAATGCACATTGATACTTGACTGGATTATGAATAATCCACAAACCCAGAATTGCTTACATTACCTGTTTTCTTACCTGTGATAAATTTAAAAATAATGAAGTACTATATGGATTACAAGTGCTTACATGCATATTGACTGTATATGAATAAAATAATAAAACTATGTGCATAAATGCACATTGATACTTGACTGGATTATGAATAGTCCACAAACCCAGAATTTCTTCCATTACCTGTGTTCTTACCTGTGATAAATTTAAAAATAATGAAGAACTATATGGATTACAAGTGCTTACATGCATATTGATTGTATATGAATAAAATAATGAAACTTATGTGCATAAATGCACATTGATACTTGACTGGATTATGAATAGTCCACAAACCCAGAATTGCTTACAATACCTGTATATCTACCTATGATAAATTTGAGAATAATGGAAGTACTATATGAATTACAAATGATTACATACATATTGATTGTATATGAATAAAATAATGAAGCTTATGCTACAAATGCACATTTATACTTGACTGGATTATAGAAGCTTCACAAATCTGAAATTGCTTATCTTACCTATTTACCTACCTAAAAAGATATACAGATATGGAACAAATAATTAAAAATATTCATGCAGTATTGGTAGACATCTACTTGATAAAATACTTTTTGAATTCTTTGCCCAAGATAAATTAAAATGAACCTTCATTTGAAATGAAGGATGAACTTTATTAGAAGGACTTGCAAATGAATTATTGATAAATAAAGTGCTTCTAAACTTCTCATAGTTGAACTGAAAATGAATATTCACATGGATGTGAATGAACTTTATTAGAAGGACTTGCAAATGAATTGTTGTAAAATAAAATTGTTATTACTTAAAATTAATTTTAGTTATCCAGTTGTTCAGTTCCATTATAGCATCACTTATCATTCATTGCACTTGTTCACAAGAATCCCATGCCTCCTGAGCTATATCTGGCATAACTAGACCTAGATATCAGGTTGTAAGGAGATGGAATTCTAGTGGTGCCTTTTGAAAAACCAAACAGACATTTCTAGATGCTTCCAGTCTCTAAGATACTACATTCTCTATGAGCAGAAAATATTGTTGTAGGGAGGATAACATCTGCATTGGGGAATACCAATCAGTAGTTCCTTCTTGCAACATAGTCATCAGGAAATTGTTACAACCAAGATAATAAAGGTTTGTATGGGATCTGGTTATTATTTTTATGAAATAAAATTCAGTCAGATTGAAATAGACAGTGAGAAATGGCAATAGTAAATTGTTGTTTTATGCATTTAAAAGAGGAACCTCTTTTAAATGCAATCTCTTGTTTTTATATAGAGACTAAAGTGCAAAATGAATATATCCATGTTTAATAAAATGACACTTATAAAATTTTCTTTTCTTATTTTATAATAGACTCTTCCAGCAAATATCAAATGTTATAAATCAATAAATTTTAATTGATGTTATTGTTGAAATATTTTAAATATGTCAATTATTTTTATTTATTTATAAATTATCAATTGATTAAGAATTTATAATTGTTTTGATAATATTACGATCATATAATTTACTAAAAAATGCCTATAATATATATTGTTTATTTGTTAGGATGGAGGAAAAAAACATACTGCCATGAATTAAAAGGTAGCTTTGCATTGGAATATTATCAATTTTGGCAAAAAACAGATTCAAATATATCATTACGTTGTACAACTGATTATAGGCAGTTATATAAACCATGTGCCAACAGAACATTGAAACCTCCAGATTGTAGTAAGTTTTCTTTTCTATTTTAATATACAATTAAATTAAAAGGGCTATTAATATTTGTATGATAAACTATATGTACTAAGTAGCAAATTATTTGTATTAAAAAGTTGAAATTATGAGGGATTATATATTGTGATATACACATTTACTTTGTCATGTTTTATCCTTTAAAAAATAATAACTAAAGAGAACAATTCGAGATCATATATGTATAGTAAAATATGTTTATTTTTGTTTTAATAAATCTGGAATAAATGAATCATTTATTTATTAAAATTAAAAATAATATTTTAGTTTAAATTATCATTGAATGACAACAAAGCTTTATTAAAATTAGAAGAAATAAATCACATGTTCAAAAACCCAGTGTTTAAAAATATAGACTGCATTATGTTACTAGAGAGACATAATGATTTCAGAAGAAGAAAACATAGTTTCTTTTCCTTAAAAGTTTTGGATTTTAACCTCATCTTATTTTACAAATAAGTTTTGGCCCAGCAGTAAAAAAAATGTATTGTGAGTAGAGACCCTAGAAGTAAGTAACAGAAGTTCTTTCTATTTAATATTTATCATTTAATGATTGACAACAAAATTATGTGCTAATCATCATTAAATTTAAGGCTGAAAAATCTATTTTGAATGTAATTTCAACAAAGGAAGATAACTCAACAACATTTAAGGATTAAAATGCTCATGGAAATTTATATATATGTGTGCTAGAATGAAGATGCCATACAAAATGCTGCAAATTAAGAAAGTTAAAGTGAAGTTTTATGTGTAATAATATTAACAGATGCTTAGAGAAAATCTTACTTATTAACACCAGTTGAAATCATAAATGATAATATTTATAAATATTTATATCTTTCTTTAAAAGTTAATAGCATTAATTACAATTCAGTATGGGTTGTCATCTGATAATTTAGATGATTTAATTAATAATAATCAAGTAAAGTAAAGCTCAATTAGAATAAAAAATATTATTTGCATAACTTAATTTAAAATTAAATAACTTTGAAATTAAATTGAGAGACTGAAAACCCCCCATGCTTATTAGCCAATCAGGTGTTATTAATAGTGATTTGATCGCTATTAATAACACCTGATTAGCTAATAAGTGCGAGAGGTTTGCAGTCTCTCGGTTTAATTTCAAATATTGTTTGCACTTTATAAATTAAATATTATTAAATAAATTTATAAAACAAAAATATTACTTGATTATGGATATATATATTTGATAATAATATTAAAATTTGTTCATATATTTTATTTTCTTACTTGTATGAAATGAATTTATTGTTAACCTTTTTTGACTACATGTATTGATAATTTTAATTATAAAATATCTGTCACATTTAATTATACTGTAGCAAGGGTAAACTATAAATGAATTATAAATGCACATTATAGCATATCAGTTGCTGTTATAAATTAATATTTGTTCTAGCAACCACATATAAATGAGTGTTTATTTTAATAAAATTATGTTATTGTTATTAACAATAGGTGGTTTGATTTACTACTGCATGAACCATTATATAAATATTTTATTTTATGATGTAGTATAGTCCAGATTATATTTCACTATCCAGTAAATTAGTAATGAATTTTATTTTCTCTGTCAGTGCTAGAGCATGCATATGATTTTATTGACACTCTTTATAAATTTGTGTCCATTGCACATGTAGACATGAACTATTTTAAAATCATTTGTAAGCAATTTATTTATTCATTCATTACATTTTTAATTGCCTGAATATAACATTTACTCAATATATTGCCCAAATATTTAATGCATAAGTGGAGAAAAACATATGGTTCGTAATTATATTTAACATTGGTTGTTGCCCAGATATTTAATACATTTAGTTTTCAGGCCAACTAGCACTGTTCAGTTATAATATTTTTAATACATTTGCAGTTATCTAATCTGAGGGCTTTTATTGTTAGTCAGTTCCATTTATATTAGTTGTCCAGTATGAGGAGCTGTATATTATTGTATACTACCATTTATCAATTGTGTTCACTATTAGAACAGTTTTTTTTTTGTATTTAGCTCATTCAACATGATAATGTTACTACTCATAAAACAATGTTGCTACATTAGAATTATTTATAGGTTTTAGCATTAGACTAAATAAGTTTCATTTACAATTGGTGCCCAATGTTGGGTCTCAGTATTTATCCATGACCCACATAATAGATTGGAAGTAAAATAATAAATAAAATTAATATATTTGATTAATGTTCCCAGTTAGTCAGCTATTTTTGTACATACTGGTGTTAGATTAGAATGATTAATGACTAGATAATAATTTTAAATTTGTAGATTTGCTTTATTAAGGATTTAAATTTAGAATCAGTTATCAAAATGCTTTCTGAAAATTAAATATAGCAGTACATATATTGAGAAATAATGAAGCTATAAAGTGCTTTAAAAATAAAATGTTTTATAAATATAGTAAAAGAGGTCATGGAAATGTACCAGATGATGATACCTTGACTTGCCATATAATAATAATAATAAAATAAAAATTTATATGAAACAACATTTTAATCAGATAGGTATATTTTATTTAAATGAGTTCAAGTTAAGAATAAACAAAGACCAATTACATGAAATGATTTTTCTTTTATAATGAAAAATTATTCTTGCGTCATATTTTTTTTATTTTATTAAAATGTCCAATGTTAGAAAATCACCTCTGACTGATCATCAGATATATCAATTTTTAAATCATAATTGAAATAATTATTGTTTTTTTATTTGTTGATCACAGTAACAAAAACACTTTAGAGTCAAATCTTTTTTCTGTCATACTTCATAATTAATTGCAATTAGAGTGCAATTATTACATTGATATAATTAATGGTAATATTCTTATGATACTTTTTTAACTGAGTAACATAAATAATTGTGATTATTATCTAAAAAACTGATACTTACATATTGATCCTTCACTCTCTTCTCTAGACATTTTTTGGTTAATTATCCATTTTCAGGGCACTATATTTTAAACAATATGGCTGCTTTTAATTTTTTTTAATGATTATCATATTAAATATTTTATTGAATTTTTTAAGATGATTATAGCAACACAATAAATTACACAAAATTCAAAGTGATTGTAATTAAATAAAATTTGATATAACTGTAATAACTAAATAAAAAACATGATAAAAATACTCACTTCAAACATATTTAGATATTATATCATTATCTCTGTTAGCACATAATGTTTCATATCATATCCATTAGCACACACTTTTTATACAGAAACTACTATTTTGTAATTTTGAAAATACTTCACTGATAAATTCCAAACTTTATTCATTTTTGTAAAAGATTGCAAAAAATAATTAACCAACAGCTTGAACAAATGCTTTTGGTAAACATAAAAAAATCACAACAACATTTGTAATGTGTTAATTGTTTGTACATTACAATATATGCAAAAAAGTAATTCATTAAATGTTGTGAATAGCATTTGTAAAAAAAAAGTATTATTTTTCAAAGTTAACATACATTTATACTTGATTTCTTAATATTTTTAAAACTTAACAAGTAACACATGTTTGATAAAATAATTTTGAGAAAAAAAATACTTCTATATCCCAGAAAATGAATAATTAAACAAAAAATGCCTGGCGAAGATAGTGAAGAAAAAATGTGTAAGTATCAGAAAACTTTATGTACAATTTTAATTAACTTTATTACATTTTCCAAATATTTGCTTTTTATGTAAAATCTGAATAAAATATTTTCTCTGACAATATTATTGGTGATGAAATAAAATACTTTATCGAAAAAAATTAAATTAAAAATCTATATTAACATTGTATACATTCATCAGAGGTTTCTCGTTTTTAAATTTGATAATAATGCATTTCTTCAACATTATTTTTCTTCTATTTTTTAAAGATCAATAGTTAATGAATTACAAACTATAATTTTTTCTTCAATAATTTTTTAACTTGCATGGTGATGATTTTAAATTTTAACTTATAAGATAAACTTTGAAAAAAATAATTGTCCATTTCTGCTTATAATTTTAAATCTTTCTGCAATTTGCATAACATATTAAAATTAAAGTCTGTGAATTATTGAAATTATCCTATGATAAAAATTCAATTTTTGACATCCAAAGACCATCTCGATTTTTTCCAACATTATAAGTGTTTCAATTACAACTATCAGCAGAACTTTTAAATGCAATTATGTATGTATTCTAGCAAATATGTTAAGAAGTGCTTTGATTATTGTGGAAATAAGTTTGTGGCTAATTCTTGTAGAAAGTAGTTAAATCATGGATAGCAACATAGTAATATCAAAACAAATAATTTAATAGCTTTTAGTAAAATCATTTGATGCTTTTTATTATATTGACGGATTTCAGCTGCCTCTACTGAACCATTGTCAAGAAGTGCAGAAACAAAAATATTTACAGATATTTATATGGGAAAGTGGCATATATCTCTACATATAAATATACACACAATAAATAGACATATAAATTCTTGGTTTGAATTACAAGATATGTATTTATTCCTTAATATTATTCTGTTGTCAAAATACTGATTTTAAAATTACGATTTAGAAATTATTATGTAAAAATATTTAAATATAAAATCAATTATTAAAAGCCCATTTTTTAAAAAATATTAAATATGTAATCATAAATAAATCTATATTTACATTTCTATCTTTACAATATGCTCATGCTTAAATAAACTAAGAGAATATCATCAATGTGTTTTCAAAACAAATAAAATCCCAATTACTACTTATTATAAGACTTTAATGAAGTTGTAAATAAATGATTAAGTAAGTACTATCCATTTACTGCCTTATTGAAGTGTTGCCTTAATTAAAGATTACTGATATTTTATTGGTTTACTGAAGTCTATGGGTTGTAGTGGATGCGATTTAAATATGATAATTTGTTAGTTGTTGAAACATATGGTTAATCTTTTAATACATAAATAAGACAACATTTATGTAGTAAAATTTTAACATCAATATGTTTAATTAATTACTGAAAATTTTCCAAAAAACATTATTATTAACAGAGTCATAAACTTAAAATTGTTGCTTGTATAAAAATGTTTTCAAATTTTATAATAAAATGTGCTATATTTTATCATATAGTAGTTTAGTAAAGTAGATCATATCCAGGTATTGAGAGAAGTTATAGAAGGAACAAATGAATATAAGTTGGCATTATGTTGTGGAATTATAGATTATGGAAAGACATTTGATTTTATCAAGATTTCTTCAGTGATTAATACATTGGATCATCAAGGTATAGATCTAGGATATTGTCATATTTTAAAGAAGATTTATAAAAATGCAACAGCAACAATTAGATTACATAAGGATACTGGTAAAGTCAACATTGAGAAAGGTGTAAGATAGGGTGACTCTATATCTTCAAAACTTTTTACAGCAGTGGTGCAAGAAGTATTTTGTGGATTAAAATGGGAAGCTAAAGGAGTGAAAGTAAATGGAGATTATTTACATCATTTAGATTTTGCAGATAGTGTAGTTGTTTTTGAAAATAATGCTTTAGAGCTGCAGGAAATGTTGCAGGAGTTATCAGATGAAAGTAGGAAAGTACGACTAAAGATAAATGTTGCAAAAACTAAAGTAATGTTTAATGGATTTTCTCAAAATATGAAAATAAAGATTGTTATGATGAGTTAGAAGAAGTTAGCAGTTACAAATACCTTGGTCAGATTCTTAATACAGATGGAAACATAATGGATGAAATCAATCAGAATTAAACTTGGTTGGAGTGTTTCTTGGTGGAAATAATTTGATACTAAGAGGAAATATGCCTATGTGTTTGAAAAGGAAGCTTTTTAATAAATGTGTTTTACCAGTTCTTACTAATGGATCTGAGACTTGGACACTTAATAAAAGAACAATACAGAGACTTCAGACCACTCAAAGAAATATGGAGAGATCCATGTTGGAAGAAACAGGAAGAGATCAAAAATGCAATATGTGGGTAAGATTACAAACAGGTGTTATTGACCTCATTGAAAAAATTAAAAGAATGAACATATTAATAGAAGAGATGATAATAAGTGAATAATTGAAATCTTAAGCTAAATTCCAAGTGATTGTAAATGGTACAGAAAGAGACCACATGTAAGGTGGATGGATAAGAAAATGTGCAGGGGTAATGTGGAGAAGAGAAACTAAAGATCAGAAAAGATGGATTGAACTTGGAGAGACCTTCATCCTGAAGTGGATTGATAATGGTTGATGATATATATATATCCAATCCTATATAACTATTTGTACCAGTTGCAAAGGGTGATATTGATATATATATATATACGTGTATATATATCAACCCAAGGGCTACAATATATATATATATATATATATATATATTGTAGCCCTTGGGTTGGCCCAAGACTCCATTTTTTTTAATTAACTATGTAAAATAATGTTTAATAAAAATTTTCTTCATAGTTTGTATATTTTCTTTTCTCAGTAGACAAACTTGCTAGCCAAGGCTAGGTTTGAACCCATCTTCATAGAGATTGCATACATTTTACTTGGTAAGCAATCTAAACATTTGTCATTAAAAGATTTCTAGGTAAAATATTGTTTGATTTAATATTGATTTATGGGACAATTTTGTATTATTGATGATTTGTTAGATAGGCAATATTTTATACATCATTTGATAGTTAGATTGAAAAGAAGAGAGGGGGATGTGTGGTTTATAAAACTACTTTAGAGAGTAAAAAATGGATAGTCATTGTTTTACATGGACAAGTTAGAATTAAATTGTTCATGAAATTAAGTTATAAAAAAATGATTTAAGGATTAAAATATTAAACAATCGATTTGGTTAAAGAATTGTATATGTGAAATGTGTGTGTGTGTGTATTTAATCTAGTTGTGGATTTTAATTATAAAGTTCACAATTAAATAATAATTATTCCTTGTCATCTTGTGGGGAACTTCTTAAAGAAGAAATAAAGTCATTTTTAATAGTTTATTTATAGCAGCCAAAATTTCAGTCAAGATTCTGGGTTTGAAGTTGAGTTGCTGTAATTTTTTTTTAATTATTAATATAAAAAGTAAAAGGGGGGAGAGAGCTCTCTGTTGTTTATTCTGAGGAGAGCGCTGTCTGTCATTTGTTCTTTGGTGTGATTTCCATGAGTGTAGAATTACTAAAGTAATTACTAAAGTGATGTCTATAATGACAAGAATTTAAGTTTAAAATTAAGTGGTGATTATCTATTGGAATCCAGATATGAATTGGGCATGTGTTTTTTAAGAGAAAGCAGAACTTTAAAATGACAAGAAAGAAAAAGAAACGATGGGCAATTAATCAGAAAAACACTAACCAGCCGTTCGAATTCATAGGTTTTATTGCAATTTCTCTTGTAAGTCTCTCATCATAGGTTTTAGAGAGAAACTTTGCTGAAAAAGTTTTAAAGAGAAACATTTTTTTTTTAATAAAAGAAAATCGTTTATTGTTAACTATTTTGTCTGTCTTTTGAAAAATGAACTTTGCCAAATTTAATAATATACAAAAAGCAATGACTCTTGAGTAGAGTTTAAATTAGGTAAGCATCAGATCTCCGACATTAATCAACATCATAATTGTCTCTACTAATTTATCAGAAATCAGCAAAAGGTAAACATTTAAACTACAGAAAATAAGAAAATCTAAATTTTGATTTCGTATATAAAGCATTAAATCTGAATGTTATAATTTTATATAAAGTGTTAAATATGAATATTAAATGAATTGAAAAATGCAACAAGAAGTGAACTCATATATTTAAAAAATTAAAACAAGTTCTATGCAACTGTAATCCACAGAAACCAAAATGAGGAAATCTTCAAAGCAGCTTAAAAACTTTATACCTTTGGGCATAGGAATCGAACTCTATCATAAGGACTCTTTCTACATAATGTCATATGTGCACATAAACCAATCAAAGAAAGGAAAAACAGGAAAAATGGAAACCAGAAATCTAAAGGACATTTCCAGAGAACTAAATTTAAAAAAAAAAGAAAGGAAAATATTTTTTTTTTATTATTGATCATATATATCCATTTAAAATTAATCCATGTATGTGCTTATTAAATGTTTTTATTATTATTGTTATTATTTAAGGGTAGATAAAATTAATATCAAGTCATTTGTATATGCCTATTAAATGCTTTCATCATCATCATCATCATTATTATTATTATTATTATTATTATTATTATTATTATTATTATTATTTTTATTATTATTATTATTATTTTGGGGGTAGATAAAATTAATATCACGTCATTTTGTATGTGCCTGTTGAATGCTTTTATGATTATTATCATTTAGGGGTAGATGAAATTAATGCCAAATCATTCCGTATGTGCTTTGTTTTAAATGCTTTACATTTTTTATATGATCACAGTGAGAGATATTGTTGTGGGAAATGTTTTTTGAATCGAATCAGGCATTTTTGCCAAGTGCTTAGATCTAATGCTATGTTTTATGAAGGTTGCAGGATTGTTGAGCTAAAATATCATCATTATCCTATCAAAGTGCAGAGAAGTAGTTTTGAAATTTTAGTGTGCATTTCTTATTATTATTATCATAAAGTTAAATAAAGTTAAAGCTAGATACAAGCTAATTAAGGCTTGGAAATATTATTGGCTCATGTTCCAGTGTACTATTTTGCAAGAGTAATGTAGAAATGAAAGTTTTACTTGTACAAATTGATGATAGACCTATATATATGTGGGTGGATGAGTCCCCACCAAGCTAGTGGAGTTGTAGTTTAGCTCACTCCCTAAGATATTTATGCTATATTTATAAAGTATTTAAACACAGTGGAAGAGTTTTCCCATTTAGTTTTTCTCTACACCGTGAGATGATTTCTTTAATAACGGCCAGAGATTAATTGGTAAACCCAAGTCTCTTTATATGACTAGCGATAAAAAAATCCTAGCATATCTCAACCTTAGTGAAAAGGTTTTCTCTCATTCAGGTCACTGCCTGCCTCATGTTAATGTTGATATTCCTTATGGGTGTATGAAATCTAGCTATTACTAAGCATTACTTATAAATTTTGGATACAGGGTCGCAAACTCAATTTGATGTCAGGATGAATGCTGATAGTGTGTGTGCAATTAGTGTACTTGAACATTGTTTTCTTGGTATATTTTAATTTGTCAATAAAAGCCAAGAGTAATAATGTCAATAAATATTAAATTTAAGTGTTAAATAAAACCTACGAATGCGGTAAGTGGTAAGCAATACATATCTGAAATTATTTAATAAATGTATCCGCAGCCATCTGAGAACTTCACTGGGAAGGTAATATTACTAAAATACTATTATTGTCATAAGAACATGACTATAGTGTATATGCACGTATGATGATGATTGAGCTAGATACCGATTCATTGACATTTGAAAGTAACCAAAATTAACTTAGTCCCACCATACATAAAATATTTCTATTGTTGAGCATAGGGCAAGGAATATTAAATTAAAATAATTAAATAAAATTATTAAATTTTATGATTGGAAGCATTACCCTTGGAAACAAATCAGTAACTAAAAGCATTAAACACTGGGGGGGGGGGGAATTTAATGTTCACTATATCTGGGATAAAAATGAGAACAAAATATAATAGATGTGCAAGTATATAATATTTTAACTATCTTATGTTAATATTACTCCATGGTAATTGTGGTTCCCTCATAATTAAAAATGAATATTTATATTTTGAAACCTCTCGATATTATCTATTGATTTAGGGATATTTATTTGTTTATATATATATATATATATATATATATATATATATATATATATATATATATATATATTATAATATGGTTGTAGAACAGGGGAAAGCCATGTGAGACATCAAGTGAATGTATATATTATGTATTGAATTGTAGTATGTTAATAAAATTTGTTGTTTGTTTAAATAAAATTTTGGTACATCTCAATGTTTTGTGGGTTATTATTATCTAGATCTCTCAAATCCAATCATACATCAATATATTATTATTAATAGTTGAATCATCATTTTCGTAAATAATATCTGGTAAAATTTATTTAAAATGATTAATTTTCCGAGCTTATGTAGCACGGCAATACTCAAAATTACCTAATAATTTAATATAGTTGAAGTATAAATGCACTACTGTATAATTTTACTGATATTGGATGCATGCAGTGGGTGGGCATAAAATCCTTTCCCCATACATTGTATTCAAACATTTCTCTAGATGCACTACTGTATAATTTTACTATAATTGTGAATATGTTTATAAGGTTATTTTCTAAAAGATTTGATAAGCTTAAATTATTCTAGCTTTAATGTAAATAGACATTAAACTACATTAAAGATAGCCCAAGATCACCTTGGAGGTGATCATGAGAGGGATGTTTATCACCAATAATCTATCACAGCTTGTTCGAGCTCCACACCTAATTGTTCTAAAAACCCTGAGAAAAGATTATAATGGGAGAAATGAGCTAGCATAATATAAAATTTTAGTAAAAGAGATAGTAGTGAAATAGACCTATGAATGTGAGAATGATGGAGGGATGGATCAGGAAGGTTGAGATGGATATAGAACTATATGAAATCTGGACAAAATTTTAATTGTAGCTTTACTGATGATGAATGGGGAGTGTGCTGAGAATAACCAAGAATCTTAATATTATTTTTATACATTCTCAGTAGTTTATTAATTAATTGATTATTTATTAATCCATTCATTAAATATTATTGATGAAATTTATTAATAAGTTAGTGAAATGAGGTTTAAACTCAATATTTTATTTAAAGTTGCAATTTGGCACCCTGGCAAATAAGATTATGGGAGTTCTAATCCATCATCATCATCCCAGTAGGCTTTAGTAATAGTATTAGCTGGGAATGATGAAGCATCCATCGATCCATCCTTAAAATGTTACAATTGGCATGCAACTTAGCCGCAAGTGTTTGAATGCCATATAGATTCAAATATAAGTTATAATTAATGCATAACATGGTCGCCTGAGCTGGAATAAATAAATATTACAATTGATCCATAACGAGGATATGCGATCATTATATTGTGGTTACAATGTGGTCACCCAAAGGAAATTTACTTATGGATTTTTCATATGTGCTTATCTTAATAATGATTTTTTTAGTTTATATATATATATATTGTATTCTTTAGTTAGATAGGGTTGAATAAATAGCTATATTAAAACAATCAAATTTAGGTTATTTTCTAGCATATAATTTAGATATTATAAGTAGGGATTCAAACTCACTAGATAGAAGTCTTTAAAGATATATTAGATAGTTTGAACTCATTTTGGGATGAATTAAATAATAAAATGACATAATAAGTTGTTGAAAAGATAGTATTAATTTTGATTTATTATATTTAAAAGATACTATAGAGATAGAATAGCTTAATTATAGTAATAAATATTTTATATTATATGTTTAAGTAATTATTTTATTTAAAATATTAAAATGATAGTTAATTTAATATATTTAGAATGTGCTGAAAGTAAAACATGTTTAGATGTAGTTATGTGAATATGTGAGCTTTCAAAAGTTAGGGAAAGAAAGCTTTAATTTTAGCTCTTAAACAAAAATTTGATACATAATAAAATGTAACAAATATTAAGTCTAGAGATAAAATTTTGAAAGTAATAATTAAAATTATTATTATTTTATTTAAGTGTAATATTCTAAATCAATTTCAGGTTATTTAAATTATTAAAAATTGTTTTAATAAGAATATTTAATTTTTTTGATAGAAATATATAATATTTAAAGGATTGAATAATTTGATATTTAATAATTGATGACTGATAATTTTAAAACTTAATTTTAAAAATGATATTGATGTAGTTTGTAAATTAACAGATTTTTATAAGCAGTATTGACCAATAAAATCATTGGATTATGACTAGTATAAAAATAGAAGTTGAGGCCAGTCTTCAGTAATTTTCAGATTAAGGCAGATTCAAATTCAGAATAAGACAGTAATTTAGATTTTAAAGTAAAATTTAGTTTAAAATTTATAATCATTTTTTTATATTGTAACAGTAGTAATTTCTTTTAAATTATTATTTTATTTAAAAGTGTTCTTTTTAAATATAATTGGAATAATTATTTAAATAATGGTTCACTAACACCAAATTTCCCTACCAGACTATTCTTCTTGAAATTAAACTTAGAACCACAATAATTCTATGGAATATGATAGTAGTTACTTAAATATTGAATCAATGAACACCAAATACCAAGAAATATACTACAAGACCAGAAAAGATTTATAGAAGATTTTTGAAATTTTTATGAATAGCATGTCTGGATGAGTAACATTTATTTGCAATAACTTTATCATATTACAATGAAATTAATTTATTAAAATCAATTAAGAGGAATCAGATATTTATTAAAAATCATTATCATAATATTAATGTTGAAAGAAAAAAAAAATTTAAAACTCTGCATTAAGCTTAAAAAGTGGATTTAAAATATTTTTTATGGTATGATAGAATGACTGTTTATTATGTAATTGATAATACTGAGTTACATTTAATTTGTCTTTAAAGTAATCTAAATGGACTTATATTTAAGAATTATATATTTAAAAACAGATTAAAGAAGATGAATTTTGAATGTCTTTTATGCTTATAAAAAGACTTGTTATTGATGAAAACAATAAACGAGATATATACTTTAAAATAATTTATCTAGAATAAATGACTTATAATACATCTTTTAAAAGATTGAAATTATATCAGTTAATAAATGCTTTGAATAATATAGCTGTCATTTACTTGTAAAAATATCTAATGAAAAGTACCCATTTCAAAAGGATAAATTTTAATTTATAAACTAAATGTCTGCTGATATGCATATTAATAAATAACATTATATTATAAAATGTTTTCACTAATGTTTTTTTTTACCAACAGAGGTGAAAATATTATTTGTGCATATGTATTGCAATATATCTGCTATATATAATGGCTGAAATTAATGGAAAGTACATGTGTAGGAAAAACAAATATTTTTAACAAAGAATGGATCCTTGAATTATTATTTTACAAAAATATTAAATGCCTGGATAAAATTTACAGAAAGGACTGAAATAAATATTTTATCTTTTCAGGATGATTAATATTTTTCTTGGATTTTATTGGATTTTATTATTATTATTTGTACATTTCTTCAAATGATGCTGACACAGAAGTATAATTGTGCACAAAGCTCTCCACCTATAATTAAGCAATGGAGGAAAATTTCTGATAAGCTTTTAGCTTATGAGCAGGAGGAGAGAAAAAAAAATCTTGTCATAACTTTAAAACTTTATCATTTTTTATAGTAAGTCTAACATTAATATTTAGCATTTTTTTATTTTTATAAACTAACCTGTTGTTTTTATATTTTAAATTTAATTTTAAAATAGATTAACTTTGATTATTATTAATATGTTAAATTTAAAAAAATGGACATTTAGAAAGTAATTTTCTGAATAATTTTATGAATAAGGTAAATTACAATCATGATTGATTTTTCTGAATGTGTGGTTGAAGAAGCAGATCACTGTAAATGATCTTAATAATTGTTGAGATCATTGGAAATTTCTTTTATTATTTATATTACATTTTCCTTGATAACTTTGTTTTTTAAAAATGATACATTTTAATTGATATTTTAAATTCGTATTTCATATTGCTTGGATTTAATATTAAACAGAGGAATGAACTGTTAATAGAATTATCATCGCGTGTATTTTTTACAAAAAAATGATGAAAGCAAATGAATGTCTTGAAACATCCAAGGATATTTTATATATTTATTTAATGTGAATGCTTGAATATGCAGACATTATATGACATTGTTACATTATTGATGTTATTTTTCATGAATGTTATAGAAAAACATAATACTGATCTCTAAAATATAATAGCAAATAAATAAATGTATAGTACTGAGGGATGTTTTAATCAAGATTATGTGTGCTTGAGAACTTTTAAAAAAACCTTGAAATGAATTTCAATCTTTGTTGTTATATTGTTGTTTTGGAAATTATTTTAGAATATGGTTTGTATATTTTACGATATTATGTGAGTTATTCTGTGTGAAAGATATAGGATGGTGGTCAGGAGAGTAATATTCATTTGAAATCCTAGGTGTTAGGGATATGTTGAAGTCTGTTGTATATGAAGTATATTTTTATACTGAAAAGTTATCAAAATATACAGATAACATAGGGCTGTATAATTTATCATGTACAGTTGCATTTCCTTATCATCAATAAGTGCTATAATAGTCATGATTTGAATCTTAGATGTCTGATAAATACAGACCTATTATTATGATTTTGCACTATATCCATAATGATATTATCTTACTCATTTGAGTCATTTTTGTTATTATTTCATATCCTACACTTTAATCATTATCTATCACCACAGGATCATCATAGAGGATAGTTTTATATGTTGGTAAAATAATCATTAAACCATTTGAAGTTGATAATTTTGTGAGAGGGCAAGATGAAATATATAGAAATTTCTTTCACAAATGATGTTGAGATGAATGATGATTGTCATAATATATAACATAAGAAAGGAATTATTGATATTTGTATATGTAATAGAGATTGCTTAGCTCAAACAGATGCATATTTAAAGTAGAATAAGTGTGAGAATAGTGAAAATGATTTTTAAATGATATGATGAATGTAAGAGTATTTATAGAAAGGAAATACAAATGTCAAGCATTAAATTTTATAATAAATAATTCAAACCCATTTAAGTTACAAAAATTTATGAAATTATCTCTTAAGTATATTGCATAGAGGGAGATATTCTTATTTTTATTTAAAATTTTCTGATATTCAATATCAGGGTAATACTTTGCTAAACTGCAAAGAAAATCTTTCATAATTTTTTTTGAAATGTTTTATTTGTTGAATTTTAAGAAGTGTATTTTAATATAAACTTATCTTGATGCATTACATCATAAGAAACTTATTTTATAATAGTATGAGTGTAATATTAAGTTTTCATAGAAATTGGGAAATTTATTGTAACTGTTCCAAACACAAAATAGTAGAATATTATTTTTACTGAATGAAAATAATATATTGCCATTACGATTGCAAATATTTATTTTATTTAAAATAACCACAGTAAAGGCTGTCTTATTTATTTTTTTGTCATTTGTTGATAATATTTATTTTAAATATTTTTTTGTTAAATAATGTTAATTCTTATTTTGTAAATATTTTTTATATTATAGTATAGACTTATTGTAACAGTATAATATTGTTAAGTTATAAATAAATATGTTAACTGTTTTTTCCAACTTATATACTAGTTGAATTGCGATTTATCTGCATGTTGTTTATTTGATATTTCATTCTACATGCACAGAAATTAATAATTTGAAATATTACTTATTTGGCACATGATCCCTAAAGATTACTTTGATATTATTTCTATTGTATTTGATTGAGTAACACTGTATATTATTATTATTATTATTATTATTATTATTATTATTATTATTATTATTATTATTATTATTATTATTATTATTATTATTATTATTATTATTATTATTATTATTATTATTATTATTATTATTATTATTATTATCATCATCATCATCATCATCATCATCATAGAGGATATGATCATTGGCAATTATTTTTTAAACTGATACAACACCAATGAGAAATATACTTGATATTGTCACAATATTCAAATACATTCATTTTTAAAAAAAATACCACATTAAACAGAGAGAGATTATACAATGTTTTAAATAAAATTTTATTATATTATTTATATTTTATTGCTAAATTTTAATTATTAAGTACATTTAATGTTGAGAGTCATTAAGTTATTTTAGTTGCTTATTGTTGTTATTATTTTGAAAAAGTAGTTAGATATCATGTAAAATCCCCATCATATTTAACTACAGGGTGTTAATTAATTAATTTATTTTGTTATTAGTTTATTAGAAATAAACCTGAGATTATTATTATTTTTATTTTTGGAGAATTATACATTTTCTATTGAAAGATGATAAATAAGAAATTATTAGCTAATGTTAAATGTCCAATTACTACTTTTATTAAAGGTATATTAAGTATTGTATTGTTGTTTCTGTAATACGTTTATAAATCATATTTTAGAAATATTATATGTATGTGTCTAAAGACATGAGGGTATTACATGGTACTTTTGTTTGTAAATTTGGTGTGGTAATATTCTTATGTCATTGGAAATGTATCATTTGGAATGTATTCTCAATGTTACTGAACAACTCATGCTAAAAGTTTATAGTTGTACTTGTTGTTTTAATTGAATATTATGTTATTTATAATATTGAACTAGTTATAAGTTAAATATATTAATAAAATGAATAGAGTGAGTATTATCGTTAGACTTTAATTATTTATTATGAACCTAAGTGCTATAGTATTTTATTTAGTAAGTTTTCTTATATATAATTATTAAAAAATATTGTTTTATTAGATACTGTATATTAGCAGTATATTTTGAGCTAGTCAAAATAATATTATTTTAATAGTCATTGTTTATGTAACCCAATTGCAATTCATTATAGTTATATCCTAGTTCAGAAGTTTTCTTTTTTGTTCAGGATTTCCTCAATGGAAGGGTACTATATATATATGATGACATGTGAAAATTTTTACCAAATCTATTTAAATAATAATTGAACCGCCCTCTATCTGCCAAGTTCGACAACTTTATACCATAAAAGAGTGGACCACCTCTTAATCTCTTTTAGATCATTTTATGTACAGCCATCCAGAACAATAATAGATAGGGTGCCAATTTAAATCAGTCTTTGTATCTTTTAATGTAAATTGATCTTTAACTAACTGATATTAAATGTGTAGAATGGAGATCTTTCTCTCACTTCTAAAACTCTATAATAAATCAACAGATGTTATATAAGTAATGATAAATAAAATTTTAATACTGAATAAATATAATCATGTGAAAATTTTTACCAAATCTGTGATGTGATGCACTGTGACTTCTCCTTATACAGAGTCAGGAATCTCTCAGCAACTATGCCTAGAGAAACCTGTTAGCCACTTTACCTTCCTTTTCCATTGTCCACCCTAAGTTTTTCCATAATCTGCTCCATCCCATTTCCACAACATAATCTTTGTCAACTCCATGACCTTCATATCTAAATCCCCTTTATCTTTTCCCAAACCTAGCATAAAAACCAATAACTCACTTTCTTTATAATCACTTTGTTCATATTTAATCTTCCATAACTTCATTATTTGTACCCTTTCTGCTTCCAATCATTTACATTGAAGTAACAGATGCCTAATATTTTCTATATTTTCTTTACACAACTTGCAGACTAAATCCCCATATTTTTCCACTTACATGTATATTCCCTTGTTGCTAAAGATCCCATTTGAGCCTTAAACAATAAACTACTTTCCTTACTATTATCATAAATTAACTCACACCCAATGTTCTGTTTACTTCTATATATATTTAAACTCGTTTTACTCTCCATACTAGTTCTCCATCTCTCCAACTCCCTATTCCTTATTAATTCATCTATTCTTCTATCCCACTCCTTACCACTATAACACTCAACAATCCTCCTAACACAATCATCCCACCTTTTGTACAAGTATACTGACATAACTTCTTTATCCAAATCTTCTGCATACCACATTACCTTTCTCACCCATCTTGTTGCTGCCCTTTACTTGTAACCCAATTAAATACTATTTTGGCTATTCTTTTATTATCCATAAACTGCAATCTACTGAACATTTTCAATTTGCTTTTTGCATCCCTCATATAAAAACTTGCCCATCCCATTTCTCCTTGAATTGCCTCCTTTGCTGTCCACACCTAAAATATAATGTGTGGCTTCCTACTTCCCTTTCTACTTTTTCTAAGCAATCTAATACCCCTTTACTAACACATAACACATCATTGCCATATGTTAATCTTGCTACTGCCACTCCCTTCCATACAATTCTAGCTACATCATATTTATTATATGAAAACACTGTTAATTTCTTTATCAATCCCTTTCCTTTCTTTGCTTCATTTATCATTTTTTTCTCCCATTCATCCAAGCAATTTTTTCTGATTACTCAAGATGATTCCCAAATAACTATATCTATTCACCACACTTAACTTTATATCCCCCAATGAGAAATCTTTATCTTCTCTTTCCCCAGTATTCACCATCATTATATTTGATTTTTCTTCACTAAATTTAATCTCCATATCTTTACCCACCCTTGCGCATGTCCTCAGCATAACTTCCATATCTTTTCTTCTTTCTGCACACAAAAAGACATCATCTGCAAAAAAAAGACCCGGCAATGTATATACTCTCTTGCCACCTATTAACGGTACCTCTATCCCTCTTCCAAGACTTTCTATTGCTCTCTCCATTTCACTCAAATACAACACAAACAAAGTAGGTGATATAGGGCATTTTGCCTCAGTCCCACCCCATTTTTAACTTTAACTGATTCTATATCCCCTAATTGATATGTATAGTAATTATTTTAATATAATTTCTTAATAACCCCCACTAAAGCTTCATCCATTTCCAGATTTGCTAAACTTATCCATAATCTACTTTTATTCACTCTATCATATGCCTTCTCTATATCTATAAAACTCATATATAACTGTCTACCTGAATTTCTACTCATATCTATAAGTTCTGTAACTACAAATAAACTATCTCCTATACACCTATCTGACCTAAAGCTTCCTTGCATTTTTCCCACTACATTATTTTCTTCCATCCACTTTGCAACTCTTCCAGCCACTATATATGAAAAAACTTCATATAAAACTGATCTTACCACTATTGGTCTATAATTATTTAACTTTCTATGATCCTTACGTTTTTCTTTAGATAATAATCTTACTCTTGTATTACTCCAGCTACCTGGAAAAACTCTCTTCTGTGCCATCTTATTAAAATATGATAGTAACTTTACTTTTGCTCTACACCTTAAATTCATTACCATCTCTGCTGCCCATCCATCTAACCCTCCTGCCTTACCACTTCTCAATTTCTTCCCTGCCTCATTCAGTTCATTTTCTGTAAAACTAATATTCTCATTACTATATGCTTTCATATTTTTTATCCCTCTGTCCTTCACATGTAACATCTTTTCTATATCCATTACATGACTATTTCAATATTCTCTCTAATTCTTCTCTAGAGCTATACTCTATTCCCTTCTCATCCAGCAATACTATCTCTCTCTCCCTTAAATTTCCCCTCTTAATGTAATTCCAAAATTTTTTACTCCCATCTCTTCCACTTTTATTAATTTTCATCCAATAATTTACTATTTAGTTTCATTCTCTCTCTCTATAATTATCTATTTTAGCTAACTTTTTCTTTTCTAAGTACTTTTCCCATTTAGCATTAATATCTTTTTCACTTTCTTTGTTCTTAATAGCACACTTACATTCTCTGCATGTTTTTTCCTCTCTTTTACACTTTTACTAATTTTCATTTTTTTATTACTTTTATTCTTCTGAATATTCTCACCTAAAACCCTATTTGCCACTTTTTCTATTTCATCACATATTCATTTCCAACCAACTCTTCCATGGTTTCTTCAACTTGTATTTCATACTCTTCTAACTTATTCTTATCATTCACTCTCCATCCACATCTTTCACTATTGTTTCTACTTTTATTTCTATTTTCCATCACATTACTAGTTAAATAATAATTGAACTGCCCTCTTGCTGCCAAGTTTAATAACTTTTTACATATGATGATTTATTATAGAGATTTAGAAGTGAGTGAAAGATCTCCACTCTATACATTTAATATCAGTTATTTAAAGATCAATTTACATTAAAAAATACAAAGACTGATTTAAATTGGCACTCTAGCTGTTATTGTTCTGGATGGCTGTAAATAAAAAGGTCTAAAAGACATTAAGAGGTGGTCCACTCTCTTATTGTAAAAGGTTATCGAACTGGGCAGCTAGAGGGCAGTTCAATTATGATTTAAATAGATTTGGTAAAAAATTTCACATGTCGTTATATTTATTCAGTATTAAAATATTGTTTATTATTATATATATAATGACAACATTATTTTTACAATTAATTAGTAGTGCTACCTAGTATTTAAGAAGTAGAATTACTAGCATACAGAAAAATAAATTATTTTTCTTCTCCAAGTATCTAACTGTAAATAAATGGAAAATAAGAATAAATAATTAAATAAGTCAACAATATTACAATGATGAACTCAATTAACCTTTTCATTTTGATTTCTAAGAAACTATTAATTTCTAAATCTAACAACCTTCTTATATTCCAATTTCTTGATCATATGCAAATATAATCAATGCATAATACTAACTGGCAGTTAGTCTGAACAAATATTGCTATAACCAAATGCATACCATTAATCATCAATGTTGATATTAAAGAATCTAAATTCCTAGCAGATAAAAATTGATTACTTTTATTTCTCCTTTTTGCATTTATAAATTTACCTCAAGTTAAACATTTTAGCAAAAGGTATTATTAATTAATCCAACAATTCAATAATAGTATTGATGTATTTTATATTGTAAATTCATCTATTACTAATACTATGTTTTTTTGTCATTATTGTTGAAATTACATCTTTGTAATCATAGTGTTTTTTTTTGGGATATGTTCAATGAAGTAAATAAATAATAGTCAAATAATTAAAAAGCTTTAATTGGAATATTTTATAATCTAAAGATATATTACTAAGAACTATAGATTATTATTTTAATGCGTAATGTCCATTTTTAAAACATATTCAAATATAATATATACATGTAAATATATATGTATATTATTCTAAGTATAATTTATTTTATTAGATAAGATATATGAAGGATGTAAACGTCCAATTTTGCCAAAATTGCAGTTAACTACTGTAGCTATATGCTCTCAACCATATTATGATATACTTGGACCATTCGTTTTAAATTGTACTAATGAAAAAGTTTGGAATAATGAATTTGATCCATTTTGTGGTAAGTTTAATTTTGTATGTTTTTTCCTCAATTAAAGAAAAATGCACATTATTATACAAAAAGTCAAAGTAGCACTTAAGCAATAATATTTTTTAAAAGTACATATTATTTTGGACTATTAATTTATCATGAATGATTTTTTTTGATGTAACAGCAGAATATTATTCATTGAAAACAACAATGAAATCATTAAGTTTTTAAAAGAAATATGTCAAAATAAGTACAGATTATGTAATATTATTCTATAACCTATGAAGACATTTGATCAGAATGTTAATCACAATTTTGGAAAATTTTATTGACATTTTTATTGCTTTAGACTCTGTCACTCTATCTTTGCATCAAACCAAGCAGCTCATGGCAGCCACAAAAACTTTTTAAGGATAAAATCTAAGGCAAAGAACATATTTCAATATTTAGTGTTTGTAAATCATATATAATCATGACAATTATATAGAAAACATTCAACTAAGATATTTCCTACATTTTCAGATAGAAATAATAGTTTTAACTACCTAAAACAATGACAAAAATGAAATTTGACTGCATTTCAAGAGAATTATTTTTTTTAAAAATAAAGCACATTTTCTCGTAATCTTAGATTTCACATTGGTTTTTGACTGAACATACATAATATGGTACATTTCATTCAAATTATCTTATATAATCAGCCTCCATTAAAAACAGTTTAAATCATCAGTGTATTAACCTAATATTTCTTTCTCATATGTCAAAGCATCGGCCAGGAAGTGAACCCGCAACAACTGTCCCCAAGCAACTGCTTGTAAGGCAGCTGCACTGACCTCTCGTCCACCAATACTTGGCTATTAAATAATATTTATATATGAAATGTTTGCAAACACCTAATCCAAATTGATTATCATTTTTATTATGACAGAACACATATTCTATAAGTTCAAAAGATAATCTTTAAAAATTCCAACTGAGTATAATAAATTTTTAACTTTGAAAAGTCTTTTAACCAATTATGCATATTTTACAATATCAAGCAAAAGATAAACAATCCATTCCAGAAGATTGACAAAGTAAACAAATATTTATTTATTCTTTTTTAAACAAAATTTGTTTTCCATTTTTGGTTGATCATTAGGTATTGTGTTATTTTCTTCGTAGTCAAAATATTCTATATCTTAATCTTCTTCAAATTTACTTTCTCATCAATGAATGTCAATTAGTCCCAGCATGGCAATTGCCTTAATCAATATACTCTTTTTATGATAGATTTAATGTAGCTTTCAAATATTTCCTTCTACAAAAATATTAAAGGCAATTTTCTCCGAACAAGAACAAAAACAGCAATAATGTTTATCTTAAATATTTTTCTGGTTAATTTCCAGAAATTGCTGACAAAATTATAATATTTTTTCATGATTCTAGAAAAACATTTTAAGACATTATGGAGAAAATTAGTTTATAAAATCTAATCAAAAATCCTAATTCATGTGTAATTAGACTTGATGGATGTAGAAAAACCTCTGATACAATATTATATAATTATATAATCATATCATAAATTTCCAGATCTTAAATTGGCAGAACCAAAAAAAGAGAATATATTACAGCTTTGTACAAGATTTTATTTATAATGTTGTATTAATTTAAGTATCATTGACAGATACCATCTAAAGCTCTATAAAAATTTTCATCAATTTATAATTGTTATGAAAAAAGATTCATGGCATTATATATATATTAGACAAAAGTTAGCATTGGTCATGTCAGATATTATAAGCTTATTAAAATAAATAAAGTTAGAATCGAGAAATAAGAATAATTATTTCTTTCATAAATTTTTATAACAAGTATTACCAATTCCTTAAATGATAATATGAACTTACAAACATTTTTAAGTTATAAGAATGTGAATAATTATAATTTGTTCAGGATATTTGTAAAAAAGAGAATTATAAAAAAAATAATAAAATTAAATAGATTCTATAATAAAACAAGAAATCCTCATCCCATCCAACAAAAAAACCCTAAAAAATGAATGCCTATCTTATAATTCTAAAAGTGCACATAAATTTTAAAAAAATATATGTAAAGACAAATTTAATATTATCTCTCAAACCCCTCCATCACTTAACCAATTAGTCAACAACTCTAAAAATTCTTTATTAAATAAATTGGCACATCAGTGTTTTTATAAAGTTAACTGCAGCCAACCAGCCTGCAATACTATATATTATGGGCAGTCTCAGGGCAATTTGTCAACAAGACATTTTACAACATATTTATATAATAAAGTCCTCAGAGATAAAGAAAACATTAATATTTACATACCACAAGCAAAAAACTGGCCACAGATTCAAGCTAACAAAAGCAGAGATATTTGCAGAGAGAGAGGACAGAATGTGGAAAATCAAAAAAGTATGTGCAATAACTAGTGATTGTTTTTTCATCAATAGAAAAGAAGCAAATATACCCATATTATAGAAATGGAAAATTTGAATAAATTTAAATTTGGTGAAGTTTATTATAATTAAATATTTATATAAAGAAATTGAAATCACATCATTATACACCATGAATATTATATACTGAATTTATTGAAAGCATGCTTAGCAGATATATAGCTGAATATTAACAAACTGCCTTTTCTGTGAGCATATTCATTATCAGATATTAAGCAAATATTTTATCTAATGCCGTGCTTGCAATTATATTTCATTCCAATATCAGCCTTTCTAGCTAATTGAGCATGCGCCTTTTGATTGTTAAATAAATGAATACTCTCTTCTTCAATCCAAGATATAGTATTTATGCAGGAATAAAAAGAATCCCTCTTATTCCTATGACTCAAATTCTTTTATATGAGCAAACCTGAAGAACTGTTAAAGAGAGCGTGAGTAGATTCTCACTTTAAATTACTATTTACGATGTTTTTTGGCTGAATGACATCGGTGTAATTACTTAAAATTTACTAAACGTCATTCTTACTGAAACTTAATTATGAGTAAATAAGCAAATATTTTATCTAGCGCCATGCTTGCAATTATATTTCATTCCAATATCAGCCTTTCAAGCTAATTGAGCACGTGCCTTTTGAGTGTTAAATAAATGAATACTCTCTTCTTCAATCCAAGATATAGTATTTATGCAGGAATAAAAAGAATCCCTCTTATTCCTACGACTCAAATTCTTTTATATGAGCAAATCTGAAAAACTGTTAAAGAGAGCGTGAGTAGATTCTCGCTTTAAATTACTATTTACAATGTTTTTTGGCTGAATGACATCGGTGTAATTACTTAGAATTTACTAAACGTCATTCTTACTGAAACTTAATTATGAGTAAATAAGCAAATATTTTATCTAGTGCCGTGCTTGCAATTATATTTCATTCCAATATCAGCCTTTCAAGCTAATTGAGCATGCGCCGTGCTCAATTAGCTTGAAAAGCTGATATTGGAATGAAATATAATTGCAAGCACAGTGCTAGATAAAATATTTGCTTATTTACTCATAATTAAGTTTCAGTAAGAATGATGTTTAGTAAATTCTAAGTAATTACACCGACGTCATTCAGCCAAAAAACATCGTAAATAGTAATTTAAAGTGAGAATCTACTCACGCTCTCTTTAACAGTTCTTCAGATTTGCTCATATAAAAGAATTTGAGTCATAGGAATAAGAGGGATTCTTTTTATTCCTGCATAAATACTATATCTTGGATTGAAGAAGAGAGTATTCATTTATTTAACATTCAAAAGGCGCGTGCTCAATTAGCTTGAAAGGCTGATATTGGAATGAAATTATCAGATATTGCAATGGCTCAGAAAAGAAGAAAATTAGTAATAATTGAATAATAAAAGTAAATTTTTATATTTAAAACTACTGTAAATATCATATGATTATCAATATAGTAGCAAATTTTGATAAAACAGTGCCACCCATTACAAGCCATAGTAATCAATAGATGCTAGAAAGTTTATACATAAAATCCATATCTAGTGCTTGCTCATCCACTATCTCCAGTTTAATTTCTAAGTCTTGGCTCTGAGAGCACTGCAAAACCAAAGACACCAAAATGTATAGATACTGAACTGTGTTCAGATATATATGATTATACAAGTGAATTCACTTGGATTGAAAATATTATTGTGTTTTCACTTTGGCCTCATAGCTTTACAGTTAACTAAATACAAAAAAAAGGTTGTCGCTGGCAGATTGCATTAGATCCTAAGATATAGGTCCAGTCCTGTCATATATAAGTATCTTCACTGATGAAAGTCACAAGCTAGAAACTAAACTGAGGATACTTAATACATAGGTATTAGATAGGGATTTATAGCACAATGCTATCCACTGAGTAGTATGGAATGCATCTTAGTGATACTATTGTATGGAGAGTTTGCTACTATAAAATAAAATGTAAGGTTTTCATTAAAAAATACCATTTCTCAATAATTAAAGTTGTTTTTATGTTTTTTATCTCTATAGAACAAAAGGCAATGTTTTCAAATGAAAGGGCAATTAAAGAATTTTACAGTTTTTTAGTAATTAAAAAAATTACTACAGAGGTATTATAATAATTGGATTTTTGTATTAAAATGGAGGGGAAAATAATATTTTTTGTAAAAATAGACTCAACTAATCAGAGTTTAGTGCTGTTATGTCTGAGATAGTATGTGATTAGATAGGTAATAAAAGGGAGAAATGGTAATGCATTAGATTTTAGTGTCTAGTCTAATCAGCAAGTCATTACCAATGTAACTTGGGAGAAAAAAGAAAGTAAATCCCAACTGTGAAGAACACAGAAGTTAGGTTTTAATCAGACATAAACCTAGCCTCACTATTAATATAAAAAATGTTTCCTAAAATTGATTTGATAAAACCATGTTCTAAGCTTTAGTTAAAATCTCAGCACCACAAAACCTCACCATGAAGTCTTTTCACTAAAAGAAATGTTCAAAAGAAGTATACCTCTATAAAATATGCATCAAGCATTATAATCCATCCAAAATAATGACTATCACAGTCAATGTTAATCTGGAAGTAAAATTTTTTATTTTGTATAGAATGGGTAAACTTAACTGTGTATATTATCTTGAAAATATGTTTTAAGAGAGAATTGATCATCATAATGAAAAATTGAATTTATGAAAGGAGAAGTTAATAGGAGAATTCTAGAAAAAGAGGATTTTTTAAAGTCAAAAATTAGTGCTTACAAGAAAGTAACTACAAAAAAGGACTAAAAAATAAAATCATGGTAAAATAAGGTATAGTTGATAAGCACACTTTCATTTACAAATTTTTATACAATTACATTTCCAAGTAATTTTTAATACTAGTATAATTGTTAATAATGAATATGTTTTAGTAATTTTTTATTGAAATGTTTTTTATCTTACATTTGTTATGAAGTGTAATTGTATATGACCTTTCCATCTTCATAAGATAAATAAGAAAGAGTATTAGCTAATTTTAAAATGTTTTTTTTTATTTTATTGTGAATTGTTGTTTTACAGATTTCATTAATTTAAAAAGGGGAAATAAACCAGAAATAAAATGTTCATTAATATACTAGTAATTTTTTTTTGCTTTCCTATAAGAAATTATATTTTTTTCAATAAAATGTATTAGATTTGGAATTATGATATTGTCATATCATTCTGAATTAATTAGTCAGTTTCTTTAAATAATTGTTTAAAAAAGTAGTACTGTTAATAGCATTATTTCTTCAGATGTGTGGTTCTTAATTTCATGATAACAAACAGTTTTAAGGGATTTGTAAATTTCCCAGTCATCATCATCATTATCAACTATTATCAATCCACAGTAGAATGAGGATCTCTCTTATTTCAATTTCTCTCTAATCTCTAGTCTTTCTTCTCCACATCACATCTGCACACCATTTTATCCATCCATCTCACATCTGGTCTCTATCAGAGTCTTTTACAATCTCTTGGTATCCAGTTTAAAATTTCAATTGTCAATCTTTTATCATCTCTTTTAGTAATATGTCCATCCCAAGACCAATTTAGCTTTCTTAATTATTTTAATGATTTCAGTAACATCTGTTTGTTCTTTTAACCATGTATTGCACTTTTGATCTCTTATTGTTATTTATATCCTGCATTTCTCCCTACTGTATTGCTTTTTATTAAGTGTCCAAGTCTCAGATCCATACATAAAAACTGGTAAAATACATAGGCATATTTTTTTTAAATATTAAGTTATATCTACCAAAAGCATTCCAACCAAGTCTAATTCTATGATTAATTTCATCAATTATGTTTCAATCTGTAGTAATAATCTAACCAAAGTATTTGTAGTTGTTAACTTTTAACTCATTATAATCTATCTTTATTTTCATCTTTTGAGAATAACTATTGTACATTACATTAGTCTTTTTAACATTTACCTTTGGTCCTACTTTTTTACTTTTATCTGATAACTCTGGCAACACTTCCTGAAGTTCTGAAAAAATATTTGCAAAACAACTATATCATCTGCAAAATCTAAATGACTTAAATAATTTTCATTTACTTTTACATCTTTGCCTTCTTATTTTAATCCAAAAAATACTTCTTTTATCACTGCTGTAAAAAGTTTTGGAGATATGGAGTTATCCTGTTTTACACCCTTCTTAATGTTAACCTTTCTAGTGTCATTATGTAATCTAACTGTTGATGTTATATGACAATATCATGGGTCTATACCTTGGTGATCCGATATTTGAATAACTGAAGAAATGCTTATAGACTCAAATGCCTTTTCATAATCTATAAATCCAGAGCGTAATGACAAATCATGTTTATTGGTCCAGTCTATAACATCTGTCAATATTTGGATATGATCTACTGTAGTAAAACAACTTTTAGATCCTACTTGTTTTTTGGATGTTTGAAATCCGATGTTTTCTGTAGACAAATTGTAATTATCTTGGTAAAAATTTTGTATAGAACTGATAGGAACCTGGTAGGTCTGTAATTTCTAATATATTCTTTACAGCCTTTTTAAAATATTACTATTTATACTACATTCTTCTAATCATCTGGTCCATCTTTATCATTTAGACATTTGATATACAAATTTGCCAATTTTTTTTCTAATTCTTCAACTGCTTCTTTCAAGACATCAGTTATAATTCCATCATTACCTGGAACTTTTCTCTTCTTCATAAATTTTATTGCATGTCTCACTTTTTCATTTAAAATAATAGACAATTCAGAAGATATAATAAATGTAGGAGGTATTTATTCTTTATTACTATATAATTCTTGATAGAACTCTTCTATTCATTTCAGAATGTCATCTTTCTTTTTAATAATAGTTCCACCTTTGTTTTTTATTGCAGGTATAAGTTTCCAACCAATTCCACAATATTGTTTTACACTCTTGAGACTTTTATTCTCCTCCACAGCTTTTCATGCTAGTTCACAATTAAACTTTCTTATATCATTATCAACTCATTTTCACACTATTTTACAAAATTCAAGCTATTCAATCCTTCTTAATGCATTTTATATATATATATAAATTCTTTACTCTCAGTAGAAATTTTATTGGTCAATTGCTACTTTTTTACCAGTTATCTTATTTGTAGTTTTTAAAAGTAGATTAATTATTTTCTTATTAATTTTATTCCAATTTGAATCATGCTCAAAATCTATTAATATTTGAAAATGATTTACAAGTTTTTTAAAAAAAATTCATTAAAATGTTTCTGAAGATTAGACATAACAATTATAAATATTGTTTTTCTTAATAATTATTGTCTCTCAAATTTTGCATTAACAAGTATCTTATATCGTACTTATTGATCATTTTCTGTGTTGAATTTATTAAAAACATTACAATCTTAAAATATGTATTTTCTGTTAGTCAAAATATAATCTAATTTTCTTGCATCTTTATTTGAATGCTTCCATGTCCATTTCCTTTTAACAAATTTTTCAACAAAAGAATTCATAATATAAAGTTTTTAATTTCTGAAAACTCCACAAATCTATGTCCTCTCTCATTTTTATTAGCATACCCAGATTTACCTACCACTTTTGTTTACCAGTTCTATCATTAATGTCTCCCATAACAATGTTTAAAATGTTGTTTAGTGTGATCCAAATTATTTTGTACATCCATATAACAATTTTCTACTACTTCATCTCTATGATTAATTGTTGGGAATAAACCTGAATTATCTACATTTGATATCTGCTATTAAATTGAATAAATAATCTTCCCACTCTGTCTGATACACCATCAATCTCCACAATGTTATTCTTCCACTTTTTATTTATAATAAATTGTACTCTATTTTTACTTCCAATATTTGTGCCTTTGTAGTAGAGTACAGGTCTACTTTTTAAATCAATTGACTCTTCACCTTTTTTTCTAACTTCACTAAGTACAATAAGGTCTCATTTAATGTGAGACAATTCATTGTCCTTCCAATACTTGCAATTTTCCTTCACATGAAAGGGATCTGCAATTCTATGTATCTAAATAAAAAGTCATTATCAAATGACAGCTGGGTTGACATTTATGGAATTCTTAGCAATCTCTGCCTTCATCCACCAACTGATGCCTTGATTGGTGACTTTACAACATCATGGAAATAAGTGCCATGATTTATTTTTGTCAGTCATTATTGTACATATCTATTAGAAAGAAATTTTCATTCACACACATGCATTTATTCTGCCATATCAGCTAACTGAGAAGAAAGACCATGATGATCCTTGATCTGAAATTCAGAATAAAAAGCCAATAAACTCTCCATGCTGACTAATGTATGTTGGTGAGAATCCCATCCATGTCTATATACTATATGAATAATCACATAGTAATAACAGCTGAAACAACAAAAATATATGGAGTGAATATTAGGAATTTGCTCTGCACAATTCCTTTAAGATCTCTAAGAGGATTTAATAGTTCTCCTTTTAGTTAACAAAAAAACTCCTTTCTGCAGCCAATTTTCCCATTAAGATTATTTAAAGTCACAATTCCTAGGATCTTTTGATTCTGAGATAACTCTACAGCAAGAAGAATTAATTTATTTACATTTGGGGGTTTGTGTTTGTGTTTGAACAGCCAGACAATTCAATGCATGATGCAAAAATCAAGATCACATTTAAAACCCAATTCGCTGCACTTTATTTTTTTTATAGAGATTACAAATTAGTATTTATAGTTGGTCTGTATACTCTTGGTACCAATGACTAGAGCATTGTTAGTGATCAGTATGTATCAAAATCCTAGACTTTTTCAAATTATGATTCATAGATTAGAACTTAATAATGTGTATGTAGATGTTATTCTATATTATGCCCTATGATAGGCATTGACTAAATAAATTGTCTACCATTTGATATAGATTCTTTTTTAAATCTGACCATACAAAATGATTGTTGATTATTCCTGTGTAATGTTGGTGATGTAACTTATAACTAAAATTGTCATAATGACTTATTTTGTTCAATGCTCATTCTTTTATTTTTCTTTTATATTTATAATATTTGGAAATGTTGATGTTAATTTGTCTCCCCATGTTTATACTCTCTACATATCATGGAATTGGAAAAGTTAGCATTTCAAAGCTTTAGTTGACACAGATTACTGGGATAATCGAAAGCACTCCTAAGTTGGATAAAATTTTTTAATTATTTAGTTACTGTATTTACAAATATTCAGTTATATAATTACGCATATTGCTTTAAAAATACAGACATTGAAGCATAAGTACATAAGTGCCACAGACAACTCACCATTTTTTACCCTAGAGAAAGAAAATATGATGGTGCTGCTATTAACTTCAGATATCCCACTCAGTCATAAAGAAACTAAGTATTTTGAATGGTAGAACTTAAAAGAATGCCCGGCTAAAAAAATAATAGAATAAAAAAGACTCATGATTTCTTGATCTTTTTCAAAGTCATGCCAATATAGTTGCTGAGATTTCTCTCTACACTTTGACAAAAGAATCATCATCTTAGCAATAAATTTATGTAATAAAATTTCTTTAAGAAATTTAAATTAAAAGATTGTTTTACTTCAATTGAGAACAAGCCTACCATTACTTAAAAAAGCCCCAGAAAACAATTGTTTATTTTTTTCACAGATTAATTCAGCTAGAAGTTCCAAGAAATATTACATTATCCTGTTAAAAGCACAAGAATAGTAATCGTCTTGGCAAGATCAAATCACAGTCTTAAAAAAATTTCGAATGCCATAAACATTAAGACTGAGAAGAACTTTTTATATAGACTTTAAAAAAAAAAATCAGACTTTCAGTGAATAATAATACAAAGGCTTGAATGATTGTTTTATTTATTTATTATTATTATATATTTTTTTAATATTTAGAATTCATATACAAGCTGTTATCGAGTCAGGTAATTTAATTTTGAATCCAATATTTTTTGATATGTGCATATACACAGTCAAAAGCATGTGTGAAAGAGAAGATTAGATAGGTAGTTCATATTTATATGTCTTTTCCTTTACAGTGCAGCAAATTCAAGAATTAGTAATTATTGAGATTATAAAATTGAAGGAGTCATTTATATCCTTATGTTTGGTTTCATTCTCTTCACCACCTATCTAGATATATGCGATTTATTTTCATGTTTATTTTGATCTATTCTTGTAAAAAAAATTATTAACCAATATTTATGTTTTAATCATAAATATTAAATTTTAATATGTTTATCTCTATTTTTTTAAGTGTCAGATTACTGTAAATAAAATGTGAATGATTTTTGTTAACTTATTTGGAATTTGTTTTATTTATCTATACTCACTTATTAAGACAGAATTCAACTATATACTAGGTTTAAATAAATATTATAATTCTCTTGATATAATAGATTATTTGATTCTTTGAATATATTTTGAAATTAATAAAATTGTATTTGATTTTTTTAATATATTATCTTTTTTGCATCTATTCATTTATATAGAAGTAAAATAGAGTTAAACATTCATTGAAAGTCTCATTATTTATGCAAAGAATTTTTATTAAAGATTAGAATCAATTCCATATTTTAAACATAATCATATATCATTAGAATACTATATATATGTCATATTATTATTACTATTTGCGAGATATTCCGTGTAGTGAAAAAGCTAAATGCTGACGTTTCAGTTTAGCTTTTTCACTACACGGAATATCCCGCAAATAGTAATAATAATATCTTTTTTTTTTTTATCCGTGAAAATATTAGAATTATATATATATATTGTAAACGTCAAATCTGCTTATAGCCCAGCAATGTTAATTCTAAGATCTAGACAAGAACTTTCCAACTCATATGTGCATGTAACATAGATAAATCACTATGACAAATAGTACAAAGTTAAACATTACTATTTATATCTCCAGGATAATCTTCACCTGGATACAACATTTAATCTTATCATACATTTTCTCTTACATCCAGCTAAGTCGGGAAGATACAAGAAACTCTAAATTGAATTATAAGAACTGTGAAAATTTCAATTATGACAAATAACATAAGATGCAGAGATAATAAGTATTTTATATTTATAATAAGAACAAGAAATAAAGTTAGAAAGGCATTTATTTTATATTTATAATAAGAACAAGAAATAAAGTTAGAAAGGCATTTAATCTGCTAATACAAGAAATACAATATATTTTATGATATTTGAACCCAGGATAATTATTTAAATAGCATACATGACATTTCACAGGGTTTGAACCCAGGTTAATTATTTCTATAGTGTACATGGCATGGAGTTTGTACTCAGAATTATTATCAGGTGAATACATTGAATGCATGTTAAATTTAAAAAACCTTTAGAGTGAACATTGACATTACTTCAAGTTTACATTGCTGTCCAGTTTTTTAACATCAGTCTGCTTTTTAACACATTAGTTAACATGGGGTACACTACATTTGTGAAACATAAACATTATTATTTATATTTAATTCATGCTCCCTAGATGAATACTGTGGCAACATCTAGAAATGCTTTAATATCTAAACAATTTAGATGCAGAGTGCCGTTGAGTCAAGACTTAATATATATATATATATATATATATATATATATATATATATATATAATTTAACCACATCTATAAGTGAAAATAATGGAATACTGATCTATGGATTATGACATTTTTATAAATAATTCATTCAGCATATAATACATCAGGCAAAAAGAGGACTTGAAATATGCTACTAAAATATAAAACAATTCTTTGATGTCCTAAGCTGTAAGAAGAGATACCCAATATCTAAATATCAAGATATAGAAAGTAGTCTGGTCTTTGCACAGCCATACAAAAAAAGAAAATATATTGGGTATAACTAGGTATACACAAAATGACATATTCATCTGCTTATATAATTAATACACACAAGTAATTGATAACATAGAAAGAAAACATTGAAAGAAATCCATAATTAAATATTAAGGGAATGATTTAGCACCCAAAGATTTGCATGTCTGAAACATGAAATGGTATTTTTACTTGTCACACAAGTGATTGTATGCCATGTTCAAATGTGAGCTTAACACTCATCCTGAGGAATCCATTCCTCAACCATAATATGAAAGTAATAATAATCGAAATAAATAACTTATCTAGATAGCATTAAATCCATTTAAATAATATTGACACAAATATATGCATTCATGCTAATGTTGTAGATATGCAATTTGATATTTGTAACTAGACAAAAATTTAATTAAAATTTAAATTTGTTAGTATATGGTACAGTTGAATAAATGCCATTTGTAATTTAAACCTATCATGGCTAATATAAACCCTTTTAATAAGTAAGTGGATCGTTTATATTATAATGGCTTTTCTAAAAATTTCCTGTGTTTACTTTTTTTAGATGCTGCAACTAGACAAAAATTTAATCAAAATTTAAATTTGTTAGTATATGGTACAGTTGAATAAATGCCATTTGTAATTTAAACCTATCATGGCTAATATAAACCCTTTTAATAAGTAAGTGGATCGTTTATATTATAATGGCTTTTCTAAAAATTTCCTGTGTTTACTTTTTTTAGATGCTATCAGTTGAATTTTATATTTACCCCTATACATGAATAATATACAAAAAAAAAAAAAAATTACTCAAAAGCAAAGAAAGGAGCATAATGAGGTAAAGAGGAGTGTTAAATTTAAACAATTACTAATTTTATCAAAAAAATCTCGATAAATGAACATGATTTCCAAATTTACTATTATACACATATATGTAAAAAATACATTGGTACAAACATCACTTACAACTTAATAATATGCATATAACATGCATTCATAAATATAGATAACAATTAGAGATATATACTAACTCTAAACATAAAGTTATATGCATGAAATATTAAAAAAAAATATGTCTAAATTGGTAAAATAAAATATTGAAGTAAATTACTGACATTTTCTTATGGTAAGAGTTTATGATAAATTTCCAAAATGTTGATCCCTTATATGCTGAAAGTCCTGAATTTAAAACATAGCTATGTTGATAAATAATTCATGTAGCTTCTTTAAAAATTATTGTTTTTTATTCCTTTTTATATGCTTTTTTCAGACAGTTTTTAAATTATGGCATATTTTATTTGCAGAACAGGAAACTTTGAGAAACTTTGTATTGTGGAACTTCCTGGTTTACAGAATGCTTGATTATTTATTAATTCATTCCATAATCAGAAACTTATAACAAAAATGTTTGTTGAGCCCCATCTTTTTTAGAGTTTCTGATAAAATTACAATTACCAGAGGACATGTTTCTCCTACATTGCTTAGGCAAGTATTGTTTTAATGACAACTAACTGGTTTATTTTAGTAACAATATCATAAATAGACGTTATACTGAAATGCTAGCCTACACCCATCCAGAGACTCACTTAACTACAAGAATTGGTTGTTTACTTCAAGGTTGTTAGCATTATTTTTGTAGTTTTTCCTATAGAGCTTCCAGCAGTGAATGATGGGAAAACTCGGTTTAAAGAATTGATTTGAAGAATTAGTGTTAAGACATGTGAATATACTTTTACTAAGCTTTATATCAAATGTAAACAAAAAGTTTGGGATTACTCTTTAATTAAAATTTTTCTAGAATTTCTTTCTGATTGAAAATATTAATTAACAATTTGATTTTACCAATAATGACTTTTAATTCACTTATCTAAATCTTTACTATAATTTCTTGACCTTAGTAAAATTTATTGTTTTTTCAAATAACCTATAAATTTTTCTGGACACCTGTTGTTTACTTATTGCTTCAGTAATTATTGAGTAATTTTATAAGACTTTTACTTAATTAAAACTTTTGCTAGTATGATAAATCAAAGAAAAATATTTAACAAACAAAACTCTTTTAGTTTAAAATAAATTTTAAAAAAAATATTTTTCTTTTATAAATATTCTAATCCAAGTTTTAACAACCTAGTAAACAAAATTGACTAATTATTAATGTAATCTAAAATAAAATGCAACTACTTTTTTAAAGAAAATGTTTTCAAACAGATACAATTTTCTTGATTCTTGTGGCTTATTAACTATATGCAAAATACCTAGCAATGTAGATTAAAATAACAGGACTAATTAAAACGAAAGTGAATTTAATTTAATTCAATATAATTTATATGTTTTCACTTCACATGCAACAAATGTTTTACTTAAATTTATTTAAAAATAAAGCAAAATATATGAAAAGACACATATATTTAACTTATATATATATTAACAATATATATATAAATTGTGTCATTTATAAATGGATATGTAGGTGTGGCAGTGAATATATAGGTGAATTTAGATGTACATTGGAAAAAAGAACTAAAGAAAACTTGCTATTATTAAAATGTGTTCAGAAATCGAAACAAAATTGCATAGTAGATAATAATATTTCAGCATTTGTTTTTTATGACCATAATAAATCATGTATTTATGGTTTTGACTTCAATTTTAACAGTGTAAAAATATTGCAAGTTGAAAAAAATAATAAAATAAAAATAAAGGAAGCTATGCTAATATACAAATATAAACATGACTTAATTAACAGGCAAGCAGCAAACGTTAAGATCATGGAATTGTGGGACAATTAGCATTTCAAAGCTTTAGTTGACACAAATTACTGGGATAATCAAAAGCGCTCCTAAGTGGATAAAATTTTTTAATTATTTAGTTACTGTATTTACAAATATTCAATTATATAATTATATATATATATATGTAATATAAAAATAAAATGTCCGTTAATTAAAACAAAATTGTAATATATATATTTATATATATTGTAATATATATATATTAACACTTTTTAGGTTTTAATATAGCATTGGGAAAACCTATATCAATCATACCTAAAAAATCTGAAACTAAAAACATAATAGAAGTCAATATTGAGGGATTGCAAAGAGTATTAAAAAATTCTTCATCATGCTTTATCAAAAAAGAAAAGTACATTCTATCATTTATCATGGATGATATAAAAATTGTTAAGGGATTCTGGATGGAAACAAACTGTATGTAAAACACTATAATAACAATTAAGTATTTCACTGTTGTTTTGGTGAATAATTTAATACTATAAAAAAAATATTTCATTTTATCTTGTCTTAGGCTTTTGTTATTGTTTTTATAAGTATGTAATGATATTTTATATAAATATGAATTAATTGTATGTATGAAGAAGTTGAACAATAATAAAAAATCATTTGAAAGATTGTAGAGATAAGTATGGTGAACATCACCTATTTGTACTATACCATACTATTATTTTTTTCTTTTCACTTTCTGTGATTTGATTATATTAACAAATATAATTAATATCCCCTTTCATTTATTACACTTTTTCAATGCAATTATTGTTTTTACAAATAATTTTATTTTTTTCTTACAGTTTTGATTGTCCAACACTCTTCATCAAAGCTATAAACTATTTAAATAGCTATGATTATAAAGAGTCAATAAGAACTATGATTCTGGTCTTAGCAGTCAAATGTCTGCTTATTATGTTTTAAATGATTTAATACTGAATATAGTATTTAATCACAGACAGGTGATTTCATCTTAGATTACAATTAATTTCTTTCACTATATATATCTAGTTTGATCACTCACAAGTGATGAAATTATAATACAATTATGTTTTAATGAGCTTAATATATTTAAATAATGAGTGACTTTGCTCATGGTTATCTATGCCTAGTTTATGCTATATAGGATTTAGATTTGCTTTAAGTTAGAAAAAGTGATAATAAATTTTAATAAAGATCATATTTACTTAGTGCAAATACTTAACATACTCTCTATATAGTTAATATACAATTTAAATTGGATTCTATTTCAGATCAAAGCTGATATAACTATTATAATGGCGGGATGAACTGACTAATGGAAGCTAGACTTCAGATACTAGTGTGTAAAGAAAATATATAACTCTGAGTTCTTTTTGCATATCATATGTGCCTTACTCATGGGATTTTTACCAAGTAACGGTTCCCTGTGACCGAACTCATTGCTGTGATGTAGGAGGCCCTTTTAGTCTGGCTGATCAAGCAATTTATATATGTGTGGGAGTCTTATGCTCCATTTATACGAATGCAGAATGGGTTGTCCTGTACCAGTCACCATCTGAAGAGGATAATTGCCCGAACTAAGTGTAATGGTGCAGCATGACCACATACAGCCATTAAAGAAATACAGCAACAAGTGAATATGCCATAGCATTTCATAAGGACACATATGCACCACTGACTACATAATCATATTTATAAAATTAAGATGCTAAATTAAAAGTCTCTTTCATGAAACTATCCTATATCAGTTCATGTTATAGTACTCTTAATAATACTATTTAAGGGAATTTACAAATCCAATTTACAAGGCTACCTATATAGGCTTTAACAATCTTAAGGAGGATTACAGCATATGGGGAAATTAAAATACAAAATTATAGACTTATGCTGCATTTTACCACTTTAACTATATATTGGTTAAAATATTAACTTTAAAAGCAAATCTATTTAAAATGATGGTATATTTGTATTTATCTTTAATTCAAAATATTTTATCCATTTCAAAACAGAGCTTTTTAGTTTGTGTATAATTACACATGTTACATATATATGCAAACTGACATATATATGCAAACTGACATATATATGCGAGATAAACTTTATTTAATTCTTGCTAATAGTTTAGTTACGAATAAAGCTCAGTTTTGAATGTTTATAGCATAAACAATATAACATAACTAAAATAATAAGATTAGGCATAGATTTAATTAAGAAATGCAATATTTAAAATATGATAAAATTTCACGCAAGTGAAATTTGAAATTTGTTTAGTTTAAAACTAAGATTATGCGACTTTCGCTAAAATATGACTGATTTAGTTTCAATAAAGCTATTTTTAAGATTAATGACGGCAAGTATTATCATTAACTTAAGATATATAAATTAGCATAAGAATTTTAATTATTACTTTAAAATAGCTTATTATATTTTATACGTTACTAAATTTATATATACATTTAAATTCCACATTTTAGCAAATTGAAATCGAATAGCATTTAATTACCTAGAATCAAATTAATACATAATCAAATCAAACATTATTTTACAAGTAAACCAATACATAAAATCAAATTTATTAAACATTAAATGAAATCATTTATAATGTCTAAATCAGTTTAACCATTTTAATTCAGTTCAATTTATTTAAGATCATTTAAATCAGTTGAAATCAGGCAAGATTTTAGGGTTTAAATAAAGCAATTAAATTCATTTACAATTTTAGGCAAGTTTTAAGATTGAAAGTAAAATAAAATAAAATTTACAAAAGTTTAGTTTACAATATTAGGATGGCCATTAGATTAATATTTAAGCTAGCATTTTAAAGTTGACTTTAGTGGAAAGTTTTAGAATGGAAGGAGTATTTACCATTTTTCTTCTCTTTCTTTTATCTGTACTGGCAAGTTTTCTGCATAGCGGGACCTCTTTAAGTTCTTGCCGTGGTTAGTTCATGCTCCTCCAGCTTAGGCAGTTTTCATCAGGGCAGAAGGCAAGATTTCAAGCCTATTACCCTGACATGTTAATTATTCACTTCTTGCAGTTACAAATTCAAAGAATTAACTAAATTCTATTGCCTTGAAAGATGGCTGCTATTGCTTATATAGCAATATACCCCCCCCTCTCCTTCATTATATTATTTACTTAGATGTGTTTTCTTAGCTTCTCAGATAATCACCAACTATAGTGGGAGCCTGCTGTATCAACTTTTAAAATAGGTAAAAAAAACCCATTGACACGCCATAATTTACCGCAGTTTTCTAAATTTAATTCTAAATATAAATTTTAATTAATCTTATACCAGTAAAGATTATTTTTTCATGCGTCACTCTGGCTACAAAAACAAATCTAAGATAAGTGAAATATGTAACTTGACCGTTCTAATTTACCGATATATGCAGAATTATTAAATTTCGAATATAAATAACTTAATAAATATTGCAAAATTAAAGAAATCTTAATGTTTTACATCCTATTAACATTTATTTTCTAGCATATATGTAGTCTAAAGTTATACATACAACTCGTTTTCCATTTAATAATTATTAATAATATATATGTGCGTATTTTAGAGATTCATGACCATGTAAATGAATATTTTTTTATATATTTAAATACACACGCACACACATATGATTAGACTTATTTAGGTTTAAATTTAGGCGGGTTTTCTTAGTACTGTTATTAATATATACGAGAGTTTGGTAGTGTTTATATATATATGAATACTACTATATAATATAGTAGGTGAAACTTGGATTATATAAGCTGACTGTTTCAATACTATGCCTGCTACTGTTGATGAGGTATAGCTCTTAGTTCTTAGGTAAACAACTATGGATGAAAGTTGCACACACCCTTATAAATATTTCTACCCTGGATTTCCCTATCACTTTCATCTGTATTTTGACAGCCTACCTTGTGACTAGGTAAAATGACACTTCCAGCTGTACTATTACAGTTTGACTCATGCCAGTATTTGGACCTAGCAGGTTTCAGTCCTGAGGATGGACTTCTTTCACTTCATCAACCACTTAGTTTAATTGTTATTGTCTGGAAAACATATATTCTATTTCAAGTTTGACTGTAGTTTTCAGAAAATGTATATGTTGCAGTTCTAATTTGACAGTAGTTCTCTTATCCTATCTTAAAAAAGACTGAATATTTATTGCTAGATCCCCAACCTCAGTAAAACATTCAGATTTAGTGAGCATCATTGCTTATTGGCCCATTCTTGCCATTATCTATGCATTATCTCTCTATATATGCATAGGTTCATGGCAATGAATGCTTGATGTAATCTAGATAAGGCAGAATCTGGACTAGTCCATTATTTGAAGGCAAGATGAGATATGTCTTTAACACTTTTACAATGTTGTTGAACACTATGTAATAGAATGGAAACATGGCAATCTTACAATACAAAATTTTTAGGTTACTAACTGTTAACAACAAAATATAAGTTCATTGTTTTAAAACAATTAAAATTTTATTTAAAAAAATAATATTTCAATATTTGCACACAATTTTACTTGTATTTATTATTTCAATTTAATTATTTTAATTAACAATAATATTTTTTTGTTTAGCTAAGAATGGACCTCTTAGAATTGAATATTTGCAAGGAAAAAAACGTAAACTCTTTTGTCAAGGATTTGAAGCATGGAGTAAGATTTTTAAAATTTATTATACCTAATTTATTTTTTAGCTGTTAATTCTTATACCTGTTAATTAATCTATCAGTTAATATATTTATTAGTATCTATTCTTTGCTTTCTTCCTCTCCCATAACATACATATAATAATCCTAATTTAATTATCCTATATGACTCAATTGGTTATTTACATTAATATTGACGTGTTTTAGTACAAAAAAATATTATATTCAATTATTTATGCAAATCATAAACATTTTTTATTCTCAGTTGGGTAATTTATTTAATAGTTTAATTATTTTTAATCAATCAACAGAAATAGATTTTAGTTAATGGCAGAATTAATGATTGAAATAATATTTCAGTATATATTTCAATACTAGCCAATTGCTTTCATTTGCAGTTTATTGTTTATAAAATAGATCTATAATATGGAGAAGATATATAAGATAGATAGTAGATTTACCTGTCTGGGCTTCCAATCATTCAAAAAGTAGTGTATTAATATAATACAGCATTAGAGAATTAAGATCAGTAAGTAGATTTGCTGATGTTACATGCTCTAGTTAGCAAATATATAAAATAAATGCTGGTTGTTCTCAATTCTATTCAGCTTCAATAATTTTAAAATGTCACTAGCAGTATGTACAAATATAGTATATACTTATGGTCTTTGAAACATCATAGGAAAGCCATCCTACTACTTCTCCTGGATTTCAAATTTGACAAACATGATAATTAGAAGCAATTTTTTATTTTAAAATGATTTTATACATACACATTTTCTTTAATCCTAATAATAATCACCTAATATGAACTTATTATTTGTATGTATATACAATGAACTGCATGATCAAGGAAATTAACAGTCAATCTATTCTTTTAGATTAATTAAAACAAGATAACTTAATTGTCACAGTTATATTTTTAATTTATTTTTATTTAAACCAAAAGTATTTTAATTAAAACAGTTATTATAGAATTAATTCTATAATTAATATGGATAGAAAACTTGCTTATCTTAAAGAAAAATATTACAAATATATATTTTTGTCAAAATCAACAACTTTTTTTTTTATATTTGATTTTAAATAATTTGCAGTATTTCCAAAATTAATGTTTCAGTCATTTTAGATTTTATTTTAAATAATTATATGCATATAAATTTTGTCTGTATTTGTTTTTACTTTTCCTGTTTATCTTGACATATTTATTAATATATCTTGTAATGTTCATGGTGATTTAGATTGTGGCTTGTTTAGGCCTTTATTTTACACACTACAAAGTGCAAGTTAATCAAACTATGAAAAAGAAGAACCTTCCGTTCATATATGAGTTTAGAAATATCAAGAACATAGCTACATTTTCTGATTAACTTAACCTAATATTTTATTATGATGTACACTGCCAGAAAAATCAGTTTTATATTTATTTAAACAGGGCACCAGAATTTTATAGAAGAATTCACTGATTCATCACATCGCATACCATAATTTAAGAAACATAGAACTAAAAGATCGAGGTTTTGATTCTTGTCATTTCAATATTTTATATGAATTTTTTTTTAGATTTTTCAGAAGGCTTAACTATTAAACATAGTGACAAAGGTAATTTATACATTTAAAACTTATTAATAAAATAAACAAATAATGTTAAGAATGTACAAATGAAAGTGTTATAATAATACTAAATATTTTATTATGATCAATTAAAATATTTAAATGATAAATTGTTAACAAAATTGGAAAGAAAATGCATGCTAATCCTGGTAATAATTTTGATCAAATAATTAAAACAGTTCATATTACACTTAGATTTCTTCTAGAAAGTTCCTTGAATAATAAAAGTTAATGTATCTATCGGTATTATAAGCTTATAGTTAACATTAGTTGGCAAACAATTTTAGTCACAAATTAGGGTATAAATAATATTACCAGTAAGCTTAGTGAATTAAATATATTGTTGAATATGCCATGCATGGTTTTTTAAAAATAGAATGAGCTCATGGCCATTGATTTTTTTTTATTCCTGGTCTGTTTTAAGGCTGATATCAAAGGCATTTTGGAGTGATCTCTTCACAATGAAAGTTATCTGAAAAAACTTCGGTTCCTCTCCCTGCATTGAGTAATCCAGGATACATTCTGCATCCTGGGTGTATGGAGATTTCCAGGACAAGGCAAGACAAGAACATGCTCAAAGTTATTTGGTTTTTATACCCCTCTACCAGTTTTGAGGTTTCTGCACATATTATTGTTATCAAAATGTATAAGTTGATAATCTTATTTGGTTATTTTTCTTTTTTTATCACAAAGTTCTCTTTTTTATAAATTCTCTCTGCCATCTTTAATTAGTGTTCTGATCATAATCATTTACGTTTATAATTTATTTTTTATCTGGATTAGTAATCTGCATGTATTTACATTCTTTCTAATTTTAATTTCAATTAAATTAATTGTACATTATCTAAAAAATAAATTACACTAAAAAAAATTAAATTGCGTCTTTTAAAAGATCTTTAAATTTTACTTTTTTTAGCTTTTAAATAAAATGCCAATATATTTGTACCATATATAAATAAATGGTACAATATAAACATACACTATTTTATGGGGTATGAGATCAATTGAGTATATAATTGTCACAACCAATGAATGAATTGAATACATATGTACAATAAAGAATAGAAATTGGATAGTAATATATAATATAGAATAAGAATTTAGAGTAAAATTAAATTCATAAAAAAAAAGAAATTTAATTAATTAATAACAGCAATGTTAATTGCCAAATTAGAAATATTTACTTGGTAGGTAGGAAAAATATTTAAAGAAAAATTAAATAATAAGCAACATTAATAAGATATATATATACATGTAAGTTTATTGTTTGATAGCAAAAGCAATACTCTCCATACAGTAGTGCTACCCTGTGCCAAACAGAGTAATCAATGGATGCCAGAAGGCTTGTGCATAAAATCCCTATCTAGTGCCTACTCATCCAATATCTCCAGACTAGTAATCCATTGATTACTCTGTTTGGCACAGGGTGGCACTACTGTATGGAGAGTTTTGCCTTTGTTTACAAAATTATGTGCTAATATAGAGATGGTGATCATGTGATGTTTATTGTTTGATCTTAGAAAGATGCATAGAGAGAATAAGATAGGTACTTTTTTCAAAGAAAATTGTATTAAAATATAATAATAACAATTTTGGAAATAATGAAAATATACTGAAAATAAGAAAAACTAGTCAATGTTGATGAGGTCTAGGGATAAAAACAGAAGCAGAAAAAAAAAAAAAAAGAAATAAAAAATGAAACCTCCAGAAATAGTAAAAGATACTAATTACTAAGAGCAGGAGGAGATAGAAGGTCCAAGATGGCTGGCCAAACAGAATAATGAATTTAAAATTATAATAAGATTGATTCAAGAAAATAAAGAAAAAGATAAGTGAATTATAAAAAAAATATTAAAAGAAAATAAAGAAAAAGAGAAAATATTAAAAATAAAAAAATAAAAAAGAATTCCAGTAAATGCTATCTGTAATCTAGAAAAACATAGAAAGGATGTTAAAGATTATGTAATGTGCAAATTAAATAGTTTAAACATGGATTTTTAAAATTTTGAGGTGAAATTTACTCTTAAAATTATATTCTTCTTTTGTTCAAAATTAGTATAAAGTGATATTGATAGAAAAATATCTGATTAATAGTAATTACTAATTTTGTGCTATTATAAAATATAGAAAAATAACCAGTTAATGGTATATTATTAGATTTAATTAAAGTTAGTTTGAAAAACCACAACTAATTATTATTAATTAGCTGAGAATGCAAAACATGAATAAAGAAAAACTCAGCAAAAATAAAACAAGATGAGGGTGATGGGAAAGATTTTCTTTTAGCTTTTGCAAAGCTATATAGTGAATAAGAAGAAAAGGAAGACAGGAGCCGCAAGTCCAAGTGGGATCCCAGAGAACCTTTTATAACATAAAATATTTCTGAGTTATAGCAGTTTTCTCTCACAAAAAAGATGAACAATACAGGGACATTAGACCACTCTACAAAAAGTATAGAAAGATGTATATGAAAAGTACCAAGAAGTGATTAAAATTTGAAATACATATAGTGAAAAAAAGTTATCAATGAGATTTTTGAAAGAACTAAAAAACTGTAAAAGAGCAAATATTACATATTTTTAGAATATATATTCTAAAAGAATGTAAAAAATAACAACACATGAATTTGTTGAATAAAGTAATGGTCCTTGTTGGTGTAATGTAAATAATAGAAGCCATGAATCAGTAAAATTGTATTAAACTTTGAGAAATTTTTTACCTGAAATTGGTTTATAATAATGGTGATGACAAAGATCTCACCATGCTTATATTTACATTAAAATTAATAAATGGTTCAAAGAACAAGTTTAATTCTCTCAAATTAATCTCATATCTTTTTATTTTATATATAAGTATTGAATAAAGGATCAAGAGTAGGATGAACCATCTTCTCATGGAGTTCTGATATTTATAAGCATATATTTGCCAACATTGTTGATGATTTAGGTGAATTTAATATATTAGCTAGCTGGAATATGGCATTTAATAGTTATTAATCTAATAATCAATGATACAAAGCTGAAGACGAATTTTCTCTTTTAATGCATTGATTATAATAATTAAACAAAAATTAATCATAGCTCAGGCTATAGCACTTTATGTGTTGATCAAAAGATCATGAATAGAATAAATCACTTATTCTTGATTTTTTGTTTAACATTTGCTTTGCATTCATAGCCTGAAGGAGAATGATTTATTTATTTTATTTACACATATACTTTGAGTTATTTTAAGTGACTGTTTATTATTTATTTTATTATAATTATTTTGTCTTAAATATTGTAGAATTGATTATGTATTTAGTAATTATTAAATTCCATATTCCTGTTTGTGACATTAATTTCATGCTAAATTACCAACAATGGTAACAAAGATGTCTATAAACATCAAAATTTCAAAATGGGGTGATTCATTCTATTTGTGTACCTTTGTTCAATATTTAGAGCACTTTTCATTAAAAACCTGAGGGAGGGTGATTTTTTCCTTTATATATATATATTGAACTATGTTTAATTTAATATAAATTTAGGAGAGGTGGTTTACATTTGTATAAAAAAGAAATTGTTTAGCTTACATATAACAAAATATTTAAAAATTCTTTTCTTAAAATTAGTCTAGTTTAAGTACAATCTGAATTATACTTTTAAATACATTGGAGAAAAATGAGTAATCCTATGCCATTATATTCATTTTGTTTAATCTTAACAATATATATATATTTGCTGCTCTAAAAGAAAAAAAATCTAAAAATGTCTATATTAAATAAATTTTATTTTGATTTATAAATGTTCATTTTACTTACATGTTTTACCTATATGGATGTGTAAAGAAAAACATATGCCTAAAATATTTAATTAAATAAGTGCATATTTAGGTTGCAATTTAAATGTAATAAAATAGTAATAACAATTTAAAGATTGTCAAGCATTGTTAGCTGAGAGGTCATTGCAGCTGCCTTGCAAGCAAATAGTTGGTTGCAGTCAGTTGTGGGTTCATGTCGTGGCCTATGCTATGACATATGGAAAAAAAAAAATTTAAAGATAAGTGAAAGTTTATTTTTAGCTAATTGTATCATATGAATAAAAGAAAAAAAGAAAAAAAATGTTATTGTGGGTATGTATTTTAAATGCATTAAATTAGCTTTTATATAAAATAATGTGGGATACTTATGTATTAGACTTGCTGCCTGTTTTTGTGATGTTAGAATACTATATATTTTCCACTAGGGAGGGGTGAGGGTATTTGCAATGGCAGAATTCTGTAGTTGTGACTATTTAAAATAACATTGTACCATTGCAAAACTCTCTCCTTTCACTGGAGAAAGTTATGGCATTCCTCCATCACAAATATGGGCAGTAGGTCTAATGCATAAATATCTAATGGAGTTTAGTATTTAAAATACTTAAACATATATTTGAAGATTTAAATAATTGTTATTTAGTTTTATTTGATTGTTCTAAATCAATATAAGATGTTCTGTGACATTTAGAAAATTGTTTAAATTGATTTTTCAAACAAAAATGCATTTATTAAAGATTATTTTTAAATTTTATTCTAAAATTTCTACTGTTTATTTACTGTGTGATCTGATACAATTGACATAACTGATGGTTATAAATTTAAATAAACTTTGTTGGGAATAGCCACGTCTTTGCTTATTTAATATATCAATTTTTTATTCAGTTATTATCTTGCACAAAAAATGACACCTAGATAAAAAAGATTCTGGAGGGGTACCAGATTTTCCCCAAAAGCCATAATTTTGTTGTCATCAATGCCTTGGCAAGTGATCACCTAAGGACCATTATGCTTCATCAAAGAAGACAATATTTTAATCCCATGACAGTTATTTCACTTAATTAATAATGCAAAATAAATTAATAAATACATAAACTTTTTAACTTTCAATTTAACACTTAATGATAGAGCTCTGATTAATATTAATGATATTAACTATTAATTATATTTAAGTTATTTTCCATGCCTGAATTGAGTCTTTTGCTTATTAATATATTTCATTGATTTAGTGAATAATGCTAACAATTTCCAAATGAAGTGTGTTATGCAAATTACCTGCAATATTACAATAATAATGTATCCTGTATACAGGATATTAAAAGTAAATCATTATTGTCAGGGACTAACTATCAAGAAAAAATAACTATTTATGATTGTCTTTATTGTAAAAAACATTTTATTTATATCTTTAATATCTTTGTTACTGTTTTTTTTTATGATAAATAATTTTTTTAGTTCTCAAAGTTTGAAATAAAATCAGTAATATTGGGTTCAAAGAATAATATATTATTCACATGATCACTATTTCTTATGCTTGCTTATAACTGTTATTAAAACAGGAAAAACTCTCCATACAGTATTGCCACTAAGTACAAGCCAATGAGATTCTAAGATCTAGGTGCAGTGCTCTCAGATCCAAGGCTTCTCACTGACGAAGGCCACAAGCCAGAAACTAGTCTGGGGATATTGGATGAGTAGGAACTAGAGAGGAATTTTATGCACAAGCCTTCTGGCATCCATTGACTACTCTGGCTTTTATTGAGTGGCAATACAGTATGGAGAGTTTTGCCTGTTTTAATAAAAGTGTATTATTCTTATAGATTATTTTAATTACACAGAGTGAAATTTTTGTGTACACTACATTTTAATTAAAGTATAGTCACTATTATAAATTTATTAAGAAATATTAAGGCGTTATAACAACAAGAATATTCACTTAAACATAACCACTTGCATGTATGATATATGTTTGAGTGAGTGTACAAATTAAGGATTCCAATTGTCATTTTAATTTAAACATATTTTGACCATTATTTTTTCTTCCACCTTTAAAATAGTATTCATATTTATTATTGGGTAGTATTATTTCAATTCATTGTGGTTTTGTATTTTATTTCTTATATATGTTTACTTAAGTGAGAAGTAAATGTCCAGCTTAGTAATTACTTGGTTACATGACTATTCTTAAGTGATCTTAGTAAAGGTAATCCTGCAATAGATAAAGAAGTAGAAAAAAAATATTTTACACTTTATAATTATGTTTCATATAATGCATATATTTGCCAATTAAACATCTATAAATACAGTAGAATAGTAATATGGATTTTGGAATTGATAAATATTTTACTAATCTGGTTTAAAATGCAATACAGAGAGCATACCAATAGCTCAAACAAGCTCTTAATTAATAAGTGTGGTATGAGAAAATATTTAAAATCTCTACCCAGACAACTCTCATACTACACTTATTAATTAAGAGTTTTGTTTGAGCTATTGGTATGCTCTCTGTATTGCATTTTTGTAAATACAAGCTTATAAAAGTAATGTCACATTATGTATGATTTGCTTTTTTGATTATTATAATCTGGTCTAAGTAAATTATTAACAGATAGCCATATTTTTAAATTATATCTAAGCCAGCTTTTTACATTGAACCCCTATGATGAATAGTAAAGATAATTTCTCAATTTATATATGATCTTTACATGTTATGACAAACATAATTAAAATATATTTCTTTATTTAGTGCTTAACATTGTTCAAGTTTTTAGAAAAGAAATATGTAGGGAAGAATAGTAAATTATTGATAATAATAATATGTAATATTAAAAAGAGCTTTTGAAAACATTATAATGTGAATTATACATATTTTAAATAAATAGAAATAATAGGATAAAACCATATGAAATTAGAGAAATGTCATCAGTAATATATATTTCCAGAAAACAACAATCAAATTGTAGCACCCAAACTAGCAATGCCACTATACTTTATCATGGTTGAGATAAAAGTTGAATCTGTGTTTTATCTTGAATACAAAACTATTATACTTGCATTGAAGACTATTAGTTATTTTCTGTATATTGAAAATTTTAAACATGATTATCTTTTTAAATTCCAGTTTTTAACAAAACAACCCAAGAGAGACTTAATTGAATTTAAACAAGTGTAGGTAATTGGATAAAACTTTGTGTAACTAAAAAAAATAATGAGTATTAAATGTTGCCACACAACTACAATTAAATAGTAATCATAAAGCTAGCCACATGATTACAGCTTAGTGCCTTCAAGTGAAAAATCAAATAGACTTTTACTGTGAGTGCAAAGCTATTATATTTTATCTAAATATTATAAGCTATTTCTATGTGCAAAGATTTTTGAAAGTTAATATTTCTTAAATTTTAGAGAATAAAGTCTTCATTTCAGTTATTAGAAAAATGAAGTAGTTTACTATTAGTCCCCCCCCCTCATATTTTTATTTTAATTACTTTTGCTTTTGATATTTTTAAATAGCATTTATAGACTAATAACAACAATAAGAAAATATGAATAATTATATCTGCCCTTTTATAATTACAAACTTCTATTTTTTATATTATTCCAATTTTATAAAACCATAGAAAAAATTATAGTATAAATACATATTAAACGTTTATGTTTATTTAACATTATACATTTATAATTGAATAATATTCTTCTTAAACAAAATTTCATTTTAAAGTGCAAAATATTGATCATGAATAGGATATTATGAAGGATCAATTTATTTTTTAATCAAAGAAATGTATAATGATTTAGTTAATCCTCACAAATATTTCTTTTTATTAAATTGATAATTATGACATTTATAAATATCTGTGCACTTATTACTTTACTATAAATATATCAATTTTATAAGTCATTTTAAATCATAATAACATTAACAATATAGAGACTATGATTATGGAACAACAAGGGTTCTGAAAGTGCTTAGTCTGTAGAAATTATAATATGAAAAAAGCTTACAAATTATTATATAAAAGTTTCACTGCAACTCAGCAGCATATTATTAATTATAAAGTAATGGTGAAATAAAAATTGTTATTACAAAACTCTTAAAAAATTAATATTGTTGGAAATTTTTTATCTATAAAAATGAAGAGTTGGTTTCTCGGGATCTTGTTTAAACTACAGTATTGCTTATTTTAATTTCATACTTCAGAAAATGTTTAAAATAAAACTGCTATGAAAGTTTTTACTCAAAATGTTTCTGTTATTCATTCCGTACATAACTCTCTTACTAAACAAGAATTAAGTTTTTTGAATACTGGAACTTATTACTTTTGCCTATTTTTCATTTCTTTTAAATAATTAATTTATTATTAAAGCTTGTTAAATCAATAAATATTATAATTTAAAATCATTGTAATATAATTAGATGTATATAATGCAATTTTGCAAAATTGTGTTTATATGTGCAAATACAATTGGTATTTGAACTCATACATACAAATAAATAATATTTATATTGTTAATTAGTTCAAGATTAAGAACTAAGAGCCATAGGTTAAAAATCATAAAATGTTAATGTACTAAGATATTTATTGTATATGCACGTACAATATTAGCCTCTCTAAAGTAAACTAATTTAGATACATTTTTCAATATCCTCATCTTCCCACAATATATGAATGTATATATTGTATACATATATACATTTTTTGAAAAACATTAATAATATTACATAATTTAGTTGTTAGGATAATTTAACATAATATCCCATGGTGATATTCTCATGATCGTATATTTGACTTTAAGTTTAACATAAAAACTTTTCACCTAGCTAAATAAATTAATGATAGAATTTCAATACAAGGAAAATTATAATGTACTTACAATAAACATGATAATAAACAATTTTTAATATACTAGCCTGATTTACTATGGATCACTACCCCTTCCCATGAATCATATATAACCAATTAGTGACACTTGTTGGATCACAGATTGAATGGTTGTGGCAAATTAAAAAAAAATTTGAATGCTAAAACATGTTTGCTATTTAAAAAAGTAGAAACTATGTTCAGATTTGAATCTTAAATTAGAGATAAGTAACAAAATTTAATAATGACCACAGCATGTTGTGTTTAGTTTTGTGAATTTCTTTTAATAAAAAACAATCCATAATTTAGGACCTTTTATTTAGCTGATATTACTATTAAATATAAATTTTGACATTTATTCAAATTTTGGTTTGGTTGTAAAATTTCAGAGTGCTTTACTTTTCATGATAAGATTGGATACCAAAACATTAGTTATTAGAATTTACATTTTCTCTTTAATTTCATTATATAAATAAATAGTTAGCTGTGAAAAAAGACAAAATCATTATTTATTTAATTACAAATATTTTAATAATCATAAACTAAATATAATGTAAGAAAATTTAATTAATCTTGATTATTATAATTGTTATTAGTTTATTATTATAGGCAAACAATACTATAAATCAAAATATATTTTGGACCTTGATAAAATTGTTAAAATGTTTTTTTAATATTTATAACATATATCTTAATTTTTATATAAAACAGAAGAACACACACACTATAAAAGTGATTACCTCAGGATCAATAAATTGATTGGATTAACATAGACATTTAATGTAAATCTAAAAAATATCAATCAATAGAAATCTTATTTAATATCAATTGTAGGATATTATCTGGCTGTTAAGTCAAACAGAGCAGAGATCCTGAACCATAATTATAAGTTCCTGCAACTTTTTTTGTTAAATACTACAATATTTAATATTAATAGTTTTGTTTAAAAATACTTTTTTTACAACTTGTGAAAGTTTACAAAAATAATGAAAGTAATTATTTACAATAACTAATACAATATGTAAGTGGTTTAAAGTATATAAATGTAAGTAAGATATGCATGACACTAACAACTAAAAATTTAATATGAAATAGAATTTCTTGATGTTATTGTGTATTCACATAATATAAATTAAATAAATCATAACATTCTACTCATTTGATAATAAATTGTAATTAATATGTATATAAAAACAACAGAATTGTGGGAAATTTGAATGGATTAAATGATGGGTAATATAAGTTTATTTTGTCTACATTTGTATTAATGGTTGATAAAGATTGTCAAAAATACAATCAAAAGTACTTCCTGTAAAGAATATATTGTTTAAAATTTGAATACTTTGTTAAATAAATTTGTTTGAATTATTATTATATGATTTAAAAATATAGACATTTAATGGTTATAGTTATATATATATATAATGATATATTTTGCTAGTTCATCTGTGTAATATTTTGAATATGAATATATTGATGTTTTGGCTTAATTACACAAACCATCTACTGGGTCATGAATAAAATATTTTAAAGGTGGTTGAAGAAGCACTATAAACACTGGTTTATAACAGTTAAAATTCCATCACTACAAAAAAACAGGTATATAAAATTAAAAAATAAAAATAAAAGTCATAAAATCTCTAGATTAATATGTTTTTTAAAAAATTCTTCAGAAGGAAGTTTGCATGTGTCATCATGTTTAGCCTTTTTAGTATCTCAGTGGCTTCTCTGATTGATAAAAAATATCACATCTGCAATGGATCCTAATATTAGAGAAATCTGTATTGTGATTGGAATTCATATCATGAAGTGAGAGTGCTGCTGACAATGAGTGTTGTTTAACTGCATTAGCATGTTCATCTCTCTTAGTACTTATGTAGCAAACATCACTATATACATAATCAAAATAATGAAAACCATATATGGATGAATGGATAAAATATATCATTTGTATCAATAATATCCTCATATCAACATATATATATATATGATTAGATTCTACAAGCCTAAAGTCTAACTACAAATTAACTTACAAATGTCCTTGGGTAGTGCAAACCACTACAATTATTTTCCATTTAGATGCGAATTATAGTATTTGTTTCTTACGTATTCTCCCACCTAGTAAGTAAAATTTTAATTAATTTATTAATCACTTTTCAAAATTTACTATTGTTATTATTATTTACTGATTTTAATACTGTTCTTAAATGATACTTTTATCGGCCATATTTTGCCCTTTATATATATTTAATCATATTTATTTTGTTTTTAATTAAATCAACACATCCTACAAAAAATTCTTGAATCATAAGATTTATTTATTAGTATCTAGGTAATGATAAATGAATATTTATTGTTGATTTACACCGAAGACAAAAAATACCTTATGTAATATGTGATTTTTAGATCTTTTATCAATATCTTTAATATTGAATTATTCAGTTTTTAACACAATAACTTTTTTAAATCAATAAAATAATAATACATGTACATATCAAATAACTTTAATACTTTTAAGAAGTTTTTATTTTCACTTCTATAAAGATAGATATTGATAGCATAATTGTGTATACCGTTCTTCAACTAGCAGAATAGTGATTTTGTAATAATAGCACTAGAATTGGATTTAAAAATTTGACGCAGTCTTTTTCTGATTATGCTATAAAGAATTTTATTTTAAAAATCTAACTTTGAATGATATTTTTTATTTTAGTCGTTTACACAGCTTCTAATACTATATACTAAATCATACTGTTTACTTTCATTTTCAGTTTTATGAAATGTGGCATCAATCATGCCATAGCTTTAAAGATTATCTAGATCAAAGGTCTACAAACTTTTGTGATGGAAAAGCCAAATATGACACTCGCAACAATTTAAAAATTATTCAAGAGCCATGGATATATTTTTAAAAATATGAAAAAGTTAAAGAAATACTATAACAAGTTATAATATTAATTACATCTTTATTAAATGTAGATTGAATCACATGAAAAATTGCTAGCATTGTTTTTAATCCATGTAAACAATCAGCTTGCATTTCGTTAGAAAATTTCTGTATGTCTGGTTAGTAACTAGTAGTTATTAATTTAAGTCATGGTTCCAAGCTGGCATCAGTAATTTGGTTCCTCAATTTACATTTAATAAAATTCAACTTAGAAAATGTTTGTTCATATAAGTATGTAGATCCAAAGATACTGAGAATAACAAATGCAATTTTTTTCAACTCGTGATATGAATCTGGAAGACTATTCCAAGTAGTAAAAATCATAGTTTGCCTTTTGTAGGTTTTGTATAGCACTTTGCTGGTTTTGCAAAAGCAAACTACATTTGTCTCTTTCCAGTTCTTCTATTTCAATACTAAGACAAAGAAATTTGGAGTTTTATAAATCTTTGCTTGTCAAGTTCCAGCAATTGTACTTCAAATTAACCGCATCAATATTAAATGGTGACATTTTTACTTCTCTCACATTGGCATTAAGAGAATTTGTAATAAAAGCTAGAGTTGTTTTATCGTTTCTAAATTCTGGAAACCTTTGAAGAAAAGATTCTCTCATTTTTAAATTTTTGTGTTAAAATAATGTTTGTTAATGAGGGCATTGTTTTCTGGACGATATTGAGACAAGTTTGGGAAACGAACTAATGTTTCCTCTCTAAATCTTATGCAAATCGAATCAATTTCTTTCAAATAAAATAATTTCTTTTACCATTGGAAAAACAGTATTTCCCTTACCTTGTAATTTATGATTGAGCTGATTCAGTTGTGATTTTTGCAACCACTGATCTTCTTTTAATTCTAAATATTGAACATCCTTGTTATTGAGAAATAGTTTGATTTCATTTATGCAAAATGTTTTAAAAATTTTGCCTCTGGAAAACCATCAAATCCTGTTATATTGGAGGAAATCTGAATACTCACTCTCCATTTCACATAACAACTCTTTAAATTATCGTTGGCTAAGTCCTTTTGTTGCAATAAAATTAATAATCTTAATTACCAAGTCCATAATTTTACAGATTTCTTCTGCTAAATATTTGTGCCCAAAGTGCTTCCTGTTGAAGTATAAAATAAAAAGTGATCCTTTCGTGATTAACATGTTTTTTTTTAAATTAAAACAAACCCCTTTTTGGAAGCCATCATACTTTTTGCACCTGCAATTGCAATTGCCATGCATTCAATGATAGCATTTGCTATATCCTCTCCTCATGTTTGGCCCTTGAGTGGCAATAATTCTCAAGGTTCTCTTGGATCCTCAGATGAGATATATAGCACATAAAGGGAAATCTTGACCATATCCTAAATATTGCAAAATCACCCACTGCAATTAATTAAAGTTGAAGATAATTTAATCTGCTCAACTTGTTGGCTGGCCACATTTAAGGGCATTTTAACTGTCCTAACTGCTACTTGTTTGGAAGATAATGATATGTTTTTGACTTTATTTAAAATCTATGTTTTATTTTTGAAATCATGAAAAAGTTCTGCAGATTCTTTAACAAAACAACATTTTATTTACCCATCATCCATGAATGGTTTTCATCTCAACAATTTCCTGAATTACTACAAGGCTTGCAATAGTATAGTTATTGGCAAACTGTCTCCAGTAATCAAATAAAGAACTTGATTTTTAAATATTTTTCTGAAATTCTTCAATTAATCTTTTTCTCATATCACTGACAGAATATTTTATGTCAAATGTGACATGTTTTGCAATGAAGTTTTTCCAAATTAGACTTCCTGTTTTATACCATAGTTTCTTGACAAATAAGACAGGTTAGAAAACCTCTGAGTTTGCAATAAATGTGAAAGATTGAGGCCATTCAGTTTCAAAATTACTATGCTCATCTAATGATGTTTTTAGTCTTTTTTCATAGTCATATTAAAAAACACTTTAAATATTGTATTTTATTTAACATATATCCACATTTGCGCAACTACATAAAAATAATTATACATTCCTCTTCTAGAGTATGGATTATGTGCATTCATATTCTGCTATTGAAAATATTGTCTTGTCCACTAGAGGGTAACTATGTGCTCACTTATTTATCAGAAGTTTTGCTATATTTATAAAACAAATAAAATCATGATTACTTTAATAAAATCTCTTTAAAAATATATAAATTGAAACTATGATAGTTTTAGTTTTAATTTTACTAGAAAGTAGAGGTCTATATGTCTCTTATTTGTTTTGGTTTTATCTTTATCTATTATGATTTTTTATTTCAAATTTGCATTTTTTTTTGTGAACGTGTTCCAATTAGGCCCGCTGGAAAAATATAGACATTACTGAAGAGCCACATATATATATCCAAAGAGCCACATATGATTTATGAGCAATAGTTTGCCAACCTTGATCTAGATTATTAAATAAAATATAACAAAAAAGTTTATGGTAAAAATAATAATAGTGTTTTCTGATTTAGAGTGATGAAAAATAACAGAAAAGTTTGGAATATGATTGCAAAAAATATGAAGATAATTCTTAAAAATGTGATAAAAAAATAAAAATAAAATTTTCATGAATATATAGTATATATAAAGGAAGTGAAAAAAATATTTTTTTAAATTTTATATAGCACAGTATTTATTGTAATATCTTTAAAAGCAAATTAATCTTTATACCTGCTCTTTTAACAAATTGACATGCAATCACCTGTAAACAAAGATTTAAAAGAACAAGTGAATTCACTTGTCATTCAAGCTTATAGTATTTGAATTATATTTGTATAATCTGAACATTATTTTAAAAATCAAGTATATGATAGACTCAAACCCTGAATATGTACAATAAGCAAAAAATTGGTTTATATATAGATAAGCTTGATGAAAAAGTGAGTTCATTTGTCATTTGTTAAAATAGCACGTGTAGACTCATTTTCTCTCATAAACATTACAAAGGAATTTTAACTAAAACCTGATCAGGATGATTTCATGTAAGAAACAGCTCATTATAATCATTTTGTTATTTGATATGTTGTTCTGCATGGTTTAATGCAATGTTAGACTGATGAACTCTGGAGAACAAATCAATGGATTGCAGCTCTGCACAGTCACTTTTAGTGTGCAACGTTATATGAACTTAGGAACAATAAACCATTTGGTTATTTGTCTATTTGACAATGTTATAAAACAATTTTAAAAAAGTGGTATAATTAAAAAATTTTAAATAAAAAAATACTTCCATAAAAAAGCTCTTGCAATATTTATATTAAATTACTCTTTTGAATATAGATGTTTATTCAGAATTTGGATTTATTTATACAGGGTATTGCTGAAACATCTTAAGGTTTGCAAAAGGTGATTTAATATTTTGTATTTAATTTTCAACTAGCATTATGCATTATGATATTCGCATTATAAATATATATATATGTCATATTATTATTACTATTTGTGGGATATTCTCTGTAGTGAAAAAGCTAAATGCTGATGTTTCAGTACAATATCAAGTACCTTCCTTGGAGCGTCCTCTTTCTCAAATCATATATATATATATATATATATATATATATATATATATATATATTAATGGTATAAAAGAAAAGACTATGAGAGATGGAAAATGAAGATCATACCCAAAGCATGGTCACAACATCAGTGATTGGTGTGAGAGAGTAAATCATCAAATATAATGAATAAAAAATTAGCATGAGATCATCATAGATTAAACATAAAAGTTGTTATAACAACAATACTTATAGGTTGCATTACTTACACATGATAATAATAAATTCAACAACAATCAAATAATAATCAATACTTGAGATTAGATTTTAAAAAGATACAATTAACAGGCTACTCCTGCCAACATCAGCTAGAATATAACACAATATTCTGGATGCACATATCTAAAGGTTAATACATTCATAATGTAACAGTCAAAACACGTGTATCTCGTTAACATAGTGCAGAATTCGACCACCACACAGAACAGCAGCACCATCGAGTAGCGAAGCCACCCATGGTACCGAGTTCGAACATAGTTTATCGGTTCCACACTACAATCTACGGAACAATGCCTCTGATGCGACATAAGTAAACACTTCTTTAGGCACGGTGGTCAGGGAGATGCACGAGATTCATGGTTTTGTTTCCGAGTTGGCCAACAATCAGACGAATATTAATTCACATATATAATCGAGGAAATATATATAATGGGCATCGAATAAATGAAAGCTTAACTACAGACGTACAGTTAAAAATTATTTATTTACGTATTTAATAAAAAAACATTATTAATGTTATTAACCATATTTTATATTCAGAGTTTCAATAGCTAATTGGCAATTTTATTATATATAAAAATACATTTATTTATAAAGAGCATTCATTTATATGAAGGCGTAATCTAGCTACCTAAGGTTCCCAAGTGAGTATTTCTAATGCGTACTGTAGGGGATTTATACTTTGCACTGCAAGAGTCATCCATGGTGGCGGACATACATTTATTTAATAAAAATATTTATTTTACGACTAAGGGCGAACATTTATTTGAGAGTGGATGATGAAGATAATGCCGAGGTGGAGTGATATAGAGAATGATAAACTAAATAAAGGAACACGTGGTATGCTTTAGAAGGGCGATATAAAATGGCAGCACTGAAACTGCAATGCCGTGAATAAGTTTATAAGGGCTTTGGGTTGGTCTCTGCCTCGACCCGAAGAGGTAAGGTGTCACATGAGCATAACCAGGGACAAGCGGTCCGTGTCGCAATTTGCCAGCTGGCTGCATGACGGTCGTCAAGCCCTACGGGAACATTATCATGTCCACTTGTGTAGGACGACTGGGGTTAATTCAACCCTATAGAATCCGGAGTATTCACGGCGTGGAATGAGCCATCGTGGCTTCAAAATGTAACACATGTATAAGATCTAAAAGATTATGGTAATATTTAACTAGATTTCAAACTCAGCCCCCCCCATTATCAACATTGACTGAAAGAAAATTGGTGACTCTCAAATAAATGAAATTTCCATAATTATTCATTAAAATTTAATAATAAAAAAAATCTAAAAAGGGGACTTATTACAGCAAGCATGCCAGCTATTACGAAGTAGTAGACCCTGCATTACAATAACTGATTCTTTGAATGCGTGTCGATTTATATGAAATTTAAGTTATTTATAAAGCAAATATTAATGATAATTCGACATGCATTCACTATTCAAGCGATTATCGATTTAGCTTTAAAACTAAGACAATTATGAGAAGGTAATAGTTCAATGATAATTATAAATAAAGTGGAGATTTGAGAAATACACACCTAAGAAGGATAGAGGGAGGTAAGCTAGATTATGCGAGAAATTTACAGATTACATTAATTCTCAAATTTTAGTTTCACAAAATTACAATTTTAACATTTAGAAGTTAGACAAATAGTAGGAGATGAGCTATAGCTTATTTACTAGAGTACTCTATAATTTGGAATACACACACAGGTACCTGTTTTATAAGATGTTTTCGTCCATTTGTTTAATAGTAGATTGTTCGTGATTAGCCATTTTCTTTCTTGTCTTTGGGTTTTTTATTGATTTTAACAGCAGCGGCTTTCTTGTTTATTCAAGGCAGCAGATCATTATGGTGTTTTTACGATGGGCAAGGTGAAGTTCGGCATCTGGTGGGCCATCTCCTGATGGAGAATAATCTTGGTGCTTACTCGGTCATACCTTGGCAATATCAATTTATTTTAAGATATTTTAGACTCTCCACTCGAGAGCAAAGCTAAAATTCAAGTGAAAGTCTCCAGCAAGTCCAAGATGGCCTCCTTTTTTTTATCTTGATCTTTTAATTTTTTTCTGTTGAGATATTTTTAGGTTTTCTTTATCTTGCCCTCAGGATAATCAATGCTTTTGCTAGTTTTAATTAGAAAGAAATCTGCTGTGCTATTGTTTGTTTTGTTTTTGTTTTTTTTACATTCGTTAATTACATTTTTTTTTGGAATTTTCCTATAATTAATTTATTATCTATCACTGACCGATGCTTTTAACTTTTCAAAGACAAAATGGAATAAAATTATTTTAACTTTAATTAATTATTGCATCAGATTTTGTTAGAATTATTATTTAACGAAATTTAAACTAAGCAATAAATACGAACTTTATAAATTCAAAATAAATGATTAATATTACACAAGATTTATTTAGCTAAAGAAATCTAAATTATATTACTTTATCCGTATTTATTGCCTTTAATTTGAGATCGAAATGTGTGCATGTTTATGTTGAATTCTACATATATTTATACATTTTTAATATTGTTACACACACAACTCGATACCAAAAGTTTAAATTTGGGTGGGATAGACCGGTCAGTGAGAGACGACAGAAAAAGGTGAAACTTGAGATTCGAACTCACTGTTTCAATAATAAAAAAGATAATTCTGAGACACTGCAAGATGTTGATGATCATCATTGTTTTGACCATATTGTACTATTAGTTTACAGGCAACTATAAACTTAATTTTGAATAAAAATAAATGGACTTTAAAAGAGATACCATTGCACTCTTCAGAGTTATCGTATAAATGTGCAAAAACCAACATAAACCCTTACATTCAGAGAACTTACCATTATGTCCTAAGCTAGCTCAATTGCAATAAACAAGAGATAAATGAATAGAATATCTCATTCTAGTAATTTTATGGGAATAATTTTTAAATCCCTAAAATATTAAGCTCTAATAAAATCAAGTGACATGCATAGCCAATTCATGTAACAGATAGCTGGTGGAATAAAAACAGCTCTAGAATATTTCCATTGCATTAACTACATTTTTCAAATTTTTGTTCTATTAGCCTTCATGTCTTTGGCTAATTATATAGGAATGTTATTACCATCTTATTTTTTTAGATTTTTGCCTGATTAGATCCTCTCTCTTTGTTCAAAGTACATTAAATGCATTTTCTTGGAATTTTAAAAGCCAACTAGCCATCATAAATAACAAAGAAACACCTCAGAAAATTTATGGCAGAAAGTCTTTTGTTCCTTTCAATAAAACAAACATTTAATTCCAAAACCAAAAAGGGTACATTTAGTATAATAATAATAATAATAATAATAATAATAATAATAATAATAATAATAATAATAATAATAATAATAATAATAATAATAATAATAATAATAATAGGTTTGCAACATGCGGGGTCTGTACCCAATTGCAGTGGTTCCATTTAACAAAAAACCAACAGCAATATCATCTTTATCTAGTCTGCGACCAATTTCAGTGGGACCTTTGGGAGTGAAAATTCTTGAAGGAGTGATGGAGGAGGGGATGGAACAGCACATGCTCCCTGTGTTGTCATCAGCACAATATGCCGGAGAAGGATCATCCATTGGCCAGGGTGCCTTGATGTACAAAACAATTGTTGAAGTAGTAAAAGGGGGAAGGAAATATGCACCAGTTATGGTTCAGCTAGACATTGAGGCAGCTTTTGACTCAGTGCCTATGGCCAGGTTATTGGACGTGCTGAGGAAAACAACAACGCCTCCATCCCTGCTGTATGTAATAGCCAATCTGCTGCTCAGCCGTGGGATTCACATCGCATTGAGTGGAAGAGGATCACCAGCCTTCAGACCGAGTCAATCCATCCCACAGGGATCCCCCCTAGGTGCCTTGCTCTTTACAGTATATATAAATCCTCTATTAATGGAGATACAGAAGGAAGTGAAAGGCATTCAAATTCCAAACACTGCTTTAAATATATCATGTGTGGCCTGTATGGACGATGTAACCGTTTTCCTTCCCTCTAGGGGGAGCCTCCCCGTGTTGCAGGAGATGGTCAGGAATTATGCCTCAAATTTTAATTTGGAAGTTGACACAAGTAGGGCTGCTGCATGGTCGATATACACAGGCGGGCACTGTGCAGAGATGTTTGGTGGTGAACCATCTGCTTTCCTTGGTTTCCCATTCTACCTTGGAGCCGGTGGAGTGAAGCAAGGGATTCAAAATAAATTAGGGATGGATGCTGAAAAAGTCACAGCCTCACTTGAAAGGTCATACCTGTCAATATATGCAAAGGTAGCACTATTTAATCAACTTATAACTACAAAAATTACATACTATACACCTATAATCAAATTTGCAAAAACATTCATATCTAAAATCTCGTCAACCTGTAACAAACTAATATGGAAGAGAAAGACAGTGGCAATCTCTTTAAAAAATCTGAGCAGACCACCACATAGCAATGGACTTGGACTCCATACAATCAATGTTTTTTACACACAGAAATCAGTAAATCTAATAACAGCAACCATAAAAAGATTTCCAGACCTGGAGTGTGTAATCAGTATAATACCCACAGACAGACCACCCCCTTCATATGGATATCTATCCACACTGATTGAAGAACTCAAGCCAATATACAACAAAATATCACTCAATAATGACAACAAGTATACATACTGGGACATTTACAATATACTACATCCAAACCAGACACCCAATCTACATCCATCAGTTCTTGGAATAGACAACAGGCAACTACTGCAACAATTCAGAAAATGGTCATTAGAACCAAAATTATTCGATTTTCTATTTAAGCTTAATCTCAATGCTCTACCCACAACCCATTTCCTTAGATTTCGTAGATTCTATACCAATATAGACCCCATGTGCGGGCTATGTCATAGAGAAGAAGAGACACAAGATCATTTTCTTCATTCCTGCAGTGCCCTAGAAACAATACGTCGCACAATGTTTACCACATACAGAAAGGCTATCATTTCAATTGATGAAATAATAAATACATTTAAAAAAGGCAACAACCCTGCTATTCATGCAGCAACATACAGCCTTTATGCCTACTGGTGCACCAGATGCACTTTTGCACTTGCCAATAACCCTCGACGCCACCCAGCAACATATTCAATAAAACTAGAACTGTTAAGAAAAAGAGACAGCATCCTAGCTCAACCAGATATATTTGCAGCCACATGGTCACACTTGAAACAGAGATCCAGTCTATGAAATATAAAGACCAATAAGATAGATGATGACATTTTCAACATCAGCATTTTTTCCAACTTTAAAAAAAAAATGCTAGCATAAACTGAACTAAATAGAAGACCAAATTTAAAAACAAGAAGAAAAAAAAGTATGCAGAAAAGATAAAGACTTATATACTGAAAGTTGTAATTTGTTTTTCATTTGTAAAAAATCAATATATGACTCTGTAATTTTTTAGACTCAATAAAGTTTTGCTTTGAAACATAATAATAATAATAATAATAATAATAATAATAATAATAATAATAATAATAATAATAATAATAATAATAATAATAATAATAATAATAATAATAATAATAATAATAATAATAATAATAATAATAATAATAATAATAATAATAATAATAATAATAATAATAATAATAATAATAATAATAATAATAATAATAATAATAATAATAATAATAATAATAATAATAATAATAATAATAATAATAATAATAATAATAATAATAATAATAATAATAATAATAATAATAATAATAATAATAATAATAATAATAATAATAATAATAATAATAATAATAATAATAATAATAATAATAATAATAATAATAATAATAATAATAATAATAATAATAATAATAATAATAATAATAATAATAATAATAATAATAATAATAATAATAATAATAATAATAATAATAATAATAATAATAATAATAATAATAATAATAATAATAATAATAATAATAATAATAATAATAATAATAATAATAATAATAATAATAATAATAATAATAATAATAATAATAATAATAATAATATGCTAACCATTTCTGTTAATTTTTTTTGCCTCTCCTCTTTCTTTTTCTCTCTCTTTTTGTTATAACAATAAATGCTAAAAAAAAAAAATTTTTCTGAAACAAATATTTATACTCCTCACAAAAAATTAAAATCAATTTCTTTATATCTATCTATCTATCTATCTATTACTCATCATATATGGTAATCAAATAAATTAAAGCAACACTTATGCAAGCTGGGCCTATATGTTGAGCACATACCCATATCTGTGGCAGTTGGTGAACATTATTAAATCCTTTTGTGATAGGGTTTAAACCCAGCTACCGTTACAATTGAAAATATGAAACTTACTATCTTTGTCTTGAATTATATACATTTTAGAGTCATTACCAAGTAGAAAGCATAGAATTTACATTGGTATCTTTGATAGTGTTTTCATGAAATTCTCCTGATTAGATTAAGTAAGGTCTTTTGGCTATTTAGCCTTAACAAAAATAATAAAATTTATAAAGAATTATCACCGTAAGTTTTAAAATACAATTTTTCAAACTAGAAACTGTGCCTTGGAATCAATGGAGAAAAAGCATGCACCGCTCCATCCACTCTGCTTCATATTACACATTTTTAAATGTGTCCCTAATATTTATAGCTTTTCATTTTGATGGGCAGTTATTAGTCACACTTCATTTTTATACCCCTAGTATTAACTATTTACACTATATCAAGGAACTAAAAATAAAATTACATAATGGTAATCCATTTCAAATTATCATGTGACAGTTTTTTAGTAAATTTCATTGACTTATTGACTTCTATAAATTTTTAACAAAAAATCTAATAAAATTAATTGCACAATATAATTTTATATTAATTTTAAATACTTGTTTTTATTTATGAGAAGCTTATGTATTTATTTACTTTAAATACCTTTCAATAATAAATTAACTATAAAATATTGTTAAATAAATAAAAAAATTTAAACTAAAATTTAATTTCAATAAATAGCATTTTTAAACTAGTGAGCATGCATTCAAATCCACACATGCACACACTGGAAATCATTGTCTATCCCTATAAATCCAATTTAATATGTCTAATATTTAATCAAATAGCTAGTAACTAATTTTCAATATAGTTTATTTTTAATAAACTAACTTTACTGTTTTTACATTCCTTTAGCAGCTTTTAATTAAACAAATAATAGGCTAATTATTTCAAACCACTAAATATCATATGATCATCATTTCTTATGGTTATAGAAGCTGTTTCATAGAGGCTAATCTCTCCATATGGTACACCACCAGTCCAAGCCAAAGTAATCAATGGATGCAAGAAGGTATGACATAAAATCTCTATCTGGGGATATTGGATGAACAGAGACTAGTTATGGATTTTATGCACAAACCTTCTTGCATTCATTGATTACTCTGGATTGCACTGGTGGCACTACTGTATGGAAAGTTTATCCTCTGTGCTAAGTATTTTAATTATTCCTACAATAACATTTCATAATTAATAAACTTATTAACTAGTCTGTATTCTTTAAAGTATAAAAAACAGCTTTAATAAATCTTACTATGTATTCCAGCTTTAAAATACAGCACATAGAATTAATTTAAAATATTTTAACCTAACTAGCTTTATTTTTTAACTTAATATGAACTGAGTTTCAATTCCTACCCTATTCTTATTTGAATAGTCACTTATGCTCAATATTAAAGCTACCTGTTACAATAAAATTTCTGCTACTGATATTGCATAATAAGCAATTATAATTACTTACATGGCCTATCTAAACTATTTATAGATAGAACTTATATAATCAAGCTTATTATCATTTTTTTCTAATACCGAAAAATTTTGTTATTCATTTTTTTCCTTCCTTTTTTCTTTTAGCAAAATTTTAAAATAAGGCATTCAAATATTACCATGAGCAAAGAACAGGGTTACAATAAATAAATAAATAAATATATATATATATATATATATATATATATATATATATATATATATATATATATATATATATATATATATATATATATATATATATAAAAACATTACAAGCATAAAGCTAAACTAGTCAATATAAAATCAAAACTACCCCAAATCTAAAATTAAACCAGACCAGAATAAAAATAATATTAAAACACAACCTAGGTTTCACTGCTACAAGCAGACTTCTCAAGTGTAAAGAAATAATAAAAAAAACACAACTTATATATACTATTAAAAACTACCCACAAATCCATTCACTTCCCATCCACCCTTAATATTAAAAGAACTCTTAAATAAGTTAATTGCTTCAGAATCATAAATTTTCAATAATAAAGACTCTTTAATTCTTCTTTTGATTTCATTTCTCTCAAAGAAGACAACCTTAGCTTCATCAAAATCAATAGTGTGGCCTGTATCTTTTTCATGGACATACAAAGCAGAACTAAGATATCTATTTTTAACTCTACTTTTATGAACCTTTACTCTTTCATTTAAACTCAAACTACTCTGACCTATGTAAACCTTCTTACAAAATAAACAAGGAATAAAATATACCACACCAGGAATAGTCTTCTATCAAAACTTCCTTGTATTATTCAATAAATTATTCAATGTAACACCCCTTTCCAAGCAATTTTCTTATTCCAAACATTTACTTTTCTACAAAATTTATAAGAAGACAATTTAAATGAAAGAAATAAAATCATATTTTCTTAACCTTTACATCCTTACAAATATTACTATTAAATAAAATACTTTTAACAAATTTATCAGAGTATCCAACACTTAATTCTTTAAAATTGATATTTCTGAAACAAAGCTACCCCCTAAATTATTTAATTTAATATTCTATACAATAATTCTTAAAGCAGCTACTTTATGAGATACAGACTGATACTATCAGGTTTAATTATAGATCTTAATTTTTACTTTAAAAATGACTGCACAATAAACAATTAGTTCTATATTTCTATCACAAAAGATCTAAAAATTTAACTTACCAAAATCTAACCCCTCCTTCTAAAATTTATGAAGGATCAAAACAATTAAACTATTTACAAATTCCTTATTTACATCTCAACAACAAATAAACAATCATCAACATATCGACAAATAATTTTACATATAAACAATTCTTTTAATAATAATTTCTCTCATAAAATAATATAAACTGAACATATAAAGGAGAAATAATATAACCTATTATCACCTTCTTAATCTTATAAAAATTACCTTTATAAGTAAAATACATAGAATCTTCAATAACAAAAGCAAATCTTTAATTACTAATTTTATTTTGATAAAGAACTTTCTTAATCAATACAGACAAAGAAATCAATATTAACTATTAACAGACTGATACATATTTCAATATCTAAACCAAATACCCAACTACTTTATTTTAAAATTATTAATCTTATCAAAAGCCTCAAGAGAAGAAACTTGTACTGAAAATCAAAAATTTTTAAAAAATTATTCAAGAATCTGAAATATTTACAACACTACTAAAACAAAAATAAATCTTAAAGGAAAATCTTTATATTTTAATATTACAAACACCTTGTATGTAAAACATTAGGATCATTTTAAATAATCTACTCTATTAAAATTAATAATATTTTCTTAAATATCTATCAATTTCTTTACAAATTATATTTACTAACAACATATATTTACCATTATTTATCATTTTCTTAAAATCAAACAAATTTCGAAATAATAAATAATATTTTAAGAAAGAATATAAAAATTTTTAAAATATAAAAAAAAATATAGAAAGGAGATCAAAGAAAAATGGATAGAAATAATAGTAAATTTTTGTTAGATAAAAGGAATTTTAAAAGAAAATATAGATATATGAAGAAAATGTAATTTAAAAATTTTTAATGATAGATTATTTAAAATTACTAATATTTACACTAAGGAATATAAAACTATAAAGATGTTTTTTTAAGATTTATTTTATGAATTAATCTTAATAATTTTTAAAACAATTTTTCCACATTCTTTTTGAAATAATAATTTTAAAATGGAAAGATATTGAGTTTAGATTGAAAATAATAATAGTAACATATTATTTTTTATTAGAAAGTCTTTATCAAAAAATAAAATAGAATAAAATTTTTTTATTAAATATATTTTACTATAAGTAATTTATAAATAAGGAAGGGGATAATATATATTTTTCTCTTTTATCGTTATATATTTTATGGAAGAGAATATTATAAAAAAATTTATATGTAAAATATTGTAATATTGATATTTTATTTTGTTGAGAATGGTAGAAAATGTAAATGAGTTTAATTGTTTTATTTATAAATTTGTGTTAGAAGGAGGGTAGATTTGAGTAAAATTTTTAGATTTGTAAATATAAAATAAAAAAAATAAAATAAAAATTAAAACTAAATGATTTGTTAAAATTTTTTTAATAGTATATTAATAGATTTTTTATAAAGGGGGGGGAGAAAAAAAGCAAACCGACAACAATGAAAAATATAATATATATATATATATATATATATATATATATATATATATATATATATATATATATATATATATATATATATATATATATATATATATAAATGTCCAGTCAATTTAAAGTACAATGTAATTTTACATTTTTATTTATTGTGCCAATATTAAAATCTTAAAAATAATAGAGATATTTTTTTATTATTAAATGATTTTATTGACTGTGGGCTAAAATCAAATAAAATAATTGTTTCTTCAACCACAATTGGAGTTTTTAGATTTATTTTGGGATAAAATCATGGAGAATTCATAAATTAATTAAGACAATTCCTGTCTTTTATAAGAAGGGATTGACTTAATTAATTTCTGGATCTCCCCATGATTTTTTTTCAAGTTAAATCTAAAATCTTTTATTGTGGTTGAAGAAACATTCTTTTTAGGGTATAGCCAATAAAAGCATTTAATATATATTTTTAAATCTTTATTATTAAAATATGTATTCCAAATATATATATATATGTTAAAACGAAGATTTGCACGGGTTAAATATATAAAATACATATTTTGTGGGTTCATCCGTGTTAAAAAATTTTAATATTAATATACTGACGTTTCGACTTGGTCACACAAGCCATCCACAGAGTTATAAAAGGTAGAAAGACGGTTGTAGAGGCGCTACAATCACTGATTTGAATAAAATGTTAAAATTCCACCAATAGCAAAAAATGTTAAATTTAGGAATGTTTTTTAAAAAAAATCTTTCCAAATAGGAGGAAGTTTGCATGTATCATCTCGCTTATTGATACAATCTGGCCTTTTAAGTATCTCAATGGCTTCTCTAATTTTGCATTGGTAGAGATTATCACATCTGGATATGATCCTGGTACTAGAAAAATCAATTTTATGACCTGAATCTATAGTATGGAGTGAGAGTGCTGATGATGATGAGTGTTGTTTAACTGCATTAGCATGCTCATCTCTCCTAACACTGATGTGACGATTACTCATACCTATGTAAGAAGCTTTACAATTTTTACATGAGATTTGATAGACACCATGAGATTCAAGAGGGATTGAATCCTTAGGCTTGGTTATTATATTGCTGATCTTTTGATGAGCAGAAAATGCTGTATCTATATTATAGCGTTTTAATATACGTCCGATACTATCTGTAGTTCCTTTTACATATGGAACACAAATCCTAATAGCTGATTTATCATCTTTTTGTTTCCTATTTTGTCCATTTTGGGCTTGAAATAAGGCTTTTTTTATAAATTTGTAATTATAACTATTTGCTAATAAAACACTATTAATATGATTTATTTCTTCTTTCAGATGAGACACATCTGAAAGGTTAATTGCTCTATTTAAAAGAGTTTTGGCTACAGAAACTATCTGAGTTGGGTGATGATGAGAATGGAAATGCAAATATCTGTCTGTGTGTGTATCCTTTCTGTAAATAGAAAAAGATAAACTATTTGGTGTTCTGGTGACTAGAACATCAAGAAAAGGGAGTTTTCCATCAGACTCTGTCTCCATTGTAAATTTAATATGAGGATGCATATTATTTAAATGTAAGAAAAAATCATCTAATTTATTTTTTCCATGTTGCCATATGACAAAAGTGTCATCTATGTATCTGAGCCAAATGAGAGGTTTTAAAGATGATGATTCTAAAGCACGAGTTTCTATATATTCCATGAATAAATCAGCTATTACTCCTGAGATAGGTGAGCCCATAGGAGTACCAAAAACTTGTCTGTAATGCTGTCCATTGTATACAAAATATGTATTTAAGAGACAATGTTTAATTAAAGCAATAATATGGTCTGGTAAATTGCAACGTTGTGAGATTATATTTAAAGCTTCATCAATTGGAATGTTTGTAAACAAAGACACGACATCAAAACTGACCAGAATGTCATTAGCATTAATTTTTAAACTTTTTAAAACAGAAATAAAATGAAGAGAGTTTTTAATATATGATTTAATAGATGGGATTGTAGGTTTAATGAAATCCGATAAGTATCTGGCTAAAATATGAGTTGGAGAACCTATTGCACTTACTATTGGACGAAGGGGGGTATCTGGTTTGTGAATTTTTGGAAGTCCATAAAATTTTGGACAGACACAAGATTTTTCACGAGGGATTATTTTATTTTTTATCTCTGTTTCAATAGGTGATTTATTAATAATAGCTTTTGTTGTTTTTTCCAAATACGTAGTATGATCTCTTTTTGATAGTTTATAAGTTTTATCACTAAGCAGATCTAAAATTTTATTATGGTAAATGTCACGATCCATTACAACTGTGGCATTACCTTTATCAGCTGGAAGTACAACAATTGATTTGTCCGATTTTATATTATTTAATGCTTGTCTTTCTTTCTTTGAAATATTATTTTTAGGAAGCTTAGCTTTTTTAAAAATATTACAAATCTCAGCTCTAGCCAAATCAGCCAATGTAGAATCAATTTTATCAAGAGCTGATTCAACATTACAAACAATTTTCTCAAAAGGTATCCGGGAAGGTGTTAAAGCAAAATTGAAACCTTTTTCTAAAACCGAAATTTCATCTGTAGAGAGGGCTTTCCTAGACAGAAAGGATACACACACAGACAGATATTTGCATTTCCATTCTCATCATCACCCTACTCAGATAGTTTCTGTAGCCAAAACTCTTTTAAATAGAGCAATTAACCTTTCAGATGAGACACATCTGAAAGAAGAAATAAATCATATTAATAGTGTTTTATTAGCAAATAGTTATAATTACAAATTTATAAAAAAAGCCTTATTTCAAGCCCAAAATAGACAAAATAGGAAACAAAAAGATGATAAATCAGCTATTAGGATTTGTGTTCCATATGTAAAAGGAACTACAGACAGTATCGGACGTATATTAAAATGCTATAATATAGATACAGCATTTTCTGCTCATCAAAAGATCAGCAATATAATAACCAAGCCTAAGGATTCAATCCCTCTTGAATCTCATGGTGTCTATCAAATCTCATGTAAAAATTGTAAAGCTTCTTACATAGGTATGAGTAATCATCGCATCAGTGTTAGGAGAGATGAGCATGCTAATGCAGTTAAACAACACTCATCATCATCAGCACTCTCACTCCATACTATAGATTCAGGTCATAAAATTGATTTTTCTAGTACCAGGATCATATCCAGATGTGATAATCTCTACCAATGCAAAATTAGAGAAGCCATTGAGATACTTAAAAGGCCAGATTGTATCAATAAGCGAGATGATACATGCAAACTTCCTCCTATTTGGAAATATTTTTTTAAAAAACATTCCTAAATTTAACATTTTTTGCTATTGGTGGAATTTTAACATTTTATTCAATCAGTGATTGTAGCACCTCTACAACCATCTTTCTACCTTTTATAACTCTGTGGATGGGTTGTGTGACCAAGTTGAAATGTCAGTATATTAATATTAAAAGTTTTTAACACGGATGAACCCGCAAAATATGTATTTTATATATATGCCTTGAATAACTAATTGTTAATTATTTATGAAATAAAAAATGAAGTGTTTTATTTATATAAAATATATTTATAAAATAAAATGAAACGTTTTCTTAGCTTTACAATATGATTGATATTATGTGATCAAAATAAATCATGTGTCAATGCTCAGAATTAGCCAATTTTTAAATATAAGAACCACCCACTTTACTTTATATTATTAAGAATATTATAAAAGCCAATGGAAATTGACTTCTTTACTTTTTAGAGTATTTATGTGAAAAAAATCTAACTTTCATAAATACATTTTTTTATTTTTAAATGCTTTTATTAAGTTAGAATCTCTGTGTATTGGTTTGTTTGTTAATTTGTAGACATTTTATTGAAGTTAGAATAAAATTACAATTTGAGGTTTAAGATATTTTTATTCAATAGTAGTTGTTGAAATTTGTTACATTTTTTATAAATCATTGACAATGCATGGTACTAAAATATTTTAGATAAGTTACCTAATTTCTTAAATCCAAAGGACTGGGCAGATACAATTTTACATAATTCATTATCAAAAAAATATATTCAAATCACTTCAGTGGGTTTCCAATAATGATGCAAGAATGTAATATATATATATATATAATGTTTTCCATCTAATGATGCAAGAATGTAATATATATATATATATAATGTTTTCCATCTTGCTAGGCCTCTACACGCAATATAAACTGTGCACGAGTTGATCAAGTTATGTCAAAAAGAAGAAAGATGTATTTCTATTTCTAAAAACATAACTATATTTCCTGATCAACTCAGCCTAGTACTAGTTATGAATTGTGCTATTGACAAAATCAGCTTTTAATTTATTTGGTCTGGGCACCAGGATTCTGTAAATAAGAACCTGCTGAAATCTGTCAACTAATGTATCGCAAATTAAAAAGAAAAATGTTCTTTTTAAACGAATCGTATTACATCATACCATAAGGAGAATTATTTCTTTGAGATTATTATTCCTGGAGCTTATTCAAAACATATTGGCAAAGGTAAATTACGTTTTTAAATCTTACTAAACTAATAATAAATTTAATAATAAACACTAATAAATATTATTAATAACGTACCAATGAAAAAGTTGGTATTAGAAATAAATATTTTTATTATAACAAATTAAAATAGAGAGATTACTAATTAAATAAATTGGAGAGAACACATGTTAATTCAGATATGAATCAATTAATAAAAAAACAATTTCACAATTAAAAAAGTTCTTGGATAGATAAAAGTCTCTAGAACAGAAAAAATAAAGTCTCTATCCGGGTCCTAATATATGTATATTTTTTACGAATTGTTTGCAAATGCTTAAATTTGTCACAATCAGGAATAATGAAGTCATAGCTTACCAGTAAATTTAGTGGGAAGATAGTAGATTAACTATGCATAGTTTTTTTTTGGGTTAGAATGAGCTCGGCCATAGGTTGGTTATAAGTTGATCTTGTAGTCTATTCCAAAGGCTAGTTACAGAAGCTTTTCTGTTGTCCATCTTCCATAACGATGTCAGCTAAAGCTCCGGTCTACTTCCCCATGAAGGATTATTTCATCGTGAAGTGGTCTTGGATTGAATAATCCAAAACCAGCCAAAGGAAAAAACAGACAAACAAGACATTCTTCAAACTGGACCTCTGCCTTTTATACTAAAGGCACAGTTTTCAGACTTCTGTGCATGTTATTATCATGGTGTTTAAATTCATAATCTTGTACATTCTTTATCATTTGTCAATTACAAAGTCTTTATTTTTTTCAGCATAATTCTGCCATCTTTAATTAGCTAAAATATTTTTATTTTAGCTTATCTTTTTACTTTTTGAATTCTTTTACTTTATCTGTGTGTCTTTTGTTCTCTCCAATTTCTACTTTTATTTTTAATTACATAAAAAAATACGAAAGAACAATTTAACTTTCATTGTATGTTTTTTTTAAAAAATAAATTATATTAAAAAAAAATCTAAATTTACCTTTATTTTTTTAGCTTTTACCAAATGCCAATATATTTGTATTGTATATAAATAAACGGTATAATATATATATATACTTTACTTTAAAAAATATCTTAACAATGTTCTAAAATTAAAATAAAATAAAATCTGATTTTTGTAATAATATAATTGATTTTTTTAAATGTTTATTAAATAAACAAATTATATTTAAAATTATTTATAATCTGCTTGATTTTACTTTCAGTTATTAAGTAGTTTGCTATATTTTCAATGATGCATAGAGATAGTAGCATGTATATATATATTATATTAAAAGGTATTTTAGTATCTGCTTTTTAATATATGACCTTTTATTTTTAATCTAAAAATCAACTTTTTAAATACATTTTTGAAATATATAATTTTTTCCAAACACAAGATAAAGTCTTTGTGAAAGAATAGGTGATTCATTCTATTTTTTCACAAAGACTAGCTTGTGTTTGGAAAAAGTGAGAGTATTTCATTTATTGTTAAAATCCACAAAGCGCGTGTGCATTAGCTTAATGCTAATTATTATTACAGTTTAAAAAACAGTCCGCTATATAAATTAATATCTTATTTAAATGTATATTGTGAATGATGTTGATTTAATACAGTTGATTTTTATTTCAAACATTAAGATGATTTTGGAATATATAAAACTGCTAAAAAATTAAATATCATAGATATAAAAATATTTACAATAGATGCTTTTTATTAAAAGTACTAAAAACAATGATGTAATTGTTTCTTCAAACCCAAATAGTATTTTTATATTTAACTTGAAATAAGAGTTTGGAGAAGTTTCAGAAATTAATTAAGTCAATCTCTTTTTTTTTTAAAACAAGGGAATGACTTAATTTATTTCTGGGTCCTCCAAACTTTAATTTTAAGTTAAATTTAAAATCCCCATTTGGGTTGAAAAAACAATGATTTTCTTGTTTTTTAGTTCACATTATTTCGTTATAAATATTTTTTATATCTATTATTTTCATTTTGTTAGCATTTTGTATTCTTTTTACCATTATTCAAAAGTCATCTTAATGCTTAAATTAAAATCATGCATATTAAATAAAGATCATTTTCAATTTACATTTATACATTGCAAAACTATATTTAAAAAGTCAACTTTTAGAAACAAAAAAAAAGTCACTTTTTAAAAAAGTAACAATAAGATATTTTTAATGTAACATATTTTAATATAAATTCTACCTTTTGCATGCATAATTAAAAATGAAGTAATCTTAATATATGAAAGTAAGGTCAAGCATATTAAAATTCATTCACAATATAATTTGTTTATTTTAAGTGTTAAAATTGAATTATCAAAATAAAAAAGGTACTAATTACTTAGCTGGGCTTGGCCACTTGATGGCATTCTGGCTATCTAAGAATACCTACAAATGTTGTTTATGTGGCCTAGACTTACAGCTAAGAAAACAGTTCTGTTTATTTTAGCCATTGCAGGCTACTTGATGTTATTGCAAAGAAATATTATGGCCTGTTTTGTGCTTCATGGCACTTTATGCAAATTCATACAATTCACAGTTGGCTACAGTATTGTCTGATGATGTCTGAATTTGAACTGGCCACAACTTTTGAAGTGTCCATAGCAGAGTAATTTCATTTCTATTTAAATAATACAGTCTGACTCACTAAGAATTGTCACACTATCCTCACACTTCCCTATACAACTTGCAATGTTGCAAAACATTGTCAAAAGGTAGGGCTGAACATGATTCAGCCGAGATCACATGAAAAGTCATGTTTTCACAAGAAAATATATGAGACAAATAAAATGGCACACGGCAGCAAGCAGATTTTCAAATTGTGCCAGTTGCCAATGTCAGTCAGGCTTCTGCAACCAAAGATATTTGATTGCACATGTTTCCAAAACAAAAGGTTGTGATTCTATGACATAAATCAGTACAAAAAAATAAAATGAAAATTACAAATTCAAAAGTTTTGATGTTTTTTTTTAATTTAGGGAACGGATGGTGGAGGAGATGGGTTGAGAAATACTTTGTCATCACTGAGACAAAAGTTATTTTTGGTTTGTTTTTAATTTTATAAAAGGTAATAGAAATTGTTTTTAAAAATAAAATCAGTGGTAAAGATGTGTTTATCTATTATTTTTATTGTTATAATTTGTTTGTAGAAAAGAAAAAAACCCTAAAAATAAAAAAATTAAAGTCATAGTAGAAAAAAAATCAAAGGATAAAAAAAATTAATTAATAGTAAAAGTTGTTTTTAAAAATTGCTAAGTAGAAATCGTGTAATACAAATAAAGCCAAAAAAATCACCGTATAGCCAAAAAAAGTGGCCTTATTTTAAAAATCACTGCATTAAATAGAAATTGTGTAATACAAATAAAGTAAAAAAAATTACCATATAGCCAAAAAAGTCATAATAAAGCTAAAAAAAAATCACCACATAGACAAAAAAAAGTTGCTGTATTTTAAAAATCGCAGCCTGGTAACATTGTATTTTATTGGTTTTGACTAGCAACAACAGCATCAAATGACCAAGTCTGGCTAAGTAATTAGTACCATTATATATATATGTATTGTGACCCTCTGAATTGGCACAAGGGATTGAAATACTTTTTGTATCTGCATTGAATAGTTATATTGTATTAAAAAAATGAAATAGAATTTTGAAAATTTTTTGCTGGAGATTGTTTAAAGCTTAGATATTGATTACTTATGCATTTGAGTGACCACTTTATAAGTATTCATTGTTATTATTGTGGTTAATGAAGTATTTAATGCAAGAAAGAGGGGTTATTTATTATAGGAATCAGTATATTTTTGTCAGAAGGATGCAAAGTTATTTTATGTTAGTGTTTAGTATTGGTTTGAATGTTTTCCTAATCCCTTATTCATTGATACCTATCCCTTTATCAACATTAATAGTCACCTCAATTATATTTAGTCAAGATAATTTAATATTTATATTACAATGTGTGTGCATGCATGTATGACTCTGTATCATTTTCACTTCATTTTCATCTTCTAATAACATTAAACAATAGTACATTTACAATAAAAACATTTAAATTACAGTAATTATCTTTAATAATTTAACAAGTATATATTTTTTCCCAATGATTAATGGATATTTGAATTGGTGAATTATTTTATAAATTAAATAAATTATTAATCATTTTTGTTTAACAGTCAATTAATATTCATTTCTTTCAAGTTTGTAAAAGATTTTTTTGTCTTGATTTAATTGTAAAAATCAGAATGATTTTTTTAAAGAAAAGATTTTTTGCATATGTAATTAGCTTAAGTATAAAAACATGGGAGTTAACCTTGTGAAGGAAAGTGACCTTTTGCTAGAAAAAAGAAATATCTATTTAACAGATAGTCTCCAGTAGGAATTGGTCATTATCATTGTAATTGTAGCCAGTAAAGATGGCTCATTATGTATTGTAATTGCAGCCAGTAAAAAATTGCTGAAGTCATACTGATTTAAAAAGCTTTGGAGTAAACTTCTGAAAAATCTTAGGAAATTAATTACGGAAGAATGTCTTTAATTGGGATGCAAGAATAAATTTTAAGAAGGTACATTAGTTTTTCATTTCTCTCCTTAATTTAGACATTTAAGTTGACCACCTCATATTTAGTGCTATGTTAAAATGTATGTTGATAATGTTAAGTTTACATTATTTCATTTAATTATCATTTTGAATAAGGATAAAATGCATGAACATTATTGTTATATAATTAATCCATGTGTGTCTTCTAATATCTCTGGGAAACATATGCAGAACTGTTTTATAGAATTTATTTTGATTTTTCACTATCTTCTGTGTTATGCTTTTATAAAAATTAAATATAAAATTAAGGGATATGTGTATTTTGATATATCATGCCGTACTTAAATTAATTATGGAAAAATGACAGTATTTGTTTATTTATTATTCCATAAATTAATATGTATTTTATGAAAGGAACAAAATGTGAATTATTCCAAATAACCAAAGGATACTACTCAGTAACTATGCACTTAAATCGGATGGAAGGATAAAAATGTGGTGTAATTTTTGTTCTTTTCGATAAAGATGCACTATAAAATAAAGTATTATTAATTGTGGAATTACCAATGAATCATGATATGTTAATTGGCAATATTTAAAAATAAGCTATACGTATACTGGATTATAAAATGTCAAATGCTATTTAAGTAATTTATTAAGAACAATTCCTTACTTAATTTAAAGCTACTACGAAGTGGATTAAATAATTCTTGTACAACCATAGCTAAAAATGTCTCTCATATTTCCATTATAATAAAAATTGATTACTTATGTGTGATATAGTAAGCTCAAATAGCTATGCAATAAACATTGGAGATGCTGGATCATATTTAAGTTATGAATATTTTTTTGGTTATCCTACAGAAATTTATTTTATGTTCAAACTCAGTTTGGAATCTGTCCCCATATCGTTTAATAAACTTGGAGCAAGACTTTGCAAGTGAACTTTTTATTTTAAGTCAAAGAACAAAATTTTTGTTTCTTTATTTTTTTTATTACTTGTCATTATTAATGTATATGATAAACAGACAGACATATTTATTATTAAGTTTTATCATCTCGGAATGCGTATTCACGAATAGTGGTTACACTGGTAAAAATTGATTTTATACAAATATGTTTATTTTTTTTTTACGATGGTAAAGGAAAGAAGTATATATTTTTTTCTATTATATTATTAGAGAGAGGTTTATATTTATTTTGCATACTTTATTTTCTCAAAGTGAGAATTTTGGCTTTTAAATCAACGAACATATAATAGCAATAGTTTGCTAGATATGATAAAGAAAGTTCATTTGTATTAATTATAACTATTAAATTTTAAAAGTAACTTGTAGTTTATTCTGAATTAAAAGTTATACCTTAATGTATTATTTAATTACCGCGTTGCTCGCATAGTATATAACTTAGAGTTAAATTTTTTTTTAATATTCTTATTCACGCGTGTGTGTCTATTTTGCACATTTATGACTTTTGTTTAATAAAGTTCAGTTTGTGAATATTTTATGTATAAATTTTGGTTGTTGTTGTATTCTACAGAATTGAACAGATTAGTATGTTATCTGTGTGTATTTATCTGCCAGTGTGTATATATAATGTTAGACATGTAGAAGAGCTTTGTGAATGGAAAGTAATCTGGATACATTCTAATATTTGTAGGGATAAAAGATTTTGCATATTTAGTATATTTTAATAATTTTCCATAATTAGAGCCTAGTTTATATTATGTGTGTATTATGAAATGATAGTTTTGAAGTTATGTGATGTTTTTCTTAGAGTCTTGGTGATGAAGAAAAGGTTCCCCACTAACAGTGTATTTAGAATTAGATGAATTATTGTAGAAGTATTAAATAAAGAGTTTATTTACTCCTCATGTGAATATCCCTTGGAACATGTAGTCTGTATAATCATAAAAATATAGCTTGGTGTTATTTAATATGTGGTCAGATATATAGTTAAATTAATTCTTGATATAATGTTAGTGTCTTATTTGGTTGGGTGATTTATAACATTATTCGAAATGAAGTAATTATTTAATATTTTCTTGATGAATGGATAGTTTATAGAAAAGATTGTTTTCTAATATTGTTGCTTGACACACACACGTGTAATATGAATAATATTGCGAATATAAAAGTATAGAGTTATTGAACTAAAATGGGAAATAACTGTTCTGAAGCACATTATATTCATTTAAATAAAAGTATAGAGTATTGAAATTAAAACAGGAAATAGATATTTTAAAACACAATATATTTATTTAATCTAGAGTTGTAAATCATCAAATCATCAGAATGAATATGATTTTATTGCTATGCGTGGAAGGTATATGTAATTGAAAATGATTATTTAATTAGTTAGAGAAAGTTGCTTTATTGATGGCCAAATATAGTTAATTTGATTTATTTTATTAATCAATAGTAATATCCTCTCAAAATATTTACTGTGCCAATAATATAATATATTATTTAGTCAATGTTATGTTTAATTATGTTTAAAATGAAATACTTAAGCAAAGCAAGTATTTGAAATCAGAATATTAGAGTTTTATTGTTAATTTGCTTTCAAAAGGTCTGAATAGTGAATAATGAAACATAATAGGGATAATCCCAAGCTGATGTTCAAAGTTTATTTGAGAATTAAAAATCTGTAAGACAAGTAATCCCATTGTAAAATATCATGTTAAACTAAATTTTCAGTGTAATAAATGATTTCTTTTATTTATTTAAAATCTTAAAAACTGTGTCTTGAGTTATTCTTGTATACATTCATGTTTCAATTTCCACATCCCCACATTTCATACATCTATTATAAAATAGATATATTATTTTATAGTTATAATATCAAATTTACTGGTGTCTGATAATATTGTTTTCTTGATCCAAACATTATAAAGAACATTTGCCACTTGATAAATGTATAAGAAAGGTTGCCAAGTTAGTATATTTGTTAGATGATGATGTGAGATTAAAATACCCTATTTTTGTCATTATCTAATTGTTAAATGCAGTAAAGCATTTTGTCAATTTATTTCATTACATTTTATTATACTTTAGAATTATAAATTATGGGCCAATGTATTTTATTTAATTTAACTGTGTTTCAAATTCCCTGTGATTGTATTGTATATTCCTTGATTGGCATTGAGGTAGCTGCTTAGATGATGATGTGCCAAGTCATAGGATTGTTTAGTGATATAATTATAGCAAGCTGGTATATGTTATACTTGGATGAAGGAAGAAATTAAGTTGAAAGAATATTTTAATAGGTTGTACAAATAAACATTGTGATTCTTTATCATGCAATTAATTAACAAAAAGGATTTACATTATATTTAGTGTTTATAATATTTCTTCTTTCATTTACTTATAATTATATATCTTATGAACTTCCTATAGCCTCCCACTGAGCTGAGCTCAACATAGACTTAGGTAAAGAGTCTCAGTGATAATTTTGAATCAGATATATTGTTACATTGTTCTATTCATTAATAGAACTGGTGCCCTGGGCATTTACTCATATAATGTATATGAGCGGTGTTGGGAGTGTAGGTTATAATATATATATATATATATATATATATATATATATATATATATATATATATATATATATATATATATATATTATTAATCAATGTCTGTATTCCAATTACAATAAAATATATATAATTATTCAAAACAATACAGTTATAACATCTAAAAACTACTGTGTTGTTAATCAAAAGATTTCACGCTGTATGTTTATAATTAAAACTCAGTGAGTTGAGTGTGAAGATATTTAAGATTCATGCTTTCAGATCTAAGTACTTTGGACTGGCTTGGATATATAGAAAGACATGTAAAGAAGAGAGTGGAACTACTCTTTTCTTGTTAAATTCTCTGTCTCAGTATTTGTGATCTGATTGGCTAAGTACTTGAGAGGTTTGCCCTCTCTCAGTTTAATTTTAATATTGTCTGTGCTTTGTAAAATAAATATTATTTACATATATTGCTGCAAGTTATAACATCTAAAAACTAGTGCATAGTAAATCGAAAGATTTCACGCTGTATGTTTATAATTAAAACTCAGTGAGTTGAGTGTGAAGATGTTTAAGATTCATGTTTTCAGAACTAAATACTTTGGACTGGCTTAGATATATAGAAAGACAAGTAAAGAAGAGAGTGGAACCACTCTTTTCTTGTTAAATTCTCTGTCTCAGTATTTGTGATCTCATTGGCTAAGCGCTTGAGAGGTTTGCACTCTCTCAGTTTAATTTTAATAATTAATAAAGTAAAAAATATTAAAAAAAAACAACTAAATATATATATACCACAATTTAATAGAAGTACTTTCAACTATCTATGTAGTCGTTATCAACTATATTCAAATTGTATTACAAAAATACAATAAAAATATTGTTGACACACTTTTTATTAATATATTCAAGTCTTTTGGATTTAAAAAACTAGGTAATCTATTTAAAATATTTTAGTGGCATATTGCATTGACAGGGATTTATAAGAAATGTGCCAAATTTTAATAAATAATAGTGAATATAAATGTATTAAGCTTTCATTTTAGATTTTTTTCTAACTTCAATAAAAGTATTTATAAATTAAGCAAACAAAACAACAAATATCAAATAGAAGTTAAATAAAAGCATTTAAAATTATAAGAATATAATATGAGATTTGAACTCAGACTTTCAAGTACCTATCAACTATCCACACTATTTTATACCACTCATTCATATGACCACATACATGTAGAAATGATAAATAATCACCAATATAATATTTCATGTTAAACCAGCACACATCACTTGGTTCAGATTATCATCACCCACATACTTATATAATCAGTGTTCAGTTGATATTATAGAATGGTTGAATTGTAAGAGGGAGGGGAAATACTTAATATATTAATACAACAAAAAATAGATGATAATCTGGACCAACTGATTAGTCCAGGTATATGAAAAATTCCTGTATTTCAAATATTTAGTTATAAGAATGTTAAAACATTAAAAATCTAGATATAAAAAATATAATGAATGGTTTTATTTCTTTTGGAAAAAAACAAGAAAATAATCGTTTTTCTCAAGCCCAATTTGTGTTTTCATATTGAACTGCAAATTCAAGGTATAAAAATTAATTAAGTCAATTTTGGGTTTTTGCCATGCCTATATTTTAAGTCAAATATAACAACTGGAATTGTGGTTGAAAAAACATTTATTTTATCGTTTTTTAATTTCCATTACAAATAAAATCATTCATTATACATATTTTCATATATATTATCGACTTTTTAGATTTATAAAAATGATTAGATAAGATTTATTTACATTATATAGATCCTACATAAAATTAAGTCTTAATTTTTTGTGATTTGTTTTTTTTTTGCTTCAATTTTGCTAACTCTAAAAAAATGTATTATCATTGGAAATACATATTTATGCAAAGTTTTAGTTACATCAAAAATGGGTAGTGGGTTTAATAAGTTACAAGATTATCAGACAGATAAATGGATAAATAAATAGAGGAAGTTAAATAAAAACATACAAAATAATTAAGTATGGAAGTAATGGACAATAAGATATATTCTTAATTAACTCTGGCTTATGCCCATTTTTATCATTTATTAATGATTAGATTACTAAAAAATACATAAATGTATTGTAACAAATATGAATCCTGGCCTTGCATAATAGTCAGAGTGGTTGAGAAAAATGAATCTAGGATTCTTAACTACTAGACTCACATTCACCCTAGTCACTTTCCTAGGAGATGACATATTAGCATTCAAACATACATCAAATATCTACATATACACTAATCTTTTTCCTCCATTCTTAACTTCCATTTATTCCAGAATTAGAGCTTAGGAACAATATGCATAATATTCTACTTCCAGAAATATTACAATACTTATTGTGCAAGCATGTAATAAATTAATAGATGAATAAAAAAGTGCAGACAACAGACTTTAATTTGAAATCATATATTTAACAAATTTATTCACAATTATTACAATTTATGCAATGTGAGATTATAACAAACAATTAATTTGATTATATATCTATGACTATTCTTTGAATAGTACAGTTAATATTTATTATTAATTCAATTCATCTTTTCCCCTCAAAGAATAATCATTACCTAACAAATAACATTAAAACATTATATATATATATATATATATATAATGTTTTAATGTTATTTGTATAGATATAGAGCGCGGCAAGTATATATATATATATATATACACACTTGCCTGCTAATTCATACTTTAGTAAAATTGTAATTTATTGTCCCCAACATTTTTATTGATTAATTCATGTTAATAATGTGATGATGGTATGGGGTTTTCCTTTCTATTATACATTGTTTTTACAATTATAAAAAAAACTTTGACACTAGAAATTATTAATCATATATACTGAAAAACAAATAAATGATGAAATGATTAGTATTGACAAACGAACAACAAATAACAGTGTAACTGTAGGCATTTAATGTATAAGAATAATAAATCTTACCTCTAACTCTGTGATGATTAATCTATCTGCAAGCAAGTTCACACCTGACTCTATATTTTATTTTAATTTAAAAATAAGACTAATAATGTTTTCCCTTTTCTAACATATCAAGAATTTATACCCTCTTCAACATATGGTAAAGAAAAGAAAGAAACAAAAAATATGGATACATAAAATAAGAACATGATGTCAACCTAATATAAATCAAGAGTCCATAAGAAAATGACTTAAAAAATTACACGTTTTTTTATTGCTGCAGTTCATGATCCAATAGGTGAGGTTTGAGAGTTCTAGAATGTACATGATGGTAATCAGAAATTTTCCTTTTCATATAGTATGCCTTGAGATGTTGGCTTCACAGCTTCACATCTAAGTAGTAATGTTGGTAGTGTCTTCATTATAGATGACCAGATATATCAAATAAAATTTGTTTTCCATGGTTACAATTTCCATGGGTGATAAATATTTCCACAAGGTAACTTCACACTTAGCAGTTCATGGTTGGCTGTGTTTCAGTATATGTAGTTGATCAAAGTTTTTCAATTTGTTAAATGTCAAGGTATTAGCTATTGGGAATTTCAAGTTAAAGTTGATTTAACTCTCTGGCTCAGGATTGAAAATAATCTTGATATATCAAATAAATTTATAGCTATTTCTGGGATTTATAATTTTAAATCCCTTAGTTTTCTGGGTTTAAATCTGTATATTTTTATTTTAGCTTTTATCCTTATTCAATGTGATATTCTCATTTAATTTTTTTTTTACTTTGATGGCTGCAGACCTCTCTGTTCGAATGACAAGTTCAAATTTTCACTAACAAAGTATACATGTTGGTTAGCTGACAAAGTTATTGATCTGATTTTTGAGAAGGTCATTTGTATGTATATTTTTCTGATCACTAAATTGAGATTGTTCTTTTTAGTGTTTGAATCTTTCAAATGGCAAGTTTGAGTTCATGCATTGAGTTGATTATTTACATCATTTGTTATGATATATATTGTAACGAGACAGCGTTACATCAGATTAAATCTAGGAAGCATAGATCAGAACGGGACAAATCGATAAACACACACACACCAGCAAGCAGCCTAAAACACTCGTAATTTTATTTTCGTAACGTGTAATAGTCTTGTTTTCTCTCATAAATACATTTATAAAACACATTGATAAAATGCAGACGGTAAACGTCTAATTAAATGATTAAAGCTTCCAGATAATAAAAAATAATAACAAAATATAATTTGCTCTCCTAAATAGTAAAATATAATTGTCAATCAAAGACACCACGGGGTATTTAAAAATGTTTATTTTAGAAATATAGTTTTAGCTAGAATAAAACTTATAGAAAAATTTGAGGAAAAGATAAAATCTGACTTCTAAATTTATATAGCTTGTATTGTTTGGTAAAACACCCCACCTATCGAGGTAAGATAAGGTTGTGGTCAAAATGAGATTGTCTCAAAATAAATATTGCCTTTAGCACAAAGAGTGAGTGAACAGGTGTCACTACACTCCAGGAACAGGAACTCTTGTGTTGGTCAGATAAGTTTTATTTGATTCGATTCATTTGATTGATTATATTTTTTTTATTCTTATTCCTATTTATTACACTTCCCACTCAAACCGTATTTATATATATATATATGACTTATATATATATATATATAGTTATATATATATATATATAATATATATACTATATTATATATGTCAATATATATCGCGGTACAATATATATATAATGCCCTTTTCTTTAGGTCAGAATTAATTCATTATAGCAATTTACTAAAAAAAATTACATTTAGGATATGTTCTCTATGTACAATAATTATATTAGATTGATAATCTTTTAAAAATTCAATTAAAGCAAAATAAAAATATTTAATGCCTAAAATTGTGCTAAACAACATTAAAACAATTAAATAAAGCTAAATGTATTAATTGCATATGGTTGGGAAAGCTGGCCATAATAAATAATGTAGCAATAAATGTTTAAAATATCTTTTAAGAGTTGAATTTTAATAGCTAAAACTTGTAATTAAATAAATACTATATTTTAAAATATAAATTATATCTAACATTTATATTTAATATTATATGCTTTAAAAGTAATCTTTGTGGTAGGAAAATTTATAATTAATTCTATGCTTTCAAAATTATTATTCCAAATATTATATTATTATATTATTTATTTAATATAATAATTGTTGCAATTAACATTTAATATTTTCCAGACAGAATTCTGATACAATCTGTCTCAATTGTAAGTCATGTGATATGTATACTGTTATACACATGTGCTTACTAGTATTTGTGTCAACAAAGTTTCAAAATTGCTTTAAAAATTACACTATAGAATTGAATACATTTATTTATCTATCACAAAAGAAAATATTAAAATTAGCTATCATAAAATGGTTAAGTAGTTTTATAAAATGGATGTAGTTAGTTAAAATTAAATATTTTGTTTTAAATAAAATAGATACATTAAAAATAAAAGGTGGAATAAATTGATAAAATATTGTTTTTAAAAGTCATTTTAAAGTATTTAGTTATTTTTAATAAAATACAAAAATTGATTTAAAATTAATATCTTAAGTAATATTTTAAGTAAAAATGAGTCATATTTTATTTTTTAAATTTAATTGTGTGATACTGAAGTTGTATGCAAATTAAATTATTAGGTGAAAATCAAAATCCACCAATAATATGATGTATTTTGTTGGGTATAAATACTGATGCACAGTCAGTTCAGTGGTGTTGCTGGTAATTTTCTAAAATTTTTGTGCTTCTTTTAACATTTTTTGTTTTAGTCAATTTAGTGCTATAATAGCTCTCTTATAATTTATTTGCAATTGATAAGGATACCAATTTTAAGTATTTGCAAAGAGAGTATTATAAATAAATTATAATAAGTTTTATCTAAAGGATGCAGTGCTAAAAGTTAAATTTCCTTGCCAGAATTTTCATCACAACTTAATTCAACTTCACAGTAAAATATGGAAATACCAACGAGTAATACATACCTATTTGAAAATATTTTAAAAGTAAAATTTATAATTATTAATATGGTATTAATGGTTTTAACATGGAGAACTCTTTTATTAAGTAAGGATGTATATTGGACATTATATGGAGAGTTTAACAGGAAAGCTACTCATAAGTTAAGATTAATAATGCATTTTCTAGTATTGAGATAGTCGTATCAGAAACTGATAAATTAATATGACAAACTCATAATAAATTTTATGTGGAAAGTAAAGTTATGGAGATAAAATGTTTTATCTTTTGAAGAAAATATTATGGATAATTTTAAAAAACTGTCATAAAATGATAACTAAATGAAAAAGTATTTAAAGCATATGTAATAAATCTATATTTTAAAGACTATACACGTTGTTATAATAATTTTGGGAAAACCGATAATTGGAATTAATAATGAAAATAACTATATTTGGATAAGTAATGATAAACATCCTGACAAATAAACCTTAAAGATGAAGGAATTATGAATAATAGATAAATATTAATTCTGGAAATATTTTTTTTAAAAAAATTGTGCAAAAACCATATCCAGATGTCTGAATTTATAGCCATGTCAAGGATGCTGTCAGCCGATATAAAATCCTAAGGAAAAGAAGCTTTGAATTATTATTTTCAAATATTATAGTTTTATTATTATTTCAATAATCATTGTTCTGAATAATGGAGACTACGAACTATTATTTTATAAACTTTTTCAGTACAGATCAGTGATTATTTTTGCTAATAATTTAGATTTTTTTTAGATGTTGCCTTATTATTTTTATTATTTATTTTAAAACTTTGTTCATGTTGGAAGGAGTTTATGCATGCGTCATTTTCAGGGAGAAGAATTTTTGTGTTTTCATTGTTAGGCATTTGAATGAAAAACATATCAACAAAGGTTGGGGATTTTAATCGCTCTTCAAGAGTTTTTTTTTTTTTTTAAAATTCAAGGAAAATAAAAATATTTTATTTTATTCATGTAAAGAACAATTCAACCTAGAAGTACACGTAATTATGTCTCAATTTTTTTTTACATTAACCTTAGTTCTAAGTGTAATATTATTTAATTAGTAGAATAGGTACATAAATATTAATTTATTCACTAATAGTTTTATAATAAATATTTTTGATAATTTTAAGTAAAATAATATTTTAAGTGTGCTAGTATGAATGTATATTATGCTATACAATGTTTATTTTAATTTGTGGACAAGAAGACATCATAAGTGATTGACAAGTTGATATCACTTAGGTAATAGTTGTAGATATTGATATTTTATGATGTATTTTTCTTTTGCAGATTATCAATTTATTATACAATGTTGAAGTATGAATGTTGGGTTATGTGTGAACATATTTATACACACATTAAACTTATAAGATTAGAATTTATTTATTTTAAGGATATGCATACTTTGATTTCATATTACTAGTATAATATAACATGATAATGAATAATTATATGATTCTTTTATAAAAGACTTTAATATTTCTTAGATATTTAAAGTATGGATAATAATCATTTTTTGTTCAATAATAATGATAGGAAAGTAAAGTAACCTTTTTCATGTTGATTAGTTGAGATTATTATAATTATGACTGAATTTTATTTGTTATTATGACTATGTTAGTTAGTATCATTGTCAATGTAGATTTGATAAATCTATAGGAAAATTTTATAAGATAGTGACTTGGTAGTAATTTTAAAAACATGAAACCAATGAGATGTTATTAATGTAGGATTTAATATGGGAACAGGAATACAATTTTATAATCTTATTAAGTATACAGGTACAGTTAACAAAGCCCTGTAGTTGGTATATTTTATCTGTGGGCAGTGTTTATTTTATATTGAATAGCTTTGACATCATTGTTGGTTGTGGAGGTCATTAGACAAAATAGGTCATGCCTCTATTTTATTGATACACTATGCCATGATATCTATCTAATATGTACTATTGAGTGAGACTCTAGTTTCTTCCCTATGCCTACACATCTATTCACTATCACGATTTTCCAAAGCATTACATCGCACAGTATCATATTTTTTAAAAGGAAATGATAAATAATTTTGAATTTAAGACTGTTATTTAATGAATAAGATAGGTTTGTTTACTTATGAGGATGAATAGAATCAATGCAAAATGGAATTGAAAAATTAAATGGAATTAAATGATAAAGAATCATAGAATATGTTCTATATTTATTTTGAAAATAAAATAAATTTCATGAATGAATGTAAATGAACTGAAGTTGCTCTAGAATTTTAAATAACTTCAAATATTTTTTTTTTTAATTTTATAATTATTGCATATTTTTTGAAATGAATAATGTAGTAAAACGAAACAGTACAAGATAAGCATAGGTATATTTTGTACTTATTTTAATAATTAAGAAATACATCAATAATTGCAACTATTTCGTATCAAAATAATATTAAGTAAGAGATATTAAGTATAAGAATATGATTAGCAATGATGTCCATGTGTTTTTATTAATAAACCAACATTGGATATTTTGTGTTTAATAATAATAACATTGCAAAATGAGAAATTATTTAGTGATAAGATACATATTCAAAATGTTATTTTTGTATTTTCCGCTTTGTGCTTCGATGTATGTTTAAAGAAAGCATATTATAATGATATTTAGTAAGAGATAATATTTAGAATTAATGTAAAGTAATTGTATCATTATTATAAAATTCGACAAAGATGGAAATAGAAAATTGTATTTTTTTTTTAAATCGAAATAAAGACTTTAAATTTATGTTTTATTTTATTAGTTTACGATGAATAATAGATGTATAATGGTGCAAAACTTATTGTACAAATTGTAAATATTGTAAATAGATTATTGTTTATTTTGTTATAATAAAAATTTTGTTAAATTTGTTTCAAAATTTGTGTGTTAAGTTGATTTCTTTCCCACTCTGCAAACATTTTAAAACTACATAATATTTGAACCAAAACATAACATTTTGAACAGAAATAAATAAAAGTATTATTTAAGAATTATAATATTTTCTTAAGATTATTTATTTTAGAAATTACATTTTACATTATCTTTATGGTCATAAGTTAATTATTATAATATTATAAAGAATTATAATGCTATCCGTAGCCACAAATATATTTTCGGATTATAAAATACTACCACATATTTATTACAAGATCATATGAAAGATAAAAGATTGTTATATTATTTCTTTATTATTATCATGGCGAATAAGAATTATAGTGGAGGAAAAGACATGTAAGATTTAATCATACAATGAAGAATATTATTATTATGTATTATATTTGTTATTAGTTAGGTGTGGTTGAGTATGATATTAAATCCCTTATCATACTTTATTACAGTAATTTTTGATTAACATAAAGTAGTTTTAAGAACCCGAGATTTATTTAGTTTAAATTATTTTAAGTAAAAGGATTAAGATTTATTTATTCATCATCATCATCATCATCATTATCAACCATTATTAATCCACTGCAGGATGAAGGTCTCTCCAAGTTTAATCCATCTTCTCCGATCTTTAACTTCTCTTCTCCACATCACCCCTGCACACTTTCTTATTTCATCCATCCATCTCACATGTGGTCTCTTTCTGGGTCTTTTACAATCTCTTGGAATCCAGTTTAAAATTTCAATTGTCCATCTATTATCATCTCTTCTAACAATATGTCCAGCCCAACTCCACTTCAATCTTTTAATTTTTTCAATGAGGTCAGTAACACCTGTTTGTTCTCTTACCCATACATTGCGTTTACGATCTCTTCTTGTTACTCCCAACATACATCTCTCCATACTTCTTTGAGTGGTCTGAAGTCTCTGAATTGCTCTTCTATTAAGTGTCCAAGTCTCAGATCCATAAGTAAAAACTGGTAAAACACATTTGTTAAAAACCTTCCTTTTCAAACACATAGGCATATTTCCTTTTAGTATCAAGTTATTTCTACCAAAAGCACTCCAACCAAATTTAATTCTATGATTAATTTCCTCCATTATGTTTCCATCTATATTAATAATCTGAACAAGGTATTTGTAACTGTTAACTTCTTCAAATTCATCATAATCAATCTTTATTTTCATATTTTGAGCAAATCGATTAAACATTACTTTAGTCTTTTTAACATTTATCTTTAGTCCTACTTTCCTACTTTCATCTGATAATTCCTGCAACATTTCCTGCAGATCTGAAGCATTATTTGCAAAAACAACTACATCATCTGCGAAATCTAAATGACTTAAATAATCACCATTTACTTTCACTCCTTTAGTTTCCCATTTTAATCCACAAAATACTTCATGCAGCACTGCTGTAAAAAGTTTTGGAGATATGGAGTCACCTTGTCTTACACCTTTCTCAATGTTGACTTTCCCTGTATCATTATGTAATCTAATTGTTGCTGTTGCATGTTTATAAATATTCTTTAAAATATGACAATATCCTGGATCTATGCCTTGATGATCCAATGCTTTAATCACTGAAGAAATGTTTATAGAATCAAATGCCTTTTCATAATCTACAAATCCTAAGCATAATGGCAACTCATATTCATTTGTCCTTTCTATAACTTCTCTCAATACCTGGATATGATCTACTGTACTAAAACCACTTTTAAATCTGGCTTGTTCTCTTGGTTGATGGAAATCCAATGTTCTCTGTAGATGAGTAGTAATTATCTTGGTAAAAATTTTATTTAAAACTGATAAAAGGCTGATAGGTGTGTAATTTCTAATATCTTCTTTATCACCTTTTTTAAATATTAATATTATTACTGCATTCTTTCAATCATCTGGTACATCTTTATCATTTAGACATTTGGTATATAACTTTGCTAAAAAAATTTCTATTTCTTCACCTGCTTCTTTTAATATATCAATTATAATTCCATCATTACCTGGAGCCTTTCCTTTCTTCATACATTTAATTGCATGTCTCACTTCTTCATTTAAAATTCTGGGCAATTTGGAAGATGTAATAGATATAGGAGGTACTTGTTCTTTATTACTATATAATTCTTGATAAAAATCTTCTACCAATTTCATGATGTCATCTCTCCTTTTAGTAATAATTCCATCTTTTTTTCTTATTGCAGATATAAATTTCCTACCAATACCAAAATGTTGTTTTACATTCTTAAGACTTTTATTTTCTTCTACAGCTTTCCTTGCTAGTTCACAGTTATACTTTCTTATATCATTTTCAACTCTTTTCCGCACCATTTTACAAAATTCGAGATATTCAATTCTTTTTAATGCATCATTTTTGTATATCTTCATATTCCTTCTTTTCTTCATAAATTCTCTAGTCTCAGTAGAAATTTTATTGGTCAATTGCTGTTTCTTTCTACCAGCTATCTTTGTTGCAGTTTTCAAAAGTGTATCAGTTATTTTCATATTAATTTCATTCAAATCTGAATCATGTTCAAAATCTACTAATACTTGAAACTGATTTGTAAGTTCTAATTTAAATTCATTAGAATGTTTCTGAAGATTAGGAATATCAACTGTAAATATTGTTTTTCTTAATAATTTTTGTCTCTCTAGTTTTACATTAACAGGTATCTTACAACTTACTAATCGATGATCACTTCCTGTGTTAAATTTATTAAGAACATTACAATCTTGAAATATGTATTTCCTGTTAGTCAAACTATAATCCAATTCTGCTGTACCTTCATTTGGATGCTTCCATGTCCATTTCCTTTTAACATTTTTCTCAAAAAAAGAATTTGTAATATAAAGAAGAAAAAAAAGAAAAGAAAATTTATTTATTAGTGTAATATTAATGATTAGTTATTACTGAAGTCGTAAGAATCCTATAGATTTGTTATTTTAAATAGTAATAGGGGGGATAGTGTTCTTATGCCATTGAGGTAGTATCCTGTGGGATATTGGCTCAATGTATTCTTTATTACCACTTGTATCTCACTTCAAGTCTCATGATTTAATAAATAGTTATTATTTATTTTCTAAAACGAACCAATATTATTGTTTTATTAATCTGAGGTAGTAGAATAATTAATATTAACGTAGAGTAATTTTATTTGTCAATTATATGCATTTAGCCGAATATAATTCTTAACTGAGCTAGACCCATTTTATTTTAATATTATTTTTCCCAGAAGTGAGGGTACAATATATATATATATATATATTGGTGGATTAATAACAATAAAAAATTATATATTTTTTTTCGTTTCTCTTTTTTTTTGTAATTTTCTTGCTTGCATCTAAATTTTATCATCTTCTTATATTGATGCAGTATGATGTGTATATAAACAGTAATTAACATGAGGCTTTTATAATAAGAGTGCCAATATTTAAATCTTAGAGTTTATTTTGGATTATGTGTTTTATCACATGTTTATTAAATATTTAATTATAGAAACAATTAAATGTTTATCAGCTACAATGCTTGAGAACTTTTTCATGTTTTGGAAATATATTTTATCTGGTTTACATTCTCTTTATATATATAACTTATTCTACATTATCTGTAGGAGATATTGTTGTTGTGGGTATTGGAGTTGATGTAGCTAAGGGTGTTTAATGGCTTTTAGTGGGATGTAAGATCATATTTTATAATATATTGGGTATTAAAATATTGTTACTAAACCTATATTTTACTATTCTTTATTTATAATATAATTCTAAACAAAGGTTTTATAGTGACTTGATTAGGCACATGACTATTTGATTCAAAAATAAAAATTGTCCCTCAATTTTTACTTAAAATATAAAAACAAACTATAATTATTTAAAGATGTAAAACAAAATTTATACTTTTATAGATGAAAAAATTTGGGGGTATAAAAATTGAGTTATTTAGTAATACCCTGCACACATTTTCCCAATCAGATACGCATTTTAAGATTTAAATTAATGAGTTAATTATATCCACTAACCATATTTATTGATTATTTTCAAGTTAAATAGGAAACAAAACTTTAAATTATAATTGGGAATCAGAACTTTAATTGAAAATGAGTTGTTAGAATTTTAATTGACAATTAGTCTTAAAATTTTTTGAGAATAAGTGGAAGAAATTTAGAGTAGACTGAATGACAAAATCTTAGTTGAAAACAACATTAAAAGTGAAACAGTAACATTGGTAGAATACATGCTTTTCCATATAAAATAGTGCAAAAATTATGCTTTTGGTAGGAAATTGGATAATCTTTTTTCTTACTGAAAGAATGTAGATTTTAGGATTAAAATATAGTTTTTATTTTTGATCTCATGTTGCAATAAAAGAATATTTTAATTACATTATTACAACTATATTCCAAAACAACATTTCAAAAAAAAAAAAGAATAAATGAAAAATAACCTCTTTAAAGCATCTAAATATTACCATATATGTTATGATTTTCTTAACCCAGTATTGATTTATATTTTTAATAAGATAGAACAATAATCATATATATATATTAAAAAGTCATAGATTAGAAATATCAACTCATCTATTGATGAAACAAATGTTTTATGTATTATATATTTTCACTATGACCACTTTTTAATACATATACCTATAAACTTTAAACTTCTTTCTGTAATATGAAAAAAGTTTGCCTTAAAGAGTAATGAAAATATTTATGTAGTTTTCACAAATATAATATAAATTATAAATATACTATAAATATACGCTCACTTTTTCATCTTTTTATCTATCTAATTATCTAACCATCTTTTATCTATATATCTACCTGTCTATCTACCTATTTACTGATTTACTAATCTGCATATATATATATATATATATATATATATATATATATATATATATATATACTAATCTTATTATTTAAATAATAGCCTGCCTATATAGTTAAATACTTGTTTAATTATTTATCTATATATTTATTTATGTTTTTAGTAAAAGCTTTTTCATAAATATTCTATTGCAGAGCAAAAGTCTCTTCATTAGTCCCTCTAGAAGAACCATGAATAAAAAAGTAATATTTACCATGCTTTCCAATTTATGGATGATGAAATTTAAAGCAATTCTTTATTTTATCTTATAGTTAAGAATAACTAGATGATCATTTACTAATCAATGTAGAATATCTTAACTAGATTGTCTATGAACCAATATGTCTGGAAGACAAATCCTAATTCTCTTAAGAAAATTGAATTGGCATGGATTTGAAAATGAGATTGTAAATATGATGCATAGATATGCTTAAATTGCATGATGATGTCTTTACTCTACCTATCTATTATTATATGTAAAAATAAATATGAGGTTCATCTATAAATAAAATAGCTTGTATTGAATGTTGTACTGGAATTTAATCTGGATAGCATTTGCCACTACACAATAAATGGATGTTGTTAAAGCAGTTGTTGCAAAGATAAAGCAGTCATTATTAGATGAACCTCTTTATTGCTGATTTGTTTATTGGCTAAGTGAGGAAAAATCTCTAAACATTTAATTGGTCAAGTTACAAACTCAATTATCAAAATATATTCATCTTTTAATATTATATTCACTTTAGTTTCATTTTTAAAAAGTATATTAATAATTTGTCAGGTTATTAAAGTGAACAAAAGTTTTTTCAAAAATAAATTTCTATTTATTTATTATAGAAATATTCGATAGCGGTGAATTTAAAAATCAAATTAGAAACCAATTAAAAAGAATTTCTGATGTCAGTTATTTCTTTCTCAGTTTTATGTTCCCGAAAAATAAATAATTTTTATTAAAATCTTATATATTTTTCTATAATAATTTTATTTTTTGCATATTCTATCAAAATAATTTATAATATGTCAAAAAACATTTTAGAATGGTCTAAAACATTCGTTTATCGCTTTCAAAATGAAACAAAAGAAATTGGAGCGATTTCATTATTGACAAGAGATTTTCTTTGTTGTTGAAATTTAATAGCCAATCAGATTTCAGATAAATCCACCTTCTGTCTTTGTTTCACCTTAACTGACAGTTTTATTGATTTTTTACCTGTAAAATAGTTCATGAGAGGGCAGCATCTTATGGAACTTTTTATAATCTTTCAAACGATGCTAAAATCTTTACCGTAGCTCTAAAATTGCCAGGATTTGAATGATGGAAAGTTTGTCACATGTCCATCATGTTTTAACTGTGTCTGTTGAAAAATAGGTTAGATGATATCAATAAATCAGTTAGTGTCAGGTGTGAATTAATTAGAATTTCAATACATTAATATTTATGTTAATAACAGTAACCACATATTCAGATGAACTTACAATTTACAATTTTTATTACGAAAGTCTTTACTTTCATACTTAATTTTTTAATTAGACAATCAATTGTTAATCATTAAATGAGTATTGATTTACTTCTAGCCCAAGATTAAAACAATAAAAGTAAATCTTAAATCATCCTCATGCACTTGAAAAGCTTGGTGAGTAATGCTTTTTCTTTCATGGCTTATTTGTGAATGGTAAAGTAAAGAATTTTCATATATTGAATATTTTAAAATATATTTTATGTAAATATATAATTATTTTAGCATTTCCGTGGGAGAAGGGAGATGCAGCTTTTCAACGCCCCCCTGAATGTAAGACATTTTTTATATTACTTACCTAAGTTAGTTAGAACAACATACATGAACATTTTAAAAACATAGTTGATAGAATAGGCTTAGCAATAAATAAATTCACATTTTATTAGCAATTATCATTACAATGCTAATATTTTACAAAACAAGCAACAATTACTCAATTTTAGTCTTGCTAAGTATATACATCTGTTTAAGTATTCCTTAACCCACACATGTTTTCATCAAGAAAATTTTAACTTTATATTTTGTTTGACTTTTTCCTTTATTGTAAATGAATATGTAAAAAGTATTTATTTACTTTTTTTTTATTTAGAGTAATGGATTTGGTTTTGTTCAGTATAACCTTATCGATTAAAAAATAAATTATAATAAACGGCAAAAACCATGTGCATTAATAATATATATATGAAAATAAAGTTACTGTCATCACTAACTAAAATAATCATACAAATATATAAACCATTATACAATTACAAATATCCAGTAACACCCTCTGTTTAATAGTCTATTATTGAGATATAGACTATTAACAGAAGGCATTGCTGGATATATGTAATTGTATCATCATCATCATCATTATCAACCATTATCAATCCACTGCAGGATGAAGGTCTCTCCAGGTTTAATGCATCTCCGATCTTTAGTTTCTCTTCTCCACATCACCTCTGCACACTTTCTTATTTCATCCATCCATCTCACATGTGGTCTCTTTCTGAGTCTTTTACAATTTCTTGGAATCCAGTTTAAAATTTCAATTGTCCATATATTATCATCTCTTCTAATATATGTCCATCCCAACTCCGCTTCAATCTTTTAATTTTTTCAATGAGGTCAGTAACACCTGTTTGTTCTCTTACCCATACATTGCGTTTTCGATATCTTCTTGTTACTCCCAACATACATCTCTCCATACTTCGTTGAGTGTCCAAGTCTCAGATCCATAAGTAAGAAGTGGTAAAACACATTTGTTAAAAACCTTCCTTTTCAAACACATAGGCATATTTCCTTTTAGTATCAAGTTATTTCTACCAAAAGCACTCCAACCAAGTTTAATTCTATGATTAATTTCCTCCATTATGTTTCCATCTGTATTAATAATCTGACCAAGGTATTTGTAACTGTTAACTTCTTCTAATTCATCATAATCAATCTTTATTTTCATATTTTGAGCAGATCGATTAAATATTACCTTAGTCTTTTTAACATTTATCTTTAGTCCTACTTTCCTACTTTCCTCTGATAACTCCTGCAACATTTCCTGCAGCTCTGAAGCATTATTTGCAAAAACAACTACATCATCTGTGAAATCTAAATGACTTAAATAATCTCCATTTACTTTCACTCCTTTAGTTTCCCATTTTAATCCACAAAATTCTTCTTGCAGCACTGCTGTAAAAAGTTTTGGAGATATGGAGTCACCTTGTCTTACACCTTTCTCAATGTTGACTTTCCCTGTATCATTATGTAATCTAATTGTTGCTGTTGCATGTTTATAAATATTCTTTAAAATATGACAATATCCTGGATCTATGCCTTGATGATCCAATGCTTTAATCACTGAAGAAATGTTTATAGAATCAAATGCCTTTTCATAATCTACAAATCCAAAACATAATGACAACTCATATTCATTTGTCTTTTCTATAACTTCTCTCAGTAGCTGATTATGGTCTACTGTACTAAAACCACTTTTAAATCCAGCTTGTTCTCTTTGTTGGTGGAAATCCAATGTTCTCTGTAGACAAGTTGTAATTATCTTGGTAAAAAATTTATATAAAACTGAGAAAAGGCTGATAGGTCTGTAATTTCTAATATCTTCTTTATCACCTTTTTTAAATATTAATATTATTACTGCATTCTTCCAATCATCTGGTATATCTTTATCATTTAGACATTTGGTATATAACTTTGCTAAAAAAAATTATGTTTCTTCACCTGCTTCTTTTAGTATATCAATTATAATTCCATCATTACCTGGAGCCTTTCCTTTCTTCATACATTTAATTGCATTTCTCACTTTTTCATTTAAAATTCTGGGCAATTCGGAAGATGTAATAGATATAGGAGGTACTTGTTCTTTATTACTATATAATTCTTGACAAAAATTTTCTACCAATTTTATGATGTTATCTCTCTTTTTAGTAATAATTCCATCTGCTTTTCTTATTGCAGATATAAATTTCCTACCAATACCAAAATGTTGCTTTACATTCTTAAAACTTTTATTTTCTTCTACAGCTTTTCTTGCTAGTTCACAGTTATACTTTCTTATATTATTTTCAACTCTTTTTCACACCATTTTACAAAATTCGAGATATTCAATTCTTTTTAATGCATCATTTTTGTATATCTTCATATTTCTTCTTTTCTTCATAAATTCTCTAGTCTCAATCGAAATTTTATTGGTCAGTTGCTGCTTTTTTCTACCCGCTATCTTTGTTGCAGTTTTTAAAAGTGTATCAGTTATTTTCATATTAATTTCATTCAAATCTGAATCATGTTCAAAATCTTCTAATACTTGAAACCGATTTGTAAGTTCTAATTTAAATTCATTAAAATGTTTCTGAAGATTAGGAATACCAACTGTAAATATTGTTTTTCTTAACAATTTTTGTCTTTCTAGTTTTACATTAACATGTATCTTGCACCTTACTAATCGATGATCACTTCCTGTGTTAAATCTGTTAAGAACATTACAATCTTGAAATATGTACTTCCTGTTAGTCAAAATATAATCCAATTCTGCTGTTCCTTCATTTGGATGCTTCCATGCCCATTTTCTTTTAACATTTTTCTCAAAAAAAGAATTCATAATATAAAGTTTTTCTTTTTCTGCAAACTCCACAAGTCTATGTCCTCTCTCATTTCTATTACCATAACCAAAATTACGTACAGCACTTTCATCTTTCATTTGTTTACCAATTCTAGAATTAAAGTCTCCCATAAAAATTTTAAAATGTTGTTTACTCTGATCAAAAGCCATTTGTACATCCATATGAAAATCTTCTACTACTTCATCACTATGAGAACTTGGGGCATAAACCTGAATTATCTGCATTTGGTATCTGCTATTAAGTTGTATAACTAATCTTGCCACTCTGTCTGATACACCATCAATCTCCACAATGTTATCTTCCACTTTTTATTTATAATGAATCCTACTCCACTTGTATTTCCAATATTTGCACCTTTATAATAGAATATATGTCCACTTTTTACATCAATTGTCTTTTCACCTTTTCTTCTAACTTCACAAAGTCCAATAATATTCCATTTAATATAAGAGAGTTCTTCTTCTAATTCTTGCAATCTTCCTTCACTTGAAAGTGATCTGCAGTTGTAAGTACCAAAATAAAAAGTTGTCATCAAATGGCAGCCTGGGTCCATAATCAGGGGATTCTTAGCACCCTGTGCCTTTGGCCACCAACCGCTGCCTTGGTTGGTGAATTTACAGCCTCCTGGGAATAATGGCCATGCTTTATTTTTGTCTGTCATAATTGTATAGATGTATTGGAAAATTTTTTATCATTTACACAAACATTCATTCTGCCTTATCAGGCACTGAGAAGAAAGACCATGTTGTTTCTTGATTTTAAACTCAGAGGTACAAAGCCAATAAACTCACCACGCTGGCAAATGCATGTTGGTGAGAAGCCCATCCATGTTCGTATACTATAAGAATAAACACATAGTAATAACAGCTGCAACGAGAAGAACGTATGGAGTGGACATTAGGAATTTGCCCTGCTCGGTTCCTTTAAGGCCTCCAAGAGGAATCAAATGGTCTTTCAGTTAATAGCAAACTCCTTTCTGCAGCCATGTAATTGTATAATGGTTTATATATATATATAGTATATATATATATATATATATATATATATATATATATATATATAATACTCAGATTTACGAATATATGTGTAAAATCATTAATCATACATTAGCATAAAAACTTTAACTATATTTAAAATTATTATACATATTTCTCAAATATCAGCTATTCTTTTGCCAGACTTTATATTATTTTTACATCAGAACGATAATCTATATTTTATATTTATATAAAATCAGTACGATTGGTTTGATTTAAAAGCACAAATGTTTATATAAAAAATCATATATATATATGATATAAAAGCACAAATGTTTATATAAAAAATCATATATATATATGATATTTTAATTACTATTGCGAATTTAAATGGATATCACAATGAGAAAAGTTATATGTTAATTTAAACTCTATGTAGCATTCAGATGTTAGGTCATATATATATATATTAACATCCAGCTCTGATCTTTTACCAATCCTTCGGGTATGATCAGATTATCGACCTTTGCTTCGATAGATATATTTATGAGTGACGCTTCTTTTCATGTAACATTCATAACTTTCTCACTTTAGATCTATCCATCCATTGATGATCCCTATCTCTGGAATGCTTTTAGTGCCAGCATGTTTTCATTATTCCTAATTATTCAATATAGTTCTTAGAATTTTAATGGCAAATGTCATTAACAGAAATATCTCTGGTGGCACTTCTTGTTAATTTTAAACTTTCATTAATATTATTTACTTTACATTATTTTGTTAAGAAACATGCACTGCAAATATTATTTTAAAATCATAATACAGTGTAATAAATCAAAATACCTACATTCAACAAAATCAATAAAATACGACTCTACACAACTCCTCTCTTTCAATTTCACCTAAATATCTGTTAGTATTTAATATATATATCACATTATATGTATTGTGAGTATCTGTATAGGTTGTACCTTTAATGTTTACCACATTCGCTCTTGTAACAAGGTTCGAATGAATAATTTATATTTATATATTACTTGAGTTATTAGCACTCAGTAATACTTAGGGTCTTTTCTTAAGTCTCTAACTGTAGTTGAACCCAGCTATTGTTACAATATATTACAAAGAAATCAAGTCATATGTCACATGACCTAATTTAACAAGCTTGTATTGCAAATGTTATATATAGAGCTTGCAAATAAACTCTTAACAAGCTTTGCAGAATATCCCCAACCCCAGACTGGTTTCTGCTACCTCATTAGGGAAGCAAGTAGCAGAAACTGGTCTGATATTGGGGATATTTTGCAAAGCTTGTTTAGAGCTTATTTGCAAGCTCTATATCTAAATATTGTGACCTTCAGTTTTTACTGTGGAAATGCAGGTTAACTTTTGTAGTAATACATGTTAAAAAAATATATAGTTTATTTTTCATACATTAAAAGTTATTGCAATAATAGTAATTATAGGACATCTGTGATTTATTTAATCATGCTATATAAGATATTATTAACATAAGACAAACTTATATAAGTGTACTTCAACAATTTTTTAATTTCTTAATTTAACTTCATTGATAAAATACAAATGCTTTTATGTACTTGGAGATTTATATGTAAATTATAAGGAATTTGAATAGACTTTCAAACTCCTTTCAGATATCCATTCTATCTCTTCCAACTAATACACATGACCACACACATGTGAAAAATATAAATGAACTCCAATATATGTATCTCAAGCTAAAACAGCATTCATCAATTGGTCAAAATCATCTTTTACACACATATATAATCAATGCAGACTACAATGGATAGGCTTCAATCTACATCACCCTCCAAGTCTTTAAACATCCATACCATTATCACTCTGAACCCTCATGTTTAGTAACCATAAGAGAGGTGAGGAAAATACATGCAGAATCTGTAATATTTTAATTGAATACAAATATACTTGAAATTTAAGATGTAATATATAAGGAACTTAACACAGACTTACAAGTTTCCTATAACTTTTGCTCTGTCTCATATGATCAACATGAACACACACATATAAAAAAGATAAATGATCTCAAATATATATTTTGTGCTGAACCAGTAATCATTAGTTGGTCCAGATCATCATTTTCCACACACATATATAATCAACACCATTTTATATTAAAATATCAAATAACTTCAATGGACCAGCTTCAATTTTACAACAGCCTCAAACTCTTCAGCCATTCACCCCATTAAAAAATCTGATGATGGACTGCCAGTTTCTATCATCAGGTTTTCAGGGATGGCTGAAGAATTGGAAAGTGGAGTTGACTAAAGCCTGACAGTTGAAGATTTGTTATCTTAATATAAACTGAGCACTGATTATAAAGATTTGTGGGAGATGATCGAGACTAATAGATGAGTTCAACATAAAATATGTATATTGGAATTTTTTTGTGTGCGCTCATGTGTATTGAGTGAATAGCTAAAGGAAGCTTGAAATGCCTGTGTTTAAGCATGTAAATTATACTTGTATTCAATGGCAATATTACAGGTTCAGGAAGCTTGAAATGCCTGTGTTTAAGCATGTAAATTATACTTGTATTCAATGGCAATATTACAGGTTCAACCTGTATTTTACCCATTTCCTTTCTGTGTCTTTAAATAGATAAGATCCTATGCATGAATGGTCGGAGTGATTTAATTTAAAACATATTGGCATTGACAAAATATGTGACTGGTCCATCATCAGATTGGTATGGAAGGCTGAATATTTGGAGGGTTGAGTAGATTAAAGCCTGTTCATTAAAGATTGAAGATTTACTATCTTAATATAAGCAAGCGTTGATTATATATAAGTGTGTATGTGGTATTAAACATAATTACATAAATATTGAAATAAATAATAAATAACCATTAAGAGTTAGCCCTTATTTTATTTAAACAATTAAAAATTATTTACAATCTTTTGAATACACTCAGTAAAATGATTTACTTTCAAATATTTTAAAATTGTTATTTAACGATGCAAGTAGATTTTAAGATATTATTTTCTAAATTAGTATAATTAAATGTTTAAACATAGACTTTTAATAACAATAGCTGTATCATATCCTGTCATTTATACTGTATAATATATTTATTATATCATGAGTAAAAAAAAATATTATTATTATTTTTAAAACTTTTGCCATTACTCCAAATTACTATTTTTAAAATATGCAGGTTTTAAAAAAATGAAGCTTTAAATTATATATTTTACGATAAATTCAATTTTTAATTTTTCACATAGTCATCAAATAAAATAAAATTGTAAGATTTCTTTAAAAAAAAGCTTTAGAATTTGTTTAAAATTTACTTCACTCAATATAACATAATCTCTGCTTTCAACAACAATGAAGAATTAATCTTAAAGACTAATGATAATTTTTAGGAGCATTTTCTATTTCTATAATATTTTTATCCATATTGCAAAGAAAATTAAAAAAAATCATTGTGTTTTAACATTTCACATAACTGTATCTTGTAGACGAAATATGCGATGTTAGATTGTTAAAAATATTAAAAGGCAGCTTATAATTTTTGAAAGATAGTTTATAAATTTGTGAAAGCATTTTAAATACATTCAGGAAATTATTTTTTTATATATTAATACTCAGTTTAAGAAAAAACTGGTTTGTCCTATCTTAACATAGCTATTGTCTTGCTAAATTAACTTATTTCAAAAGACTAATTTCAAATTAATTTTGATTTCTTCTGAAACACTCTAATTTAGAGCCATAGGACTGAAACATCTTCAAATAGTATTTGTAGTTTTATATTTTTCTCATTAGCAATTGATTGATTTTTTAAAATTAACTGCTTAACAACTTCACATTTGTCAAAGGCAAAACTTTAATCTTTATATTTAAGTAAAAAAAATATATTGAGAAAGTAAATTTTATTTAGTAATTTTATGTCAATATGCAAACATATGTACACGCATTTCAATAATGTAAATGTTTGTTGGAACAAATTAATTTATAGATATTGCTTTATAATATTCAACTGAATAATTATTAAGTTATTAATAATTTCTTAAATATTGTACATAAATGAAGCTATTGTTGAATATAAATTATAAAGTGATTTTTGTTATGTATTGGGTTACGAGATGTCACAAAGGCTACCTGCCGGATGAACATTTTTTAGTCATGGACTTTGAGCAATGGCATCGACACGTTTCTTGGATTTACTAATTTAAATTGCTGTAATGAAGGTACATACAACCACATATAATTATTGTACAAATAAAATATTAAAGTGTAAAATAACTGAGTAATATTTGTATTTAAATGAATGCAGACATAACACAAAATTGGCGATGAAGATGAGATATTTAAATGAGCATGCAAGCAAGATCAACACTGTATAAATATATATATATATATATTTAAGGCATAAGGCAATTAGCGTACGTAAACATGCAATTATTATTGTTATGTCATAAACTGTCATGTAACAATGGGTCTTTTTCCTCACATTTCTTTCTCACTTAAAACAATAGATCAGAAATTGCATGCAAATGTTCAAATAAATTTTGGAATTGTCAACTTATTATACCATGTAATGGCTTCTATCAACTCTCTAGCATCATTCGACATTGTCTCACCACACCTGTGGGATACATATGCATCGCAAGTGAACTTTTTTGCAAAGCTAATTTTTGATGACAGAAGGCATGCAACAACTCTCCATTACAGCATGTGGCCTAAAAACATTAATTATCCTGTACTCCCTTATATCTCTGGCATTGCCTCAGGAAAAGTCATACCAAGACATAATTAAAATTCTAAAAAAGTATTTTAATCCACAACCATCCATCATATACCAGTGCTCTCAATTTTATTGTCATTGGAAACAAGAAGGAGAAAGTATAAGCACATTCTTGGCAGACCTTCAACATCTGACAGAGGGTTGTGAATTTGGACCTTCACTTATATTGTGTGGACTTCGCGATCAGGCAACACAACGCAAACTACTAATGGAAGAAAGCTTAACCTTGAAAATGGCTGTTTAGCATAGCTTGGCCATGGAGGCAGCATCAATACAGGTGCATGAAATCTGTGCCATGAGCTTATCCACACCAACCATAGACCTTATTCAGTGGAACAAACCAACAGTTCACCGTAATAACCCTCTGGGATCACTACCACCCCTTCAAACATCAGTATACCAAAGAAACAATGAAACCCCTTGGTCAAGAACTACTCCTTGTGATGGATGTGGTGGTCAGCACAACTGAGCATAATGTCCTTTTAAAAGAACCAAATGCCATTTCTCTCAGAGAATGGGACCCCTACAGCATGTTTGCCAAGAAAAGCAACAAAATATTTTGAGGACATCTAACCAGAGAATGACAGTGACTGAATTAGAAGATGAAGTTGATCACATCCATGAAGTGTGCCAGAATGGCTCAACATGTAAAGCTATCATATATATATATATATATATATATATATATGGCAAAGAATGCAAAATGGAGGTTGACTCAGGGTCACAATGTTCAATAATGTCATATGATACATTCACGGACACATGTAAGGAACTTATATTTAAATTACAACCAGTTTATATCACACTAAGAGACTTTCAACATCATGCAATACCATTTACAGAACAATGCATAGTACCTAAACAATATGGGAAAGACACATGCCACTCATGATTGTTGGTAGAAGAGAACCCATGCCCAAGTGGTGACAGAGAGCCCATGCACAAGTCTATTGGGATGTGAATGGTTCAGTCATCTGGGTATTACACTATCAGGAGTTTATAGTATCACTGAACCATACACCCAAGATGTCATTAGCAAGTATCTGCAAGTATTCAACTCATCAATAGGAACTTGTAAGAGGCTGGTCATTTCACTGCCAGTGGATCCAAATTATCCTCCAATTAGACTGAGAGCCCAGTCATTATCTTGCCATGAAAATTAAGGTGGATCTCACATTAGAAATACTGTTCTGGGAAGGAATCATTGAGCCAGATAACAACCCAATATGGACAACACTGGTGGTACCAATCCTCAAACCTACAGGAGAAGTGAGATTATGCAGGGACTACAAGGTGACTGTCAACAAGGTCACCCAGAACCATCCATACCCAATACCTGCAGTCCAACACCTTTTGGCATCTCTTCCACTTAGCTCTATTTTCACAAAAATAGATTTTGCCAAGGCTTACCTTCAACTTGCAGTCGATATGGCATCAGCCAACATACAATCCACCATACTCATTGACGAGCTTTTCATGTGAAATGCTTACAATATGCAATCAGTGTAGCACCTAGAGTATTTCAATGTGTCATAGACAACTTTCTGGGAGATATCCCTAAAGTTAATCCATACTTCAACGATATCTTAATCTGTACCACATCGAAGTGTTACTTATGTGCAAAATTACACATGGTGTTGGAAAGGTTAATAGACAGCGGATTGAGGGTGAACAAGGAAAAATGTGTGTTAAGAATAAACACTGTGGATTCCCTGGGATATAAAATCGATAAGAAGGGCCTCCAAAATAAACTGTGGATTTCCTGGAATAGAAAATTGATAATAGGGGCCTCCACCCATCACCAAAAAAGTAGATGCAATTAGAAATGCCCACTCCCCAAGGAACAAAAGAGAACTAAAAGCATTTCTAGAACTTAAACTTCTATAATAATTTCCTTCCAGGCCGATCAATCATAGCCGAACCCCTATATTGTTTACTACAAACAAACATCACATTGATCTGGACAATGAGACATGAAAAGACATTTGAAAAACTTGGAGGCATTGACCTCTGATAGTGTGTGATACTTCACCATACAAGGTGGGGGCAATTATTAAGTACACAATTGCCCAATGGATCAACTGCCCCATTTGCTTTTGCCTCATGCACCTTATCTAAAGCTGACAGGAACTATGCATAAATTGACAGGGAAGCTTTGGTGATTATATTTGGAATTAAACGTTTCCATCACTTCCTATTTGAAATCAAATTTAAAATAAATACAGACCATAAGCCACTGCTAGGCACATTTCCCTCAGATAAACCAACACCCATAATGTTATCACCCAGAATACAAAGATGGGCACACACACTAAATGCCTATTTTTTAAGCTGGAGTACAGACCAGGAAGGAAGATTGCAAATGCTGATGCATCGAGCAGATGCCATTTGCATCAATGAAGATGAAGGCCCTAAATTTGGTGGTGTTCTGTTTATGGAAGAATTGGGTTTTCCCTGTGACAGCAGGACAAGTGGCACAAGTGACATACAGAGACTTTTTGCTAGCAACTATAAAAAACTATATTATGACCACCTGGCCAAACAAAGCCACTGACATGAAACTTCAACCTTTTTTAATAGATGAAATGAACTCTCCACACACAAGAACACACAAGAACTGTCTGCTGTGAGGGTACCATGTCATCATACTTTTATCACTACAGAAATTTATCCTAAATGAGCTTCACATGGGTCAATAAGGCATCTTAAGAACAAAGGCATTGACAAGGTCATATATATAGAAACTGTCAATGGACTGAGACAAAGAATACCTTGTGGGAAAATGCATGCATTGCCAAGTCATAAGGTATACATGTTCTCATGCTCCAACACACCCTTGGGAGGCACCACCGACACCATGGTCTCAATTGCACTTGGATTTTGCAGGCCCCATTGATGGACAGATGCTCCTCATTGTTATGGATGCATACTCAAAGTATGTAGAGGTGCAGAGAATGTAAACAATGACTTCAAGTGCAACATTTGCAGCACTGCAAGAACTATTTTTCACCCATAGATTACCAGAATGTTTGGAATCCGATAAGGGACCACAATTTGCATCATCGGAATCTTGACATTCCTTGTCAGTAATGGAGTCCGACCTGCACAGTCACTCCCTACCACCTGGCAAATAATGTTCTTGCAGAGAGGGCCATATGGTCAGTAAAAGATAGCCTGAGATATGACACATGTGGAAATTGGAGCCAGTGATTAGCTCAATACTCTTAACTCCATATATGCATATTCAAAGTGGGTAGAGGTGCAGAGAATGCAAACAATGACTTCAAGTGCAACAGTTGCAGCACTGCAAGAACTATTTTTCACCCATAGAATACCAGAATGTTTGGAATCCAATAACAGACCACAATTCACATCATCGGAATTCTTGCCATTCCTTGTCAGTAATGGAGTTCGACATGCACGGTTCACCCCCTACCACCTGGCATGTAATGTTCTTGTAGAGAGAGCCATATAGTCAGTAAAAGAGAGCCTGAGATGTGACGCATGTGGAAATTGGAGCCAGTATCTAGCTCAAATATTTGTTAACTCCATCTGCAGCCACAGGATTAAGCTCAGCTGAGATGCTTTTCAACAGACATCTCTGTATATGCTTGGATTTCATACATCCGGATAGAGCCCCAAGAGCCACACCAAATACACAGCAGAGAATATGTGTATTTCAATCAGATGATGCAGTTCTTGCACAAGTCATTGGGAGGGGCTCCCCTTAGATTTCTGCTATAGTAGAACAGCAAAAAGGCCCCTTGTCATATGAAGTTCAGACAGACTCAGGGGTATACCCAAGGACATAAATTAATTGCATGCAAGAGTGACTGTTACTGACCAATCCAGCTCAACTCTGGTAGAGGAACTGATTGATGCTCCAAAAACACCACTTTTAGCAGCAGCAGAAACCACAGACAACACCAACCCAACATCTCTCTGCCAACCATCTCCAAAACCATACAAGGAGTATCTTTCACATCAATGTCAATGTCTGGAAAATTTCAAGGAATATGAGTCTCATTCTAAAGGGGAAGGGGTGTTATGTATTCAAAGGCTAACTGTGGGATGAACATTTTTTAGTCATGGACTTTGAGTAATGGCATCAGCGCATTTGTTGGACTTACTAATTTAAATTGCTGTAATGAAGATATTTAAATGAATATCGACATAACAATAATCCTCTTCTATAAAAATTAACTACAAGCATTTGGTGGCTTTGTCATTAGAATAGCTGCCCTCCAAGCAGCTGGCCTGGCTATGCTTTCCAGTCAATGCATTTGACATATGAAAAAAAAGAATTTATAAACTACTGTGTTGTACCATTTTCATCTCTTAATTTATAAAAATAAGTCAGTGATATTTTTTGGTTCTCTCAATGTGTTTTACACCATGATACTTTTTGATATTATTAAACTCAGAGGCACACTCTCCAAATTGGCTAATAGCTGTTGTTGAGCAACAACCCATCCAAATTTATTGGTATATGAATAGCAAATATTAGGACCTTTACCTCTTTGGTTCCTTTAAGATCTCAAAAAGAAATCAAAGGCATCAAATTCTTTTCTGCAGCCTTTAAAAATTAAAATATTCATTTTATTGTTGTTGTTATTATTAAGATTACTATTATACATAACACCCTTATATTATAAATTGTCTTCATCTCTTTTTTGTTTTTATTTTGAGTGTATTTTGGGATATATCTTTAGATGTATTTATTTATATGTTTAAAAATTTGTGATGTAATTGATGTTTTAAATATATGTAAATATTTTTACAAAATTTATTATAGCTTATCCTGATAAGACAATTCAAGCTGATAGTTACATTGTAGGAACATACAATCCATCTAAACAGGACTACTTAAGTAATTCAGTTCTTAATGATTATAGTGTCACAACTGGTCTTATAATTCAGGATGATGTTTATTATGTAGTGCATCTGGCAACTGATTACAATATACAAGCAGTACATATAATGTTCAGAGGTAAAACTATGTATAAATATATTAAAATGTTTGGCTGATGAATATGTAATTATATTTTCCACAAAAATGTATGAATAGTTAAAAATTATTTTGGAGTTAAGAAGAAAAGTTTTTATTGTCTTAACAGTAAAGGCTTAATTAAATAATTTTATATTAATTCTATAATAATTATTAATTATTCTCACATTTTACTTAAAAGTTTACATAACTGTAATAAGTTTAACATAATTTGATGTAATTTACATAAAACACATAACACCCAATACAATTTAACTAATTTCATCCTTACAAGGAGTTGATATCTACATTTATTATATATATTGCAACGTTTTCCACATCTTGCTAGGCCTCTATACACAGTAAACTGCACGAGTTGATCAAGTTATGGAAAAGAAAAAATTTCATTTTCTTAATTTCAAAAAACATAACTATATTTCTTGATCAACTCAACTTAGAATTGTTACAAGTACAATTGTGAGCTGAATCAGTTTTTAATTGAGGATGGTAGTGTCATTAGACTCACTGATTCTGCATAAACATATTGTAACTCGTAAAATAGTAATTATACGATCGGGAATAAAATTCTCATTAAGTAGTAGAAGATATTCCCCTTTGACTTAATTAAGAAAATAAATCTACTTGATAAAGGTAATTTATACACTAATTTGAATCTAAATAATCAAATCTAAAACTTAAATATAATAACATTATTAATTTTATACACATACAATGAAAGTTATATTAGTAATAAAGGTTTATTATAGCCCGTCAAACATCTAATATTTATGATAAAAAAATTATAATATTGGAAAGGATTATGCATAACTAATTTAATAATTTGATTCAAATATTTCTTCTTGAAGTAGTAGCTAGTTTGTGTCTCCTTTATTTTTATTGTGGTAACAGTTTCATTCAACACTCAGTTCGTAAATCTTTAGATAAATTATGAAATAAACATTTCATTTAAATTTCAGTTCATAAAGCTTTATATAATAGTTATGCCCATTAACTTACCAGTAAGTTTGAAATTTACATAGGTGATTGATCATCCGATGTCCAATTCTTTCAATGTGTAGTCCACAGTAGTTTTTTTTTATTGTTTTATTCCTTCCAAGTCTCCAATCGGTATTTAGGTAGAGCCAGATGACAATTTGGGTGACTTTTCTCAAGAGAAAGTGTCAGCAAATGATAGAGTTCTACTCACTCATGGAGAGTGGTTTCAGTTCCTATCTAAGTGGAGACATTTTATTAATTTTTTATTAAAAAAAATATGAGGCACCTCAAATTGCTCAACACTCTCTGGAACAAAAAAGACCCTTTTCCAACCTGTTGGCTCCTTTTATATCCCCAGATTTTTTTAGAAGTTCTGTGCATATTTCTTTTACCTTTTGTTCTATTTTATAAACTTCTACATTATTTCTCATTTTTTTATTACAAAGTCTTTTTTCTCTTTATGAATTCCTGCCATCTTTAATTACCATTAGAAAGTCATTTCCAATAGCAATTTTTTACATTTGAAATTCCCTTTCACTATTTGAATCAATTATTCGGTATGCACTTTCCAATATCGAATTTATTTTAATTAAATTATATATAAAAAAGAAAAATTAAACTTTCGCTGTATGTTTTTCTTACAAAAACATTATATTACAAAAAAAATTTAAAGATCGGGTTTTCTCTTTTTTTTATTTAAATGATATACAATATTAAATAGCAATTTGTACCATATATATAAATAAATGGTACAATACCAATGGGGCAGGGGAATGAGAATAAAATAGGGGTTTAACAAATTTTATTCTTGTTTCAAGTCTATTCAGTTTTTTTTTTTTGTATTAGCATGCTAATGTATTTTTGTAGACACCGTAATAAGTGATGTGCAGCTTTAACACCCACTTTTGGGTCTAACACAGTGGGAATGATTTGCACATTCATCTGTGTCCTTTCCACTCAAACATATTATTAACAACAAGAAGCCCAAGTTATAAGCACAAATGAGCGTTGCTCATCATTTTGAGTCTTATAGGCTCTGGCAACTCCCCCCCTTTGTCTGCTTGATCCCTGCTAGAAATAGACTGATGGGCATTTAAAGACAGTCTTATGTTATATACTGCATGCAAGGACTAGAGGCTATGCTTTTTCCCCTCTCCAGTAACCACCTACCTGGTCAAATACTCGTGACTTAAGTCTACATCAGCCGTGATCATATTTTTCTTTCTGTAAATCATGTAAATTTATATATACATATTTTAATATTCTAGTTGCAAGTTTTCATATTATTTTTTGTTTTGTTTTTCCAGAGGCATATCCAAGATCTTCAGCGTGTCATCTGGCCCAATTTATCTCTCATTGTTATCTATCTGTATAATTGGTTGATGGCAGAGGTGATAAGGATCAAACCCTCTCTCTGTGTTGCTCGCACCAGTCTCTCTATTTTACATCAAGGTCTTCTACCTTGTATTTACTTTGACTTTTAAACATTTCATCTGGTGATGGAGGTCTTGCATTGCTTCCTGTCCCTTTATTTTTAGTTAGGGACCCCTTATCTTTCCTTTGATTTCCAGAATTATCAGTAAACACCATAGTGTTCAGTTGTAGTTGATCTTCTGGTTCGTTATTTTGTCAAAGTATTTAGGACTCGACTCTTCTCCAGCCTTATCACTCTTGAAAGTGCTAAGTAATTCTGCCATTCTCTCTATTGTCTCACATCCAGTGCTTATTAACAGATGCCCTACAGGATCAGGAAAATTTTTCCATGTAATCTTGATAATCTGCTTCTCTGTCAACTTGCACTCCATAAGCGCTTGTAGTTGTGCTACTTGTTTCCAAAAAAATGATACATAATGCCCTTCTGCTTTACATTTCTCTTGCACCACTTCAGTCTTAATTTTCTTTGGTGGTCCTTGTTCCAATAACATTTGATTAATATTTGTCCATACTGAGTAAAGTTATTTGGTTTTTTAAACAAGGATTCCCACCAAGCTTGTGCCATCTCTTGTAAATGATTAACTACCACCATTAGTTTAATGTCTTCCAACATGGGGTTTATTGTGAAGTACCCATGTAGGCTATTTAGGTGTTCCATTGGTGATTTTCTATTTTGTCCATAGAAAATTTTTAATTTCAAAAAGCGATTTACTGCACTCAACATGCTTTCTCTATTTTCAATGAATTTTATCTCTTGGCTTTCCTGTTTATCAGATCTCAATTCTATCACTTCTGCACTTTGCAACCTTTTCACTATATTCTCATCTACTACCTTTATCAACTCTTCTTTCATTTCATTAATCTCTACCCTTATTTTTTCTTTCAATTCTCTGACCATCTCTGCCATTTCTTTCTTTATATCTTCTTTGAATTCTGTCATGAATTCGTATAAGTTTTCTTATTAAAGGTGACATGCCCTCTTTCACTTCTTTTTCACATTCTGCCATATTTTGTATATTTTTACTACTTCTCAATTTTATATAGGCCATGTAGCTTATTTTTGCTATTGTACACAAAATTTTAACTTCATTAATTATTATGATATAAATTGAATATTTTACTTTGCTTTGCTAATAAATTCATTCACCGAAACCCCTTCCTTTTACCACTCTATAATCTCCCATCCCTCTCTACCTTTACCATCATTACTAGCCTTTGATCGGTTTTATTTATTTTTTTTTTTTTTTTTTTCTCTTTTTTTTTTTTTAATATTCTTTTTAAATCTTACTCTTTCCTACTCTTAAAAAAACTTTTGTAATCATATGCAATAACTTTTTAGACTTGTGCACTACTTGTGGTCATATTTATTTTCTGACTACAGACATTAAATTCTCAGTTTTATGCCATTTTTAAATTTTCTCAGGTCATGGTTTTTTTTTCATAGTCAATTTCCCATTTCCCTCTACCCAAAATCTGCTGAGTTGATCAAGTTATGGAAAAGAAAAAATGTTTCATTTTTTTCATTTCAAAAAACATAACTATATTTCCTTATCAATTCGATCTCGAATTGTTATGAATACAATTGCAAGCTGAATCAGTTTCTAATTTATAAATGAGGGCACCAGAGTCATTAGACTCAGTGATTCTGCATCAAACATATCGTAACTTGTAAAGTAGTAATTATACGATCAGGATTAAAATTCCCATTAAATAGTAGAAGATATTCCCCTTTGACTTAATTAAGAAAATAAATCTATTTGATAAAGGTAATTTATACACTAATTTGAATCTAAATAATCAAATCTAAAACTTAAATATAATAACAGTATTAATTTCATACACGTACAATGAAAGTTATATTAGTAATAAAGGTTTATTATAGTCCGTCAAACATCTAATATTTATGATAAAAAAATTATAATATTGGAAAGGATTATGCATAACTAATTTAATAATTTGATTCAAATATTTCTTCTTGTAGTAGCTAGTTTGTGTCTCCTTTATTTTTATTGTGGTAACAGTTTCATTCAACACTCAGTTCGTAAATCTTTAGATAAAAAATGATGAGATAAACATTTCATTCAAATCTCAGTTCATAAAGCTTTATATAAAAGTTATGGCCATTAACTTACCGGTAAGTTTGAAATTTAAGTAGGTGATTGATCATCCGACATCCAATTCTTTCAATGTGTAGTCCACAGTAGTTTTTTTATTGTTTTATTCCTTCCAAGTCTCCAATCGGTATTTAGGTAGAGCCAGATGATGATTTAGGTGACTTTCCTCGAGAGAAAGTGTTGGCAAATGATAGAGTTCTACTCACTCATGGAGAGTGATTTCAGTTCCTATCTAAGTGGACACATTTTATTAATTTTTTTATTAAAAAAAATATGAGGCACCTCAAATTCCTCAACACTCTCTGGAATAAAAAAGACAAAGATTTTTTTCCAACCTGTCGGCTCCTTTTATATCCCCAGATTCTTTTTAGAAGTTCTGTGCATATTGCTTTTACCTTTTGTTCTATTTTATAAACTCTACATTATTTTTCATTTTTTATTACAAAGTCTCTTTTCTCTTTATGAATTTCTGCCATCTTTAATTACCATTAGAAAGTCATTTCCGATAGCAATCTTTTACATTTGAAATTCCCTTTCACTATTTGAATCAATTATTCAGTATATACTTTCCAATATCAAATTTATTTTAATTAAATTATATTAAAAAAAAAAAATTAAAGTTATACTGTATGTTTTTCTTACAACAACATTATATTACAAAAAAAAATTAAAGATCGGGTTTTCTCTTTTTTTTTTATTTAAATGATATACAATATTAAATAGCAATTTGTACCATATATATAAATAAACAGTACAATATATATGTTTTGATTTGTGCATTAAGATTTTCAAATTTTTGCATAGATTTGTATGTAAAATATATATTTAAATATTATCATTATTATTAAAAAACCATTTAACAACAATACACCCTCCTTTTTTCTTTAAAAATATATGTGTTTTAGAAAATAATATTCACTTGATATACATTTAATAAACAATATTCTTTTTTTACTTTTAAAAAACTTTATTTATTTTTGCTTAAACCATATATATATATATATATATACATTTGTAATACATTATCATTTCTCCAATGTTTCAACCATCTTTTTCTTCAGTCATTCTCAAAGATCTAAAATAATTACATATATTTATATCATCATCATCATTATATATATATATACTTTCCCCATCATAAAGAAACAATCAAATTTCTTTATCAGCTATCAATAAATCTTTTTTTTTTTAAAAAAATAAATAAATACATGCAACATTATATAACTTATATTTACTTACTTTCTTATATTCCAATTTTTCTTACGTTTCACATGCACATATTATATACCTACAACCAATTTGCTATATATTTTTACTAATCACTTTTTAACTATCAATACCTTTATATACACTTTATTGTATTTTACAATGGTTTGTTCATTTTTATGTGTAGACTTTCTTTTACCTTTATCTCCCTATTTAATTTAATTTTTTTTTACATTTTTATCTCAAAATTTATACCCAAATTCTTTACTGTGTATATTAACATTTGAATGTTTATCATTTAAATGCTGTTTTAACCTTGTCTTAAATTTATTTTTTGTTGTACCTATATATATATATAATAATATTATAAATCGATGTTTGTATCTCTTCAAAATAATATACATAAACTTATAGATAAATATTAGAAAATACAGTAATATTTTTTTTTAATAAAGAACAAAAAATATAAAGGTCTCTTAAGAATGCTTTAGACTATCTTCCTAGTCTTTGTCAACTAGAGGATAGTTGAAAGCCCTCCTAAGTGACCTTTATATTTTTTGTTCGTTTTAAAAATTTTAATTACTGTATTTTTTAATATTTATTTATAAGTTTATATATATGGGACACATAATAACAATAGTAATTTTGCATTTGCTGAGTAATCTGCCTAAAGATCTGCTAAAATAAAAATTGGAAATTATATACAATATGTGAAAAAATCCTTTACTTGCATGGATTTTAAAATGAATCAGAAATGTTCTCTTCTATGAATATTAAAACTAGGTCATATATAAATGAGACGGTGCTTATATTGCATCTAACATGTTTTATTTTATTTGCAAACTTACTATATCTATAAAACTTAATATGCACCTGGGACTTCTTAGGCAAATGTTCATTTTGCACTGGTTGAATAATCTAGTAAATAAAAGATGCTGAAATGTTTATTGTTTTTTTTCAGTCAAGACTAAAATCCACATCAGAATACAAATTTTTCTTATGGTTAACAGTTGCGATTATATTCAAGAATCCTAATACATTAATTGTTATTTTACATTGCACACTAAATTTACATTGAAAATAAATAAATTAAATAATCATAAGACAAAATATTAAACCATTAAATATACAATAATTATTATCACATATTCACTATCATAAACATAATATATGAAAATTTTTAAATAAGTAAATTAAGAAGATGCATTTCCTTGAGAAATATTACGTCCTTAGCACAATTTTATAAGATTAATAAATGCAACATCCGGTTATAATCCTAATATAATTGAGTCAATGATTTGCAATGGCAAAATATTATTGTGTATATCTGTTTGCAAAATAAATATTAATCACAAACAAAATTGTTAGATTTGGCATTACCAAGAAAATTATGAAGAAAATTTGTATTATTCACACAAATACACAGTTCCACACAATGTGCATGCCCACACGCACACACACATATATATATATCAATTTTAAAATAAAAACACAAATTTTATTTATAAATAGGTGAATGGGCTGTTTTTGAAGTATTTTATCAGGACTGGATAGAAGTTAGAAGAATCAAACCATTTTGTAATAAATACAGTCAATGGAGTGAGTATGAATTATGAATTAAAAATAATAATAATCTGAAAATAAATTCTGTATATATAATTATTAAAATTTACTCAGTCAGTTCATATATTCACAAGTGTATACAAGTGTATTATATGCATGCATAATTTTATATATATGTTGATATGAAGATTTTCATGGGTTGCATATATAAAAGACATAATTTGTGGGTTCATCCATGTTAAAAATTTAAATATTAATATACCAATGTTTTGACTTGATCACACAAGTCATCTACTGGGTGATAAAAGGTAGAAAGATGGTTGTAGAGGCGCTACAATCACTGATTTGAAAAAAAATGTTAAAGTTCTACAAATAGCAAAAATGTTAAATGAAGAATGTTTTTTTAAAAAATCTTTCCAAATAGGAGGCAGTTTTCATGTATCATCTCACTTATAGATACAATCTGGCATTTTAAGTATCTCAATGGCTTCTCTAATTTTGCACTGGTATAGATTATCACATCTGGATATGATCCTGGTACTAGAAAAATCAATTTTATGACCTGAATCTATAGTATGGAGTGAGAGTGCTGATGATGATGAGTGTTGTTTAACTGCATTAGCATGCTCATCTCTTTTAACACTGATGGGATGATTACTCATACTATGTAAGAAGCTTTACAATTTTCACAAGAGATTTGATAAACACCATAAGATTCAAGAAGGATTGAGTCCTTAGGCTAAGTTATTATATTGCTGATTTTTTGATAAGTAGAAAATGCTGTATTTACATTATATCATTTTAATATATACCCAATACTAACTGTCGTTCCTTTTATATATGGAACACAAATCCTAGTAACTGATTTATCATTGTTTCCTATTTGGTCTTATGTGGACATGGAGTAGTATTTATGGCTGTGGTTTCAAGTTCATCCATGTAAATGTTGCTGAGCAAGGATGACACTGATGATCCTATATCCATCCCTTGATTTTGTTGGAAGAATGCTGAGTTATATTGAACATTTACATGGAAGAACTTCAAACCACAGCCATAAATACTACTCCACATTCACCTAAAGTGCGTCTTCAATATGTTGATGATACATTTGTGCTATGTCCACATGGTGAGGTACAATTACAATCATTATCATGTATAATCAGAAAAAAAGATTTGGGGAATTGTTAAGTCTTATTGCTTCTTAGAATCAGTGTGTTATTATATTTTATAAATTTTGATGAGATTCTACAGCAGAATTCAGGGCTAGAATCAATATTTTGTTGTAGGTACCCTTTTAGTTGCCCAAAGAACTCTAGCACATCTGAAAATTTGAATGGAGAAGAAGCCAATTGACATTCTATGGCTGATTTCCAAAGATCGAAGAGGACTGTAGCCTTGCTATTGCTTCTCATCACCCAGTTATGGATTCCAATAAAACACAAAGTAAAATGCAAGAAATATATGAAGAGAAGGAAAATATCCATTTGTTTATTAGCATATCTACAAATAGAGCAGAAAGAATAAAAGTAGAAAGGAAAATCTATCACAATACTAGATAAAAGTGTCACCGAAGAAATGCAAATGTACAACAACATTATCATCATTGCAGTATAATAAAAAGAATTGTCGGCCTGAGCTAAAAAGGAATTTTTCCAGCTAAGCTGCCATAATATATCTACACATGTCAAAAATAGTGTGTAACTGAGTTCAAATTTCTAATCTTGAACGAAACTTATTTTGAGTGAAATTCATTAAACTAACTGAAATGTTTTCTACATAGAAAAAATAAGCAATACCTTATTTCATAATTTTTTTAATAACTTTGAACAATTTTTTTATTATTATTTTCTCTCTCTCTCTCTCTCTCTCTCTCTCTCCAAATCATTAAAATAAACATGATTTATTTTAAAGGGGGGGGTCGCTAATAATAAATAATGATCATATCAAGATTATTTGTCATTTTCTTATAATAATTATATGTAATTATTTTTATGTATTTTATTCATAAAATGTTTTCTTTTTATTTATTAATTTTGGTATCATGAAAGAAAAGAAAAAAAAACTATTATTATTATTATTATTATTATTATTGTTGTTGTTGTATATAATTTTATTATTATTATTATTATTATTATTATCATGAAAGAAAAGAAAAAACTATTATTATTATTATTATTATTATTATTGTTGTTGTTGTATATAATTTTAATGCGCAAATATGCGCACAACAACCGAGCTTCATCAGGATTAAATAACAATATATTATAAACTCAAAATAATTATAATATCTAAAGAATAATGCCCGAGCGCTTTCAAGAGAACTTAGCTCTCATAATCATGGGCAACAAAGAATAAGCATAGCGTGTTGGTATATGCTAAAATATGCTGATATATGTAAATTAATTGAAAATAAATGTGTCAGCTCTAAATGATCCATTTCTTAGAGATTTTGTAACACGCATCTTTTCTATTCATAGCCTTGTCATCAATAGCAATAAAACATGCTTCTTTAACTTTTCTCTTAATGTCATTTCTCTCCCTGCAAACTATTCTTGCATTTTTAGGTTCACATGCATGACCAGCTGATTTCTGATGTATTGCAAATATTGAGTTGCAATTTGGGTCTACTTGGGACTTATTGCAAGAATATCTGTGCTGGGATAATCTTGTAGAAAGAGTTGCTTTCGTTTCCCCATAGTATGATGCCATGCAGTATTTTCTGGACATGAAATATTATATATGGCCTGAGAGGTGTTGTTGGGTGTTATAATGTCTTTGGTGTTATTAATAATTCTATTTGTATTAGGGGGTGTATGAAAGCTTAGTTGAAATTCTTTATTAAACACTGAGTAAAATTTTCTATGGGTAGTTGCAATATATGGTAACAAAATTCTATTTTTCTGCTGCTTAATAACATTGCTGTTTAATTTGCAGTAAAATTGTCTAATCTTCCTATCAATTGTGTAATGCTTGAAGCCGAAATCTAATAAATCGTTTCTATATAAGATTAAGTTTGCTCTTTTGTCCGATTCAAATCTGCAAAGTTGCTCATTCCTATGCAAGAAAGACGCTAAACCAGCTAATTTATGAATAGAAGGTGTGTTTAATAAAGAATTTCAACTAAGCTTTCATACACCCCCTAATACAAATAGAATTATTAATAACACCAAAGACATTATAACACCCAACAACACCTCTCAGGCCGTATATAATATTTCATGTCCAGAAAATAACTGCATGGCATCATACTATGGGGAAACGAAAGCAACTCTTTCTACAAGATTATCCCAGCACAGATATTCTTGCAATAAGGCCCAAGTAGACCCAAATTGCAACTCAATATTTGCAATACATCAGAAATCAGCTGGTCATGCATGTGAACCTAAAAATGCAAGAATAGTTTGCAGGGAGAGAAATGACATTAAGAGAAAAGTTAAAGAAGCATGTTTTATTGCTATTGATGATAAGGCTATGAATAGAAAAGATGCGTGTTACAAAATCTCTAAGAAATGGATCATTTAGAGCTGACGCATTTATTTTCAACTAATTTACATATATCAGCATATTTTAGCATATACCAACATGCTATGCTTATTCTTTGTTGCCCATGATTATGAGAGCTAAGTTCTCTTGAAAGCGCTCGGGCATTATTCTTTAGATATTATAATTATTTTGAGTTTATAATATATTGTTATTTAATCCTGATGAAGCTCGGTTGTTGTGCGCGTATTTGCGCATTAAAATTATATACATTTATAATAAGCACCTGAGTTTAATAATTTCTTTTTATTATTATTATTATTATTATTATTATTATTATTATTATTATTATTATTATTATTATTATTATTATTATTATTATTATTATTATTATTATTATTATTATTATTATTATTATTATTATTATTATTATTATTATTATTATTATTATTATTATTATTATTATTATTATTATTATTATTATTATTATTATTATTATTATTATTATTATTATTATTATTATTATTATTATTATTATTATTATTATTATTATTATTATTATTATTATTATTATTATTATTATTATTGATACTAATTTAATGGTAATATCAGATCATATTGCTCATTCTCTTTCTGAACAGAAACAACTTGATGTTATTTATTTTGATATGTCACAAGCATTTGATAATGTGGCACATAATCATCTAATATATAAACTTAAGTTAATGGGAATTAGTTCTCATTTGATTGCGTGGTTTATTAATTATTTGGAAAATAGATTCTCCTACATTTATATGGATAAAGTTAACTCTAAGTTATTCAAAAATAAAATTGGGGTACTTCAGGGTGGAATATTAGCACCTTTACTTTTTAATGTTTTTATGTTTGATCTTGATCAAAATATTAAAAAAAGTATGATACTTACCTATGCAGATGATTGTAAATTATTTAAAAGAATTAGTACATATGATAATCATATTGATCTTCAAAAAGATATTATTTATTTTAAAGAATGGTGTAAATTTAATAATATAAAAATAAACATAAGTAAAACATGTATTGTTTCTTATACCAATAAAACAGATAGATCTGTTTATCATTACATGATTGATGAAGATGTTATTATATACAAAGAAGTTGTTTCTGATCTTGGACTTATATTTTGTAAGAATTTTAATTTTAATGAGCATGTAAAATATATTATAAGTAAAGCATATAGACGGATGGGATGTATTTTGAGATTTGGCAGAGACTTATCTCCTTGTATAAAGTACATGTTATTCTGTTCTCTTGTTGTACCTTTATTGGAGTATGGATCTTCTATATGGAATTTGGATTTGGCTTACATCGAGTCTAAAATTTCTAATGTAGAGAAAAGATTTATTAAACTAATAAAGGCGGAAAATTTAAATCTTAAAACAATATTAACTGAAAGAAGACTAACTAAAGATATGGTATTTTTAAAAAAGTTGATTGATGGAAAAATTGATGTAAACGATTGTATATCCAAAATTGAATTAGGAGTTCCTTCTCATTCACTAAGGGAAGTGTACACTTTTAATATTAATAAAACTAAAAACTCTTTTATAAATAAATCTGTCATTAACAGATTACAAAAGTTATATAATCAAAAATTTAATGACATTGATGTTTTTTGTGATTATTTTATAAATAATGTTAAAAAGAAATTGAATCTATTGTAGATAACATGTGTTTATATATATTTTAATTATGAATTGTAATTTTCCTTATTGTATATTTTTATTAATGTTACTATATTGAATAATGTTTTGTTTGTTTTGTATATTTATTTGTAATCTTGTGTATTTCTTTTAAAGCGAAAGTGTTGAAATGCACGTAATAAATAAGAATTGAATTGAATTGAATTATTATTATTATTATTATTATTATTATTATTATTATTATTATTATTATTATTATTATTATTATTATTATTATTATTATTATTATTATTATTATTATTATTATTATTATTATTATTATTATTATTATTATTATATGTAATGGTTGAATATAAGATTTATTAATAATGGGAAATACCCCCCCACACACACACACAGTGATATATATGCCTGCATAAATGAGTTGGGTATGAATGAACAAATCCAGAGAGTGGATGAAGGTACAAATGCAGTATAGTGAGAAATAGATTTAACGTACTTACCAATCTGGCTTAATGAAAATTGAGATGAATGAGAATTATAATTAGAAGCAGATCTTTCTTTAGATATTCCTGTCTTTATAATTTAAGTAAATTTTTTTCTACCTATTTCTCGATTATTGTTTTTTTAAGATTATAGGCATAAATTTTGTTATATATAATACTAATAGTATATGCGTGCTTCAGGTGTTTATTTATGAAATCAAAATTTTCCATGATATGAGACTTTTATCACCTACTAAATGTGTTAACGTGCACATATCATGCTACTTGCATCTAACGATCGACTTTAAATTTCATTAGGGGGGATGAGGATTATTATTTGTTGTTGTTATCATTAAATGTAACCAATCTACTGATTTTTTATAAATTTTCAATGTATATTAATAACTAATAATAAAAATTTAATTTGTTGTTTAAAAGAAGTTTATATATCTTTCTTAAGGTTGATTATTTTTCTTATGAAAAATAGTTTAATCACCTTCATAACTAATGCCCTCCAATAATCATAAAACAGTTTAAAGATGTAATAATATTTTGAGAAATAGTTAAAAATATGACGCTACCTAATATGGCAAAGGGAGGCCATACAAATCAACCTATTGTCATCAGAGAATTCATTGGGTGATGGAAGGTTGTTATAATATATTGTTGCAAACAAGAGCTTTAGTCGTCACTTATAAATGATTAAAAGACATGATTCATGTTAGTTGTGAGTTAGTTATAAAGCTATGGTTGGGAATATCATTGCCATCATCATCATCATTGTATTAATTAATTAATTAATAATCTAGGGACAAATATACTAAATGGCATGCAAACAATATTTTTCCTTCTGTTTGTTTGTTGTTTGTGACCTAGCATTGATGATCTATAAAGCCAAATATGATCTTTAAAGACTTATAATGTTGAGTGATTAAATATGATCTATAAAGATGCATGATGTTGTGTGATTAAATAAGATCTATAAAGGCTAGTATAAGAAGTTAACTGCTCAACTGTGGACTGATTATGATCATATACTAGTGACCTTCACTACAAAATTTTTTACTGAACTCAACTATGATTAAGAAAAAAAGTATGAATTTTATGTAACATTAATTTTAAACTATTCCAGTATGAAAATGTTGTATAATAATTTGTTCGAGAGTTTGTGTAAGAATTTGTTTGCACAACTGTGGGCTGATGAAGATGATTTACCCTCAACACAGTGGCAAACTATATACTATTATAAATGTTAAAACTAGATAATTATCATTATAAATGGTGTACCATCTCTGGTTTAAACTACTTACCATTAGAAATGGATTTCCAACATATCTTTTTATAAGTTTAAATAGCCTAGTAGTGCCCTGGAAGACATATAAGGATAAAGTGGGAATATTTATTGTCATCATTGGCTTGCCCAATTGAGTGCTTGATGGACATTATTCATTGTTTTCCAAATAACTGGATATTAACCAATAATTAGTTATAAATAAACTGAATATAAATACCTATCATTACAGATAGCAACCAATATAACAGGATAGAAATAGAAAGTACCAATCTACTATTACAAAATGATTTGCTGAACTGGGGTACAAATAAATTACATAGTTATAAATAAAGGAGTAAACAATATACTGTTACAATATATATGGTCGTTATTTATATACTTATAGAAAAATGTTATTAAATGTTTTATTAAACATATATAAAAATATTGACCTCATTTACCAATCAATTATTACACTGATAAACAAACTATTTATTTTCATTTTAGAAAAATCATATTGAAGATCTCTAAAAAAAAGCAGAAGTTTTATTTTTTGATTATCACTCAATTCATAACTATTGACTTTGGAGATTGAGTATGAATTAAATAATCTAGTTGCTTTATTTATAACCAAAGTATACCAAATAGCTTCCTAGATCGTAACTTCCTTTTATGAAAAACTATTTGTGATGAAATAATAATCTCTTATCATAATATTGGAATCTCTACAGCTGTGGAGACACTTGGTTGTGCACAAAATGCCTTTATCTCACAGCTGTGATATAATTATCTGATCTTTTTGATCTTTTATTCGTTGACGGTCTCAACCAATCCACACTTTCTTTCAACTTAAATTGACTAATAATGAGTTTCTCCTTTTCGTCAAAATTCACTCTTTGGATGGTCTTAAGTAATTAATAGTTTTTTTAATAATGTCTTTTTGTCTCCCACTTTAATAACACTGAAGTTATTTTAAAATTAACTTTATTTTTTCATCTCAAATTTAACACTAGATTTAGATCTTTAGAATGGAACTTGATCTTTTTAACACATTGACTATTTCTCTCTTTTTTAACACTTTTAAAAAAATTGGCCTTAAATAATAAATAAAACCTTTTTTACATGGAAAATATGAAATTATTAAAAAAAAGCTTTTGATATGTATTTCAATGTTTTAATTTTGGTGTTTGCATAAATACACATACTCGCACAAACACACATATAAAATTTTCGGAATTATCAAGAATAAATGTCATATACTAAATTAGTAATGAAAAGTATTAGAGAAAATCATATTAGTAATGAAAGAACAAAATTATAATTTATTAGATATAAATGAAATAGAAAAATTAATGAGTAGACATAGAAAAGAAAAAATGTATGGAGTCTGTGTCTACAGACAACTATTTATATTTAACTCTTAGATATAAATATGTCCACATGCATAAAACCACTGAACTAAGTCATTAAAACTGAGACAATAGTTTCTTATATCTCTATTAAAAATTCCATTTTTTTAGTAGACTTAAATATTCAAATTATATACATTGTCCTCTACATTAGTCTTAGCAACCTTTTCCATTTCTTATTCTATGCTTATTATTTTCATAAACATATCACTCCTTTAACCTTTTAACTGCTAATTAAATCATTGGTTGTATGAGGTAAAAATCAAAGCTTGTAATTGGCCAACTCACAAACTGAAGACAAAGCCTATTGTTAAAACATATTCGCCTATAATATTAAATTCAACTCAGATACGTTTATAAAAAGTATATTATTAATTTTTCAAGTTGTGAAGAGAACGAAAGTTCTTTCAAAAATAAATTGCTATTTTTTTATTCTAAAATATTCAATTTCGGCAACATAAAAGCTATAATATAAACAAAAAGATCGACTTTTACGTTATAGAAAAGTAAATATTTCTTTTTACTACATCTTCAATATTTGTACTAAAATCTTCAATATTTTTCGAAAATAATTTTGTTTTTTTAGTATTCTCTCTGAAAAATAATTTTAATTTCTCAAAATATTCTTTTATAATAATTTAAATTGGATTCGAAATGAAAATCTCAGCGTTTTTCTTTATTTTCTTTGATCAGGCAGTTTCTTTGTTCTTTCCAGCCAATCAGAATGTCTTTTTCAGCTGAGAGCATGCTAAGAACCAATCACAAATAATGTTCCTTCTTTGTTTAGGTTTAAATGCGTTTTTTTTTTACTTGTAAAATAAATCGGAAGATGGCACCATCTTACAGAACTTTTAAAAACGAATTCAATACGTGTTTAACGAATATTTTCGTATAAAAACTGGCTGAGTTAGAGTGATGTCAGATGTCTACGAGGAGCTTCGTAAGAAACAGTCTTTTGGTTAATTCACTTGTCTTCTTCCCTTTACAATCTTAGTTTCTTTATAGATATCTAAAATAGCTATCATCTGAAAGATAAAAAAAATTTTTCCCCTTTTCTTCTGGTGTCCTTGAGGTTGGTGATGTAGGGTTTGAACTCAATACCCTATAATATATTTCTCATATATTATTCCATTAATTAAAAGATTAACAAATATTTTGCAATTATAAAATATATACATACAACTGTTCATCTATCTATTTTTCCACTTTTACTATATATATATATTGAAGCTGGAAATATAGTACATATTTCTTCTTCACCTAGTGCCAATGTCATCAGCACTAGTATGGGTTTGAATCCAACCGTTTATATTAACTGACACCCATCTCATAATAGGTGGTAGTATATTTTAATCAATAATATAATCTTTTATATTTCATTAATTTTATTTTATAATTAAAACTAACCTTTTTATAATAGTTTATTTATTTTATATTTGTAAAAATGTATATTGTGTTTATTTTATTAAATTGAATTGAATCTTAGATATCTATAAAATGTTACAAATATTTTAAATTCTTTTATTAAAGTTCATTTTTCTTCAATTAATCAGTTGGTAACAATTTATATTTATCTTTTGATAAATGTACATTAAAGGATCAATTATGTAAACACTGTAATATTTGTAAGAAATATTTTGTAAATTTGTATTTAAATTTTATATCAAATATAAGTTTGAAAGTCATTGTACCAAATTCCTAAAAATTTTCTGAATAAAATTTACATTTTTGTTAATCTAAATCTTAATTAAATAGGCTTGTTAATACAATGACTGATAAACTTAATATGCTTGTTACTGTTTCTTTTAATTAGCAAATGAATCCTTGGGGCATGTTTAATGCAGGATTATAGATTTCCCTCCCAAGCAGACACCAACCTCAGAGAACCACTTAGAGCAACTGCAATTGGCAGTTGTAATGTAGATTGAATCCTATACATAAGGCTAGATCACATAAATAGTGGAAAATTTTGATAAGAAGGATTATTATTGAAGAAGATTATTTGAAGAACAATTCACTGAAGAGGGTATTTTAGATTTATAGTACATCATACCTAAAGAAATGATGGGGTAAAAAGATAGGTCATTTGCTTTTCAGAGCTTTGTTTCACCAATTTATCACCATGCCATTCCAGTGCTCTCAACATCTATCCTGAGACTGTACTGTATCAAGGAAGCCTGCTAAATGATCTGACTTTATAACTGCCTGTTTCTACTGATTGGTTCTGAGGTAACCTCCAATCTGCCTCAAGCCTCTGATTCTATTTTACTTGTTTTTAAATCAACATTAATTTATATTTTATATATCTGTAATGTTTATACAACTTTATTTTAAAATGCATCTTTTAATTTTTTCTCTTAAATTCAAAATATCAATTCTTATAAAAATCTTACATTATTTTGATGCGGCAAATTAAATTAATTTTTATTGGTTTATTTAGAATATTGAATTACTGAAATTTCCAAGTATAAAACTCAATGGGAAACTAACTTTAAACCCTCTCCCTCTTATTTTCTCCAGTTAAAAATCATTACAGGAGACTTATTTCTATTAAATTAATTAAAAAGAAAGCTCATTTAGTTTTGTACCTCATATTATAAATTTATTTTTAAATGATTGAAATTATTTTAAAAGTTAGATATCTTATTATTACTTCCAATTTAAAATTGCCCTCACAATTATATCTGAGAGAATAATGTATTTTATTAAATCAGTTAAGTAAAACCTATTACAATTTCTGTAAAAAAGAAACACTTAAAGCACAGGTTTTATAGCATTTTCATATCAACTACTAACAATATATATTTCATACATATATATTTTCATCTGTGTCAGTAAAATATTAAAATTGTGTTGTACAATTTATTATGCTGTATGTTGTCAAACTTAACCAGAAGTGAGTTTGATATTCAATGCTCCATCTATGTTAATTAAAAGACAGTCTTATTTTGTAATTACTGATGATGAACTAATTAATAACTTACTAATACACAAAATATGTGGAAAGTGTGGAAAACAATTTATATTTTAGTTTTAATTCTTGCCTTTCTTTTTATATTATACTTTATGATCCATTCATTAATGGTCTAAGATTTCTGGGGACTTTCTATTATGTCAAGGAGCTGATTATTTTAATCAGAATTCAAGTTATTATTTTCATTAGTGATACACTATCTGTATATGTCTATGGCATTATGTTATTTATAGATACAACCATTCATTTATTATTATTATTTTGCTTTGCTACTTACCCATCAGGACCTTTGGAAGTTTAAATATGATCAGTCCAATCTTTCACTTTCCTTCAAAGTAGATATAGTTCATACCAAGGGATCCTTTTTCAGGCATTGCCATTAAGATGTTTATGGGAAGTTCAGCATGTCACATCTATTATTATTATTCATAGACATGTTTTGGCTGGAGGGCCAGCATTTCTCATCATCTACCTGTATATACCAGGGATTTTTTTTGCAAAGCCACATAGAGGTTTGTAACCGACCTCATTTATTCTTTTGTTGTAATCTATAATAGCATACTGCCTTCATCATTTTTATATCATTATTTACAAACCTGAAATGCTCTCTGCCATGCTGGCACATCCTTCACAAACCAATCCTGTTAATTAATTAAATATGATTATCTAATTTATTTAAAATGAACTATTTTGCTTTCCACACTCATCATACAACTGATTTAAATGTAATAGTGTTATAAATGCACATCTTTCATCTCTTGTTATTTATATATAAAATAAATTTACTTGTAATTTCTTAAAGAGGGCTAATGATATTTTATTGCTGATTTGTTCTTGGCATACCAATTAACAAGTTTTTGCTCTGTTATCAAATGCCTTGCATCTAGCCGCATCAAAACAAATTCAATAAAAATAATCTAGTTGTATAAACAAAACCCAACTTATTTTGGAACTAAATTTCTTAATAAACTCCTATAATATTATTTTAAATAAGCTTAGTTTGTCATCACTCCGAATGTCTAATATTAATTATCCTAGTTATTTTTAATATTTCTTTGATTTTAATTCACTTCTTTGTAATGTTGCCAGAAAGAATTATAATTATTACGGTTCAAACCATTAGTACTCGATATCCAATCACATCTGTACCATTCTGCAATTCATAAATTATTAATTTCTTATATCAACTCGTTATTATTTTGAGTTTCTTTGTGAACCATGACCTCCAGCTGGGATGGAATAAAATCAAGGACTGCTAGTGTCATCACAAACGTTATCCATTAGTCAGAGTGGCAATAGTTCAGGCAAATAGGTTATGATTCACCATTCCCCTGACATCTGTATCTTGGGTATGGTTAGATTCAAGGTACTTTTGCTTGGATTATTGTTTTTGTTGAATGAATACACGATTTTGACCGGCACAATATATATATATATATATTGCAACGGAATGAAAGAAGGTGCTAATAAATAAGATAATATTTTATTTAACATATATATAATCGTATTGATTAATATTGACAATCACTGTCTTAAATCATGAAAACAATATTCTTTATAGACAGAGAGAACCAATATGAAAGTGAAACCATTTTCTTGCTATAGTATTGTCAAATATTGAAACAGGAAAGTATATTATTTACTATAACAACATTTACTATATATATATACTTGTACATATATATGAAATCAGATATAAAAATTTAAAATTTAATCAAAATGAAATTACAAATTTACTATTGATGGTTTTTTTGTCAAGATTTCTCAAGTACCATAATTCAAAACACATACAGGTTACTCTACCTTTCAACAATTCCAACTCATAATTCAATTATCTTCAATATCAAAAGATCTTTTAAAGAAATTAATAACTTCAGAATTATACATTTTATTGAAACATAATCTTTAATTCATCTTTTTTTCCGTCTTAAAAAGATAACTTTAGTCTACTCAGACATTATCTTATAGTTTATATTTCTTTCATGAATATCTAATCTCTATTCTATATTTATAAAACAAATACAAATCGTAAAAAATATTCTAAATACATTAACGTTAAATTTTTGAGGAGATTGAAAAAAAAATTAAACAATCTTTTTGTAAAATGTATAACTCTGTTTTTTTATGTGCTTATAATCTCTTTTGCTATTAAAGGAAATTGAATATGAGATGGCTTTGTGAGAAAATGTAATTATAAATTTACGTTTTATGGTATGTTAGTTTGATCTTGAGAATTCTGCCTTGGCAGGGGAATCATTGATAGAGAATGTGTAATTTAATTTTGGATAGTGATTTAATTATTAATTGGTGTATTTGATTTGTTATATTGACTTGTTAAACTTTTGACATTAATGTTACACATATATATTAAAAGCATACAAACCAATGTTGAAATGTTTTTTCCAAAGAGTAAATTGATTATTTATAAATCACACTTTATACAGGAAACATGTAATATATTTATTTAATAGTTTTAAAATTTTACCCCTATTTAAATTCATGCTAATATCTTAAAAATTTCTTTTACCTATGTTGCTTGATACTGACTTTGTGTTTCTGACTTGCTACTGAAATATAATAGCATTGGTTTGTATTCATTTATTAGTTTTGAGTTTCCATCTAGTGCTATACAATTTTTTAATTTACTTTTATATAGATATGTTTGGAGTTTTTCAAAGTGTAAATTATTATTTATTAAATGTTTTTGTACATAGAAGATGCAATATGTTTGTTTAATAGCTTTTAAGAGGTATGCTTATTTAAATTCACAATTTTCGGTTTAGGTGAGTCTTGAAAATCAATCTATGTTGCTTGATAGAAGACTCAGTGTTTCTAAATACAAGGAATGTTATTGAAATATACTAACATTAGTTTGTATTCATTTGCTGTATTTGAGTTTCATCAAATATTATACAATCTTTAATATATACATATAAAATTCAAATATATATATATATTATTTTAGAAGTACTTTCACCTATACATCTTATAGTCTTTATAGTCTTTATCAACTATGTAACAGTGAATAATCAAAATGAGACAACCTTTCACAATACCCACAGTTCAATTTAGATTTCCCACAATTCTGTTATTTTAACATTTGATGATCGACGATTCATTAACATTTGATGATTTCTTGAAATCAACATAGCTTCTTATATATATATATATTTACAGTGAATACAGATACCAGAATTAATCATCATGCTATTTTACGATGTCCCAATCCTGTAACTTCAAATAATTTTTTTATAACTATAAAAAATAGGGAATCCAATGTGACAGTAAATGCAATTAGATTATATCCAGATCTTTCAGAAGGTAAGTCAAATATTAATTTTGTAAAAAAATTAAAGTACAATTATTATAAACAGTATTAGTATTAGATGTTATTAGCATAAAAAAAAATTTGTAGTAGAATATGCTAAACTGGCTTATAATTTGACTACGTTTTTTTTCAGCATAGAAGAAGATAAAGTAATTATGATGATGATACCTAATATATTTTAAGGGTATGATATAAAACAAAACTATTTGAAAATAAGCGGCTCTGTACTTTTAGCAGTATAATGTTTTATTCTTCACCATTATTAAAGTTTTCAATATGTTATAATTGCTTTTTTTTTTGTTTTTGTCAGACAACAAATCAAAAACTCATATAGACAAACCAGAATATCTTGTACCAAATTACACTTTCATTAACTAATACTGAATTCTAGCAGGACTAACATTCTATTTTAACTAAATCATAATCCATTTTCTGACATAAAAATTTTTCAAAGTTTATTCAGCCAATATTGGAACTCCAGATTTGAAACCTTAATAAGATAGCATATTTAAAAATAAGAATTATATGGAAGCACTATCTATTTTTTTAAAAGACAATTTTTATTAGCAGATATGGAATGGCATTTAATAGTTCCTCATAATATTCATAATTTTAAAAAAATTTCATTTATTAAAAAAATGATTTATGCTTCTGCAATGTTTTACTGGATATTGTTTTTTTTCTCATTCCGAGATGAATAATAAAAAAGCATAACTTGACCGGTAACATTGTCAATTTTAGATCACTAAATTCAGATTAAGAATTTAATTTAATTTTTGGTATTCTTTCATATATATATTTGAAAACTAATCTCGAGAGAACATTTTATTCTTTGAGAAAACTTTATTTTTTAAAAAAAGCATGCTTTATATTATAATGATATCTATTTACTGAAATTAATTTTGATTTCTGTCATATTTGTTAATCCTGGATTTTAAGTTTTGAAGTTTCTGGACATTGAAGTCAGAACTAAAAAAAATAAAACTCATTGAAATGACATCTGGTGGTCAAATATTTTATTTTGAATTTAAATTTTAAAAAAATTAAAATTGTAAAAAGTAAAACTTTAATGTAAGATTCAAAATACTTTTTGTTGGTGGCATAAAGTATTTTAGCCTGAAAACTATGATTTGATACATGCAATGAGTGAGTGTATTATTTTTTGATTATGAATCTCGAGTAAACATATCATTTTATAGCATAGAAACTGTATTTAAATAACTTTGCAGTAGAGTTTTGTGATTATTTTTGTAATTTTACAAATTAAAATTAAATCAAAAACGTAAAATCATTATCGGTATTCTTAACAATGAATTCAATGCTTGCTTTACATGGCTTTAAACGAGAATGTGCTACTTGACTTAATATGGAGATTTGAAATTTAAACTAATTGGATAACTACATAGTCAAAATAAGAGTCATAGATCACATGACCCTATTCTCTTAAGTTTGTAAGTTATAAACAATAAGGATTGCCAATTCTTCAACAAGCTTTGTGATAAATGCTCAGCTAGAGGAACTTTTAAAAATCTGTGTCAGGACACCCCCCCCAAACCACTGACCATGGTTTCATGCTTTGGATTTCCTCAGAGAGGTGCTATGATAGGTTCAGACACTAGATCTAATAACACCAACCCAAAGCCAGCATTTAACTAAAAGTTATCAATTGAGTGAAAAATCTGAAATTTTCAGACAACTACATGACTTCAAACCCAGTTATCCAATTCAAATAGCTATATGGGGCTGAGAGATCTTCAGATGTACCATATATTAGTAGTCTTAGCAATGTAACATTGCATAAGACTTAAGGCAGAAACTATAAATAGTCAAAATAAGAGTCATAGATCACATTACCCTATTCTCTTAAACTTGTAAGTTATAAACAATGAGGATTGCCAATTCCTCAACAAGCGTTGTGATAAATGCTTAGCTAGAGAAAGCATTTACATATCTCTGTCAGGACCCCCCTCAAACCTCTCACCATGGTTTTGTGTTCTGGCACTCCTCAGAGAGGTGCTAGGGTAAGTTCAGACACTAGATCTAAAACTCCAAGCCAAAGCCAGCATCCACTTGGTTTCATAATAAATAAGTAATAAAAATTGATAAAGCTGCATCCATTCAAACTAATATGTTATAGTTCAAGTTTAATTCTTCCCATCATCGAAATGCACTTTGGAGTAACCACAGTAGTTCTTTAATAGGTCAAAATAAAGATATAACCCTAATCAATTTTTACTGTATAATAAGTTTAAATTAAATGACTAAATTAATATCTACTTGGAAACAATAAGGGCATATCTCAGTTTTTATTACATAACTTATTTAAAAATTCATACTATATAACAGTTACCACTTATCAACATAAAAGGTAATGATATAAAATTAAATATTGTTCTAATGAAATAACAGTTAGACAATGAAAGAAATAGGGTACCTTTTTATTTCAAATCAGTATCTAAATAAAAAATAAGTACATAAACTTTCCCAGAAGTTCATCAAATAATTAAGCATTTCATATAATGTTTGAATCAAGAAAATAATATCAAATTTAAGCGTATTCATTATTAAATTCATGAAATAGTGCAATTATATCATATTGGATATGTAGGTTTGGAAACTAAGAATATAAATGCATGTAAAAGAATAACTCTCAACAAAGTTTAAAATAAATGAAACATTTATTACATTATCCAATCAAAATAAACATTTTATACTTTTACTTCACACATATGTGTTATTAGCTAATTCTAATATTCTTTATTGAACAACCTAACATTGGAGTAATTAAACATTAAAATAAAGATTTTTATACTTTTACTTCATCTATATACATGTTATCAGCTTATTCTAACATGTTATATTAAACACTTATTACAGTATGCAATTAAAATAAACATCTTTATATATTTACTTCACACATATTTGTATTATTAGCTAATTTCAATATTCTTTATTGAACGAATTAACATTGGAGTAATTAAACATTAAAATAAACATCTTTATACTTTTATTTTACCTATATACATGTTATCAACTAATACTAATATGCTTTGCCAACCCAACCAACACTGAGGTAATTAAACAATGCAATAGTGATCTAAGCATGTGAGTTAAAGAGGTCATACTGTCTTTTATGAGTCAATTGAACAATTCTATTCACTAACTACATGTTCTCTTTTTTTTATTCATTCAAGATAAGGAGGAATCATTCTGAGAATTTGATAATTTAAAATCTAAAATAAATTTGTATGATATGACTTGAAATATTTACCCAATACTTACAAATCCAGTGATAAATTTTTTCTCTGTCTTCAGAATCAACAGTATTTCATGCATGCTTTTATATTATGCCACCTCTTATAATATAATACATCCCATCAGTTTGCTTATGAAATTAAGAGATAAGAGATAAAATTTCATAATACGGATAATGCCATAGAACAACCATTGACTTTGGCACTACTTCTGCTTTAGATGATCCATAAAAGAAATTATTTCTATTATTCATTTTAACTGATAAACTATATTACACATACAAATGACTATACAATGGAAAACATTCAAAACTGGACACATGAGGAATAAGAAGACTTTCATTTTAATAATCTAAATGACAAAATATAGTGATTCCCTAACCTTACTCAGAGGTTCAATATTGATGTGGACTCAGTCTCATTACTGAAAATAAGGAAAATACACTGCTTTACTTCATATAATATCATCATCATAGTGCACAAATACTTAATCTATAAAATATAATCCAATCATAGTAAATATCTAAGGAAGAGTTCTCTCAATCCCTGACAATATAATATATCCTTAATAAATTCTTTCCTCATAGCTACTTAACACACTTCATTCTAAACATTAAAACAATAAATTCATTCGTAGATATATTTCTAATTCTTTCACCTCTTTTGGCATATTACATCATCTGAAAACAACTGGGAAAATATAAGTCAAGTGACTATAAATTTAACAATTTTATAAATGAATCACATAAAACAGGCACAGATCCACATAACAATGCACAACATAAATACAAATCATATTCCATATGTAAATATTATACCAACATTAACTAATAAATTGGAAATAAATCTCTAATTCATGACAAATTATAAATGCTTCAAATTTTGAGGCATAACAATTGTTATTAAATAGACATCAGCATCTCTAACAATGCAAAGATAAAACAATATTTTATGCATTTACTCCTCTTTAAATTAGCTTCTAACTTCATAATAGCAAATAAATACTTCCACCACCAACATAAGCATATAGAATACATGTATATACAAAAAAAATTACATCAAAATAACAATCAATTACCCCGTATAATACTTTTCATCTTCTTGGAGCAAAAGAAAACAATAAAAAATCAACATAAAACCAATAAATTGATCTATCTATCATGCATTAACAACAAAAAAAATGATTAAATCTTCTTTAGCTGGAAAATAAAAGTTCATTTGTACAGTTTGTAAATAATGCCTTATAGACATATATAAAGATAATGACAATAATTACACAATGAATAGATGTTAGTAGATATATAGATAAATTTTCACAGGATGGACAATTCACATTTTGGATCCAATTAAAGAGCAATTTTTAAAGTTCTTAGAAATTAGCTAATTGAAATTGCTGACAGTATAGCATGTGAAGCATTCAATATATTTTCTTTTTGATAATGACAAATTACATTTACTGCTGCAGATTTCTAGTAACATTTTATTGTTTAATTAACTGGTGGTTTTGCAGCTTTATAACTCAGCAATCAGTCTTGCAAATTTCAAAATGAACATTAGTTTTTCAGCAGTTAACAAGGACTACAATTATATTTATCAGGGAATTCACAATAATTTATCAAAGGCCATTCATTAGTTGAATAGTTAATTAATTTATGATATTCACTTATGTCTGCATAATTTCTTTATTGATAATATATTTTTAGTGATATTTTAAGTATAAATGAAGAGAACAATAAAAAAATGTACACGTAATATTCATGCTCTTCCACTTATGTTAAGTTAAATGCACATTTAATAGAGGTTAGTTATCCATTAGTTTTATATATGCCACACCTTCAATTCCTTAATTCTATAAGATATAAATGGTTAGATATAATTCTCATCCAATAATAATTTATGGCATGTTATATTAAGTTAGACACACACATTCTTCCATTTGAGATTTACTTTTCTATAGCCAGAAGAATTTTTTAATCTAGAGTTTATGAAATGTTTTGTTAAAAAGTTCAGCATAATTTTTTTCCATGAAATAGCAAAATTCATCAATTCCATTTTTTCATTAATACTAAAAATCAAGGTTAAGTATGTTAAACTTGAGTTATAGACCCATGTATGCTTTTTCAAAAATATGATATTAAATCTAAAGTTAGTTAATTGAAAACGTTGGGTGATATACCTTGCATGAAGTTGATTACATTCTCATCCTTTTTTGCACATTCCAAAAAATAATTTTTAACTAGTTTTATATAAGAAAAATAATACTTAAAGCAAGTTGTACTTTTGAATTTAAATTGAATTTTAACCACTTAATTTTAGAAGAAGTATCACATAGAGAGAGAGAGGGGGGGACTGTAATAAAAGCAAATTACTTTCTTGTATATTGTCCCTCTTTTTTTTTATGATTATTGCTTAAATATGCATTTCTTCCACCAATCGAGAGGTTACTCTGCCCAAAGATTAACTTCAAGAAGGTCAACCCCATCTTTTGCACTAAGATAATTAGCTGGAAATATTAAATCTTTTATCTCTTAGAGAAAGACAAAAATCTATTCTGACCTTTAAATGATATTAAATAAAATTGAATAAAAATTATCTTTACACTTCTAGAAATGAAATAATAAAAAAATAATTATCCAGTAAATAAAGTAATTGATAATGTATTTGGTTTGCCCAACAATCCACTCACTTAAAATGTGTTTAAATTGGTTGTCAATGATATTTATTATAAATTTAAGTATTTCACTGTAAAATATAATATTCTGCATCATAATTAAATACATGACAGAAAAATGAAGTTTTAGGATGCAAACACACATATGCTGCACTATAAGTACTAAACCAATCTGATCAAAATAGAAGCTTATGTGACTATGAGTCAAATAGACTTTTCTAACTATACTAAGGACTGAAATATCAATGACCAAATAAACCAGAAAATTACTAAACAAATATCAACCACTGTATTACAGACAAATAAGGCAAATCTGTATCAACTCAACCTATACACTAACAATTTCTTTGACAAGCCACCCCCCCCCCTTTCTATCATTAAGTACCCATCAAAGAAATACTAAATGTCTTAAAACTTCTAAATAATTTCTGTAAATAACTTTCTAAACAAAGTTATGGATTATTGATGAAATTTTTATAAAAAAGTTTGTTATTTCACTTTTTTTAGGTAAACGTAGTTAGTTTCTATTGATACAGTGTTATCTACTTTAAATTTGTTTCTTGTGTCCATTTAGAAAGTCACATTATATATATATATATAATGATTTGGAGTTAATGTTATAAATTTTATTAACACTAACTTATAGATGATGTTCTACATGCACTGGTATAATAATTTGTTATATAATTAAAATTATTACAGTACTTTTTATACAATATTACAATATTATCTGTTTACGCTTAATAAATTTGAAATATTTACTTTTTATAAAGTAATTAAATTGAGGTGACATGAAATTTTCAAAATACAATTTGCATTATTTCTTCAGATGCCACATAATAAAAATTGAATCAATCTTTGCAATCATGTTTTCAGTCATCTATTTATACCACTAATATGATATTCTTGTTTTTAATTGTGAATAATTAATTTAATACTTTTACTGTAATCAAGATTATTTCAATATGAATCATGAAAGCCAAAATCAGTGTTACACATCACTCTTTTTTTTTTTCAAATAAACTTGAACAATCAAATCATTATCTAAATATATAATCAACTCCTGCACTATAAATAAATACAATAAATTGAAAACATTAAGTCTTCAAAGTTCTTTTTATATTGTTTTTTCAATCCCTATTAAATAATAATAAAAATCAAAACTAAGCTCTATAGGATATATTTCATGATTTTTTTTCCACTGCTTAGAAAGATGATCAGTAACTTTATTCCTCCATAAATACTTATTTTGTTTTAAAGTGTAAATTTTTAATTTAGTAATCTTATTTTAATCAATTTTGTTTTAACATTAATGCACAAGAGCAGAGTTACACAATATTTTTTTTCCAAATAGTATTGAATTATCAAATCATATCTAAATGATTTTTATTGCACATTTCGATATTTATTTGACTGTTCGAGTTATCTAGCATTATGTAATTCTGTCTAGTGCATTATTGGTCTTTATGAAAGTAGACTTCGTTAAAATAAAAACATCAGTTAAATTAGTTATGCTTTGACATAAATACATTATATAAAAATAATGATGCTGTATTGATATAGAGATTAGTGGTTATTTCTAGGCAACATATTCTAGAGAGATTCACTTGACTGTTTGTTTCATCTTTAGGCAGTTGAAAAAAAGAAGATTCTAAAATATTTGTCTGCAAATAATGGTTCAGTTTTTTTATAATAGCTTAAAAAGAATTTGGATAACATTTTAAATAATTTATATTCTATCAACTTAGTTCATATAATAAAAGGCGTTTCACTAATACAGCTAGAGTTTGAAGTTTCAATAATCCAATTATTCCGCGTTATTAAAGCAATCTAATTTAATATTTAGTTATTTGATTGCAAATTTTTAAAATTAAGAATGAAAATTAAATCAACCTTGTATATTTAAACTCAAAATAATTTGAATGTTTCTATATCAATATCTGCACTAATTTGCTATTCATTCTAATACATGCCATTGCATAACCTACCATTAGAGTCAGAAATGTAAGATGAAAGTGGTTTATGTATTACAAATTAGATTAATATTGATGTAGTAAATTTTAGAGAGGTTAATTTTCCATTCACTGTTTTTATTATATATACAATTATAAAAAGTTTTAATGATTATGGAATCATTTTTTATAACTTTATAAAGAGTACTTTTATTTAATTTTACAAATACAAAAACACGATTTTCTTTTCATAATACATTTCTTTGTAGATAACCTTTTCACAAATTGTTATACTGTTGTTGATGCCACTCTTATTATGACCTTTGAAAGATGCCTTTATCTTCTCGATCCACGATATCGCCTCTTAAATGCAGAATTTAAGTGTAATGAACTTGGATTTAAATTACTTACTATTTTATCAGATGATGTTCTGGCTGAAATCAGTTATAAAGTCCGTGATTTTCTTTCAAAAGACATATTTATAATAACAAAATATGGTAAGTTTTTAATTATACAAGCTCATTAAGATGATAATTTTATAACTATTCAAAGAGTGAATAATTTTTTAAAAAAAATATTATTCTTTAAATGTCCTCTTTTTAATAAGCTTATTACCATTTTATCAATTTAATTTGAATCTAATTTGCAAATTGTTCAGACTGTTCAAGTAAATATAGTATTAATGCAAATTATATATATTATATTAAATGTTTACATGTTATAGGATGTAAATGAAGTAGTTTTTGGATAAAACCATGTGTTATTTTTCATTACTTCCCAACGTTTTAATGAAATAGTATCTGCCATTATCAAAGTTAACTTTTCAAAAAAAAAAAAAAACCATTAGATCTCAAATAGTAATGAGATTGAGGGTGAGGTAAAAAATGAGATTGAGTGCATTGAGAATATGTGGATTAATAAAACGTTTATTTTCTTCAGTTTCACTATTAATTGATTTCAAGTTTATATTAAAAAAGCAGATAAATTAAATGGTCTCCATAAAGCTGGAATAAGTTAGGTTTCATCAACTCTCTATAAACGAATTGGTCTTTTTAATATTTCAATCGCCTCCCTCGTAATATTTTTTTCAATATGTTTTCAATAATATTTTTTCTCAAAAATTTTAATCTCATTATACGGCTACAATTTTTTTGTCTAATATTTTCAAAATCATCTGATGAATGCCTTCCTTATTCATCAACTCTGCAATGATATTATTCTATATTTAAAATACATGTATTATATGCTAAGAGTAATTGCATCATCTGATAATAATAAAATAATATTGAAGTCTTCTAAGATCAAAGACAGAAAAGAAAGTTAAAACAAAAAAAAATGTATCAACTATAAATTTCATAAAAAGAATAGCTGGTAATAGATGATATTTAATTTCTTTAAATTTCTAGTCTACATATGGCTTTTTCTGAAAATGTATTAATATTTTTAAATTTAGAATGCTATAATTTCCAATAGTATTTTTATCTCTGATTCAGGATGTAAATGTAAACATCAATTATTTTAGAATATAATTCCCAAATATAATATCAAATGAAGTTATCTTAGATTTTGAATATGTTTAATCGCTTTATCAGAGTTTTCTTATTTATTTTTACTCATAAAAAGAGTGACAACCTGTTTGAATATATAAGTAGAGCCCTGCTTATGGTATGAGAAATAAAAAATAATAATTTAAAAGGTTTCCTTGTAATTATTAGCTTCTTTTTTTATTCTTAAAGTGCTGTAAATTTTATTGTGCACTTATTTGAAATTGTACTTAATTATTTCATTAAGTAACAAATAAAATGTATGTGTAAAATAATAAAATATAAAGATGTATTTACATATTATTTTACATCTCATACTGCTATACAATATATCTAAAACATTACATTAAACAAGATTGGTGAAATGTAAACCTTTTTTCAGGTTATATTCATTTAGCATAGGAATTTTTTTAAATAGCTTAAGTATTAAAATATTATAAAGAAACTTGTAGAGATTACAATCAAAACAAGATTCACTTGAGGCTTTGTTGTGTTTTTTAATTCAGTCAATGTAAACAAACATTTGCTATTCATTAACTATGTAGTTCATAACTTCTATTTGCTCATATTTATAAAGTCAATGATAATTAATTACTATTCATGAACCGGAAGTTTGCAATATCTATTATTTATCTGGAATATGTTGATAAGATTCCAGTAACATTTAAGAATATTAATTGCAGTTGGCCTTATGCTTGGATCTGGAAATCCTTGGATCTGGAAAATAATATATTTTCAGGATCTTATAAAAAATTTATTTTTATTCTATAATTATTTACTTGTTTAAAAAATTTGGGGGTAAACATTTCGAAAAAGAATCTTGATTTGAGATGGACCATACATGGAGAAGCTTAATCTATATAAACTTTTTGAAAATTTTCAGTAGTGTAAATTTTTTTTTGCTATTTGGTGGAAACATTTGTGTAGAAGCAAGAAGTCATTTCAAAAAGTATATTTGAAGTAACAGTAATATTTTTCGTGGTCATGTTTGATTAAGTATTTAAAAGTTTAATGGGGAGAATTTTTTTAAAAAAGAGGTAACAATGTATAGCCTTATGCTGTGTCAGATAGCTGTTCAAAAAAGTTAAATCTAAAAATTATTATAGATTTATCTTTAAACAAATAACGAAAAAAGTTAAGCTATGTAAAAGTTTATTTTTTAATAACTTGGAATAGGACTGTGTTTCAATCTTAGAATATTTAATTAAAATTACACGATTTTCTCCTGTTGTTTAGATGAAAAATTGGCTATCCTATCTTTTATGGATGTCTCCAATCTTTGAACAAAATTCCAAACTTTTTACACTTTTTAAAAATATTTTATGCAATTCCTAGAAAGGATCTATTTTGTTAAATCAAAGCAATATTATCAGAATAGATCATTTTACTTCATTCTGTGTATGGAAAATTACTGACTAAACATATTAAATTAGTGTGATAGAAAACTGAACTCTGTAGAAGACCATTCTGTAAAATATTTTCAAGCCATAAGTATTTGTTCCTTTTTCTTTATGACATTTTGGTTATAGCAATCCCAGCTAACTTTCTAATATTGATTACATTAAAAAATTCCAAATTGGTTTGGAAGATAAAAGGTTTGCCATTGATATATTTTCTATCCAGTTTTTATGATCCTTAGCTTGTTTTTTCCACATATTCAAATTTTTTAAGGTCTTTATTAAACACTTATGTCATTTTTTTAGAAATCTTTTACAAAATCTTGGATGAAGATATTATAATCATATGGTCATTGAATAAGACTGAGTTTCAATATTAATAAATGGCATAACTCTTAATAAAATTTAAAACAACAACTTAGTATTGATTGAGTATCAAAAATTTTTATTAATTGTGATCTGTTAATTTTTTCTTTTTTGAAAAAATAAGTCCCCAAAATTGATTACATTCTCACATTGATTATGTGCTTACAGCTTTTTGTGGAATCAATAATTACTAAAACTCCAAATAACCTTTGACATGATTAATATTCAAATATGCCTAGATAAATTTGTATACATATTATGAAGACTATGGATTATCAGCTCATGGATATTATAGAATTATAATATTTGTTTGATTATATTAGTGTTAAAATTATTATTAGCATTGTGATTTTGAATAAGGTTCTTCAGGAAGCAATGGTATAAAGAAGATACAATTAATACCTTATGGTTATCAGTAAAATTGTTATTTGTCTTGGAGATCTATTGTATAAAGCTTTAAACCAAGGTATAATCTGCTACAGCTGAATTAAGTGATTAACTTGTGACATGCTTTATTGATCTTTTAAAATCAATCTCAGCGGTTTTTGCAGCAAAAGTATCTTAATCGAGAGTGTAGTAAGAATAAAGGGTTAACTTTCCGTTATTAGCAAAGAAGTATTCATCAGCTTAAGTATATATTATGCAATGCAAGAAAAATACTCTTGTGATATTGACGATAATAAACATTATTAGTTAGTTGTGGCAGATCCTTAACACAGTTTTAAAGTTTTAAAATATAATAGAATCTAGAAAGGAAAGTAAGTCATAATCCTCAGGTCTTGTTAAGCGCTATTTTAAATGATAACAATACAATAAAATGAGTAAATATTAAATTTGGTCTTAAAAAGTTAAGTAATCATTATGATACTGATAATAAGACTTGCTATTCTTACTTGAATTTTTATTTATTAATGCACATAAGCTTGCAGTAAAACATTCCTATCTTATCTGTAGTTAATGTTTGAGATTTTAGAAAAATATTGTACAATCTTCTCCAAATTGTACAATCTTCTCCAATAGAGTGATTTGTTGTTCTCATCACTTCATTTGATAACATCCAGGTATTCAAAGCTCAGATTAGAAAATTTAGCAGGTACAAAAGTGAAATAAGATCCGAAATTTTTAGAGCTTGTTTTCATTACAATTACCTTTATCATTAAATATTATATTATCAAGTGTTTTCCAATTAATAAGTTGTTATATTTTATTATAGAATTGTTTTTTGTTTATTGAAAGTCATCATCACCTTCTATGTAGTCTTCTAAATAAATATGTCATATTTACACTTTATTTAAAATATATTTTTATTGGATTTATCAGCATCATTTCCCATTTTGTTTCCTTAGAGAATAATGAACTTATTGAGATATGATGGGATACAATAAAAGTAGTTTGGTATCTTTATCATATCATGGACATATCAGTCTTAAAATTATGAGTCATGATTTTATTTAGAAAAATTATTATTACAAATGTTTTATTAAGAACTAACCAAGGTTAAAATGTGTATGACTTGGGTGTAAAATAACTTCATAGCCCTCTTATGTACAATACATGAAGTTTTATGAGAATTATTTATTCATCCTATATAAGATATATGCTTAGTATCTATATTAAAATATCCTGAGATTAGAGAAGAATAACATGAAAAAATTTTGACCCTAGTATAAGTAGAATTACAGCTTAGTAATTAGTATAGTAATTATTGTTTATTATTAGCAAAGTGGGTGAGGTAATAAATTCTCACTAGTTTTTTTTTAAAGTAGAGGTGTCTTCACCACACAAAGGCACTTGCATTTTCTAGACTCAACCACACTGTCTGAAATGCATTCTCCACCTTCACTATATATAAATACTTAAAAACAGGCAACACATACAATCTCAATATCAATAATAATTGCAATTGCAAACTGTTGTCAAGGCAACCTTTTATATTTTATTTTATATTGTATTTTCATAGCTGCAATTTATAAATAATAAAGCTACATATATGTTGTATAATGTAATAATATGTAAATCATGCATATATTTGTATAATGTAATAATTAATAAAGCTATATACACAGAGAGATTAGTTAAGTATTTGACCATGTCACAAATAAGTGTTTTATATTTAGCAACAAAACGAATTGTAGTACATGCTTGAATGACCTTATACCAAAAATATTTTTAATTAGTGATTCAGAAATTCTTAAATTATCCTAGGTAGAGAACTAGACCATATATGGTCATGTAAGATCAAGAGCAGACCATACTAATGAATACTGAGCATCTTAAACCTTTTGAAGAACAATAGAATCTAAAGGAATATAAATCTCATGTCACATGCAATTGATGGCTGGGTGAGATAGTCATACTCCTGCCTCAGAAAGCATAAAAACAGGACTAGATAACTACCACATGTTTTGCTGAACTCTTATTATTTTATGTTTTTATAGCTTTATTTATAACTGTGTGTATATATACATATATAATATTTTTAATGGATATTTTTTTTAAAAAAAAAATTTAAATATGTTGAGTTATCCATTTATAATTTCTCAATTAGAAATCACTCAACTGAGAGCAAAAGCTAATAAAAACTAACTGCTTCCAGGTTAAGATTTAATAGCAGATTGCCTGCTCTCAAATTGAAGATCATACTCAATTAGACAGAATTCATTTTGATTATAAATCAGTCTGGTAGTTTTCACTTTAAATCTTGGTCTAGGGGCAGTTAGCTTTCATTAGTTTCAGTTCTCAGTTGATGGTTCTAATTGATTAACTATAAATAGATAACTCTATACCTTAAAGTGTTTCAAAAAAGATTAACATGGGGAGATAAAAAACCAACATCATCATTCTCATTAAATAACTAATCAAATGAAATATAAAAGGAATGATTATGAGAGATCAGCAAAAAATAAAACTAATTATAAATTCACCTAGCATAAAATGAAAATAATCAAATCATTCATCATCATAAATAATCAACAACAAAAATCAACAATCAGTCTAGTGACTGAATTTGAAAGGGGTACACTATAGACAGGTTAATTATCTAGTCACTGCCAAACTTGGGGGAAATTATATAAACTCTAATTTGGATGCACAAACCTAAGTGTTAATCCATCAGAATATTATAATAAAAATAATGCTATGATACAAAAGCATGCTGATCATCAATGCTCTAGCCCTATAGCACTGTATAATGTACTGGTGAACTAAAAACTTAATTTCTAAAAAATAAGGTAAAACATAGCGCATGGACTTTAAACGAAAGACATGTGTATCATCCAAGGTTGTCATCTGGTTGTTCAAACATCAACATAAAACCCATATCTCTATAAATAGCCATTATGCTCTAATCTAGCTCAAGAAGCAAGAAGATTATGAACTGTTACTGTGAGAAAGAGACAAATAAATAAATATAACAGCTTATTCTAAATAATTTTGAATTATTCATAGATTTATTCTACTGTAGTTAAATCGTTTTACTGGAATAATTAAAAAATACTTAAGCCCTAAGCTGTATTAAAATCAAAGCACACACACTGTCAATTCATGTAATAGATAACTGGAAAAATAAAAACATTAATACTAGAATATTTTAAATCAATTATTTAATACACTAAAAAATTAAATAAAATTTGAAAATGTCATTTTAATAGAAAAATTTAAACTTACTCATTTTATCAAAAAATTAGTCTTGTAATAAAAATTAATTAACCAGTTTATTTTTATTCATTAAATATAACTTTTGCTTTTATTAAATAACAAAAGGTGAAGAAAAAACTTTTCAATCAGAGGTTAGAAGTTAAATTGGCTTAATGCTTTGTACATAGTTTTGGAGGAAAATAAATGAATGAAAAGAAATACATGTTACAAAAGTAAATTTTAAATTTAATAAAATTAAATTTTCAAAAAAAACCTATTTCATAATTTTGAACAGAAAAATTAAATGGATTAAAAAACAGAAATTATTAAATTAATAAAATTATTCAAAATTATCAATTCTTTTATAAAATTATTATTTTTATAAAAAATATTTTTAAGTAAAAATGAAAATACAATGCACATATAAAAATACCTTCAACCAAGATTTTAAATTTCTTTGGAGTCCTTTACAATTATAATTTTCCTATTTCCATGTTTGTTTTCTTCTTGAAGGCTTCTATATCTTGTACATGATTAATTTATCCATTTTAGTATGCAGTATTTTTAGATTAACAAACATAAAGAATTTGTCAATTTCTTTACAATAAATTTTTCAAGTTTAATCTAGAGTCATTCATCCTTTTAGTTGAAGACAAGGCTGCAGTTGATGTAACTTTTTACAATTTTCTAGATTGGTAGGTTACAAAGAAGTTTATGTCCAACTTTTAGATAATTTAGCATCTTATTTCATTGTAAAACACATTTTATAACTAAAATTATAATGTTTAACAGCTAATTTAAAATATCTGCTGTTCTATGCAACAGCTTGCTTAAGACTTTTGCTTTTCCTTTTTAGCAGATAAGTCAGAAATTTCTTTCTGCTACTGTCTTTTTCAGCAACTGAATCAATACTGAATGCTTCTTATAAAATACTGCAGTCTTCTGAGCAACCCACATCTCTATTTTTTTTAAAAAATCCTGTTTTCAAGCCAATTATAATTCTCTAACATAACACAGTTAGTAATAGCCAATTAAGTCCATTTTTTATGAATACAATTGTTCAATTATTTCCCCTTCAACATTAAATTTGGCAAACAAATCAAAAACTTAAATGAGAATCATAAAATATTTGACATTCCTTTTAATTAAAATTTTCTTGCAAAAATCACAACAAGATGATCAGATAATTACACTCATTTGGAAACCACTGCCTATTGTATTGAAGAGAGTTAAAGAGCAAAGAAGTAATGAACAACACTAATTATTTAAAACAAAATTCAACAAAATGTTAAGCTTTATTTTTATTTTTTTTCAAAACATTATTTATTTATTTCTCTTAAAGTTATAATTAAAATTTATAAAGTAATTTACTAAAGAGACAAATGCCTTTTTTTAATGCATTTTCAAAATTAAAATTAAAACTATTATTGAAAAAAAAACTTGTTTACATTATTTTAAAATTTTTCTCTCCTTTATCATTTATTTATAAACTATGAAAATATTCACCTTATATTTTTAAAATTTAATGTTTGAGAATTCTCATATTATCATTTGATATATAAAATATATAAATTGAATAAAGACTCATTATTATAGTTAATGTTTAATGCAGAAATATTGCCAAATGGATACAATACATATTTGCATTTTGGTTTATTAAGCCATTTTAATTATCTAACATGTTCTCTCTTTCATCAAATATTAAATTCATGTCATTCCAGCTCATGAGCCCTGTTGGAAAAAATAAAATAGGCATATCTGTAAATGATTTAACACAAGTGGACACAAATAGTTCAAGAAATTTTTGTTTATTTAAAGTGCATATGTATATAAAATTGATTAATTTTGTTAGAAAACTTATAAAATCTATGTTTAATCTAGTTTTGGCATATAAAACCTGCGTTGTATATTGCAGTGAAAATCCAGAATTAAACATCCAATAGGTTTGGAAAATGAATTGGAAAAGCATCATTACTTGTTGCTGATATAATAGTTGAACAATTTGTTTCTGTTTCAGCAACTGCATCTACAACTATGTTGCAAATATTTGCTTCTTTTGTTGTTAGTAATAATGATATATTGATTTTTTTCTTTTGTTTTACAACACAATATAAAATTAAAATAGATAAAATAACTGATACATTTATGTCAGTGGTCTTATAATTTTAGAAATTCTATCTTTCATCATCTTTCTAGCCAATGACATATCTATATTTAAATAATGGAAAGATTTTGAAATTAAAACATCTCATTTAAAAAAAGAAGAAATCTATAAAAAGTTTAAAGAGTTTTTTATTATTAGTTTAAAACAGTTTGCTAAAAGTCAATTCATAAAGTTTTATGAATTAAAGAGTAAATAGAGAGGGAGAAAATTTAACTTAGCATAAACTAAACTTTAGAATAAATTAAGAAAGTGTATTTAGAAAGTTATCTTTATTAAAAGAAAATGCAGTTAGCCTAAGGGGGAATGTAACTGAGAAAATTTAAAATATTAAAGAAAAAAAATGAAGTCTTACAACTAAAAAAATCTCTCTTTCCATTTATTCACAATAAAATAAATATATGTGTGTGTGAATAACGATTGTATTTAAATATAAAAAACACAATAAAATGTGTGCATTTTGAAAAATTAAAGTATGAAAGTTAAATATTAAAACAAATGAAAGTGTATAATTAAATTTTAGAATGCAAGGATTGCATATACTGATAAGCTATATAAAAACGAGATTAACAATAGCTACTAATTAAAATCTACAAACAATAGGATTAATTAAATACATCTTAAGAATTTAATCAAAGCAATGGACAAATTTAAAAACTAATTAAAAAGGATAACAAAAAGGTCATCATATAAATAGGGCTGAAAAATTCTATCAGAGGGTCATTCATGTATCTAAAGTCAATAGCCTGATAGACTTTTTTCAATGAATATGATGCAGTGCTAAGCAGTTTGGAGCATGCAATGAACTCCAACATCCATCCACAAGAACATCAGCAGTCTATCCATCTAATAATTTGAAGCTGCCAGGAATGTCTAACTGCCTAAAAAGGAGTAGCCCATGACCACAACAGAAGCCTGAAATCCAACCAGTTGATAAAGCACACGCAACAATAAAGAGCGATAAGCCACCATGTTTAAAGATCCTAGAGGTAATAACATTTTCTTATTCTAATTCCTGATATTAATTAATGTAACCATTACAATCTTTGAAGCCTCCAGAGTCAGTGAAATAAATGAACTCTATAACCAGCATTAAAAAAAACTATTTATGTGCAGATTTAGTGTGATGAGCAGATACTGATAGAACTTTTCCAAATCATGCAAACAAACAGCTCATAAGATAAAATATATGCTTGTCAAATAAGGTTTAATGCTTGGCATTCATTTATGCTTTATGTTTATATTACAATACTATTGTGTGTTTTATTATAATGTGTGTGCCCGAGATATTATAAAATCATTATTTATATTAATTAAAAAATTTATAGAATTACTTTACAAATTATATTAAACATTTTATTTAAAATAAGGTATTAGTATTTGTTGGTCAATTCTTTTAATTATACTACTAAAAAACAATTTAGCAGAGAAGTTAAAGCAGCAATTTATTATATTATTCTTTTGATTGAGATAGTTGGGATGTCTTAGGCACTGAAGTAGTTGCTATCATTCAGAGTATGTTAGTTGCTTATTGTAATTAACTGGTGCATGAAGTTTACTTTGAAACAAAAAAAGTGCTCTGAAAGATAGGTGCTGACTACAGCAGTCGAGAAGATCTATGGCCTGCAAATATGGTTGCAATTATGTATCTTATATAGCTTTGGCCTGGTCATAGGTACCCTCTGGGTATTATGCTTCTCTGCCTAAGGGACCATGCAATAATTAAATTGCAGTTGGAGTAGAATGAGTTAATAATAATTAATTTTACAATATCATATTTTTATATATAAAAGTAAGTCTTACAATTTTGCTTTTCACAATTTCTATTTTTATTGAAGAATAAACTTTATGCTAGATTTTTGTTTCTTGTTCGATTTACCACCTCATCCCATTCAATATATATATATATATATGTGTGTGTGTGTGTGTGTGTGTGTGTGTAAAACCTAAATCATGCATTATAGTGTTAAGATATTTCAGCAATACTCTCAGTAAGCTAAACTCAAAATGATACTCTATTGATTCTATTACTGCATACAATATTATATATTGAAATTCAGATCAATTCAAACAAAGAGTATGAGATTAAATTACTACAATCTTACATAGCTAGTAAACAAGTATTTAACTTATGTATATCAAGAAAGAAAAGAACATTAGTCATTTTTAAACTTTGTTAACTCCCATCATAAAATATAAAAAAATATATAATTCATATCACTAGCTGAAAACATATAAAAAACACTCAATTCACCCATCTCAATTTTAATATATAACATTGTATTCAGCAAGAGACTCAAGATAATATACTTTTTAGTATATTTGTTTGAAACTCGGACTTAATATTTATTCACAAAAGGTATAGCTAAAATATTTTAACATTGAGGTGAGTGATTTGAGTGTTTTTTATTTTAGCTAGCAATATGTATTATATATATGTGTGTGTGTGTGTGTGTGTGTGTTATACCGGCACTCCCCACTACCCCACTTATACATTTCAATTCTGGTGTACAGATTAAGCATGAAAAATCATGTATAAGGTTTGGCTACTAATCTTAATCTAGATAAAAATTTTCTAACTTAAATTTCAAGAATATACTATTAATTCAGCATGTTTTCGGAGCATTGTTTATTTCATTTCCATGCTGATGGATGTTAAGATGGCCTTTATACACCTTTGAAAGGTATTATTGCAATACCTTTACACACCACTCCCAGGTGAGAAGATTCCACCCTTGGAAGGATACACAGCACCCATCCTTTAAATCATACCAATAGTTTTCATTAACATATTATTGGGATATCAAAATATCTATTTCCCGATATAGTAGTGTCCCATAATGCTAAGCTCAGCTCTCTTTATCTCAGGTTATATATAAAATAAAATAAAATTTAAAGCTGCCCTCGGAAATATACATTCTTATTAAAAAGACAAAAGAATAATTAACAAAGCATATAAATGTCATGAAATAACTTAAATAAAATATTCATTTGCACATAAATATATAATGATTAAATCCCATTACCCATCACCAATTACAAAGAATAAATAAAAAAATATTATATGTGATTAAAACTGTACTTTCTTAATTTATATACATAAAAAAATGTTTGTTTGGATGAAGTGGTCTGAGTTCTGTCCCCACACATTTGTTTTAGGCAATATAACAAAAAAAAAAAACTATTATCATCAAATACTTGGTCGTACATGTATGCTTTTTTCTGCATTCCTTCCACAATTTAATATTTTAAAAATTGTGTATTATCGTACACATAAGCACTCACAGAAATAAAATAAAACCATTATTTTATGCACCTTATCTTGACTTTATTGATGCATATCTAAATGGTTGGAATATAAATGCAATATAAGAGTAGACGCACATACTTATCATATATTTTGTAATTTTAAGCTAAACATGGAAGAATGATTAATTTAAAGAATTCTGTATACACGCACTACCGAAATATCAATTTCATAAAGTGATTAGGTTTTAAATATGTTATAAATGTATTACATAAATATATAAATAATATTTGAGAAACAATATCAAATGTTTAAAATAAATTTTACCCTAAGGTAACTGGAGATTTCTTCCAGACTTGGGACCTCTAAACATGCTATATACATTTGTCTCACATGGCAAAAAGGACTTCTTTCTTTCATTATTTTAGTCTGGTGATCTTCATTGTTATTATATTAGTCTGGAGATCTTCATCATCCTCACTGACTGGACCTGGGTGGCTACATTTCAATGGCTGGAAGCAGCGGAATGGGTGCACTAAAGCAGCTTCTACCCTATGGCTGTCACTTTCTCTCCATCTTGAGTTGGTTTACTGCTGTTGTACTGATGCAAAAACTGCTACTTTGCTTTATAATAAATGATTTTCAGAAGAGATTCAGTTCTATGTTCTTTCTTCTATTTCAATATACTGTTAACAGTTCCACATATTCTTCTGGATTAAGGCCTGACTATGATGCCAAGACAGCATACAACTGAAAGTAACAGGAGCTTAAAAGCAATGCCAAGATTTTAGTAATCTTAAATCTCTTCCATACTGACTGCAAACATCACCATTAAATTATTAAGTCAGTATTCAATGTACTGCTAATCCTTATAGGTAACCTCTGCTTTAATTTTGGATTGATAAATAATTGCAGAGATTTCTTTTTGATTGATTAATGACTGCTGGAATGATTGACTTTGAATCATTGACTGTCAGACTGGATATTCACTGATGGTTTCTGCATGAACAGATTTACTGTCTTTACCACTGGCTGTTTCCTCCAAAAATTATGTAATTTCTCTGTTTAACTGCTAGTTTCTCCATCAAAAATTGTATTCTAATTAATTAATGACTGTACCTGGTTAGCAGTATATATAGCACCGCCAATACCTAGTCAATTTGATTACCCCCCCCCTCGAATAAATGCCTCCAGCTTTTTATCTTGGTGGCTAATTAATTTGAGCAAAGCACATTTCTTTCAATTACAGAATTTTATTCTTAATTAATTCTATTATTATTTCTAATTTTATCTAGGCGAACTCAGACCACTCTACTGATAAATATCAGTTTTAAAAAAAATAATTACAAAAAAAAAATCATTTTCATTAAAAATTAAAAACTAAAACAAATGTCTTTACAATAATAAACAAGATTTTTTTATCTCTGCCTTGGTGTCAGGATTCTTCAAACTCTTTTGTTTAAAAAAATAAGAGCACAAAGTAGGATGACCATTAACTAATTAGTATACTTTGATTTTTAGTAAAACAATTGCCATCTGAATTTTCTTAATGCATTCAATCTTGAAAATTTGCTAATTAAAAAAAAAGATAAAATATAGACATGTTGGAACATTTAGTTACTCTTAATTATTTTGTATATTTGGTTCTTTAGTATTTTCCAACTGATGATGTATTACCCTGAAGCCATATCAGTCTGATCTTCAGATCTTTAAGAGAACATCTCCAAGTAATTTGTGGACAAATTCAATCACTAAAATTTGTCCACAAATCATGTGGACCCAGCACATTAAAGAATGCAAGATCAGACTGATAAGGCTTCAGGGTAATATGTCATCAGTTGGAAAAAATATAAAAAAAATGAACATGCGTGTGTCAAAATAATTTAGAAATTAAAAGTAATTAAGTGTAAGTTTGATAATTTAAAAATTGAAAATAAGTAGTGTAAATTTTATAATTGTACAAATTTTTTTTTTGTAAATTTAATTATCTGGCATTATTAATGGCAACCTGGACAATAACTTAAAACATACACTATATTACGAATTTTTATAACAAAAAAAAAAAAAATCAAAAAAATGTACTTGTGGTAAAAATTATCATTTTTAACTCAATTATTCATGTTAAAAATATATAAAACAATTTGAAAGTGTGTCTCATTTTTTGACTAAAAATTAGAAAAGTCAATGCGTAGCACTGGAATGGGTGGGGGGGGGGCATTTTTTTGTTTTTGACATGCCGAAGGCATGGCCAATATTATGCTCAATTATAAAATACAAAACCACCGACAATGCCCGACATTGTATTACTCTCATAGCTGTGAATTTTAAAAAAAATTTCTGTATAATATAATTCAGAAATTAAAAATAAAATTAATTAATTGTACTTTTTATAATTGCAGAAGAATTTACAAAATAATATACATCAAAATGACATTATTTATTAGAAACAAAAATGAAAATTACTTACAAATAGCGTCCACTGTGGTGGACTAGTCACAAAGGACAGACAAATAACAAAATTTCCCAAAGCTCTCTCCAATTTTTAAATCTTGTGGGTCAAAAAAATCCAAAAATTGGATTAATCATGTCAGTGTCTTGTTTGCCATGACAACATTGTCATGTTATCATTGATGATGTCTACCGGAAGGGAAATCGGTAAGTATAAAACGTCATCGGTTGAATAATACTAAAGTACCATATATTTTTATTCAATTATAATATGCTCCAACATGTAAGTAGTTTTTTACAAGAAATATGAAAAAAAAATTATAAATGTAAGATGTTTACATTTATTGCTACAACAAAAACAAATAATAATAAAAAATATTGTGCACATACAAAATAATATGCATCAATTTACAACTCTTGAGCGTGGATGTATGGGTAAAAAAATATGTACATAGACTGTCTTCATCCATTTTATACTATGTTTATCATAGCTATTTAATTTAATAATTTTGTCTAATATAATTGAGCTGTAGCTTTAACTAGAGCTGTTTTGAGCATGGCACTTATAGAGTGCCTGGCACAATATATATATATATATATCAAAAGAATGTTAGGTTAAATAAATGTGGAATTTTAATGATAAGTGTTCTTTTATATTTTTTTCTAATTTTGTTAATATAAAATTAAAAATAATATTTTGAACATTTTCTTCAGCATTTATTCACTTTTATTTGTCACTTTAATGTGATAATTTATATATAATCATCCAAGCAATATTAACTTTTATTTGGACTTCCGTATCATTAATATCTGTTGTAATTATATTTTAAAGAATTACATTGTTAAGATTATATATATATGAATGTCTTTTAATCATAACTTAAACAATACAAATTGGTAAAAAAATCACAGTTTTATTCTTTTTCATATTTGTAGAGAAACACTTAGATTAGAAAGATGAATTTTTATTTCAATCAAGAAAATTATTTCTTAACATTTTAACTTGATTGATATTTTTAATTGATAATTCTGAGATTTCTCTTATTTTAAAATCTTGTTAACATTGATATCAAATAATGAAAATATATAATATATATTCTTTATACTACTGAATATTTTTATATAATGAGAAAAACCTCAGAATTAACTCATAAAAATTTCAAAAATATTTAAAAACAAATTTCTTGATTAATTAAAAAAAATATTCTTTCAAGCCTAAATGTTTTAGACATTGCAGCAAAATATGAAAAAGGAGAAAAAGTAAGAGTGTGTTCTTTTAATGTTATTCATTATCTTATGTTATAGCTAGAGTGCATCTTAAAAATATTCAGAATTATAAATAATAAATATGCATAGGTATGTATTTAATATATGATGACTTTTTTGTAGATCCTAAATATTCTGGTAATACAAATTGTAAAGGTCTTGTGAGTACTTCAAATAATTATACAAAAATTGATAATGCAGTTTGTAAGACGACAGATCATTATGCGATGTGTTCTTCTTCTGGTAATACACTTATTACTACTACTACTACTATTACTATTATTATTATTATTGTTGTTGTTGTTGTTGTTGTTATTATTGTTGTTGATGTTGTTGTAGCAAAAAAGTTTTTTTAAAATATATGAGCATTAAAATACAACAGCATTGTCATAATCAAGTTATTATTTTATTAATCTATATAATCTAAAAATGAATTGAACTACTCTACCAAAAAGAAGAACTTCTACTAATGTTTTCTATGAAAAACTATTAATAAAAGTACAATGAGCCACAAACAGGATTTTAAATCAAACAATGTAATGGCATAGGTTAATCTCAGGATTCTTAGATATGATATATGCTATAATAAAAGGAGCCATAGGGGTAAGAATAATAATAACTAACCATTATAAATATCATAACTAATATTTAGTAAATTTTAAGAGGATGAGAACTCAACTCTTTCTCACAAACTATAAATGCTCTTAATATTGAAAGTATTTACCAAAGAGTAGTTAGGTTATAATATATTGTTTTTCATATTTTTATATCCCCCTCCAATATAATAACACATCTCAGAACCTCTTTTCTCAATATTTCATTGCAATGATTTAATCCATAATTTAAAATCTTGATAAAGGATAATAATGGTTTTTAGGTTTTATTTGTGCCACTTTACTTTTCAAAATAATTTATTTTGCCAAAAAAAATTTCTTTTGATCATTGTTTAAAATAATAAGATCTATGTTCTTTATTTTATTTGTGAATTATTAAACAATGAATACTATCCTAGTGAAAACATGAAAAGACATATTTTTATTCTTAAGATAATGCCTACCTAATTTACAATGATAATAACAAATTTTAAAAAAAAATCTTTTAATTAAAATAAAATACATAGAAACTCTTAATTTAGAATAAAATAATAATCTACTAGGATAGACTTCGAATACCAGGAGTAGATTAAAGATTTTATGGCCATTCACAATAACCTATTAACTCATGCAAAATCTTACTTATAACTTTAAAATAAATAAAGTATTAAATTTATGATGAATAATCAACTATGACCTTGTGAGTAATCAGATAATATTATTACAAAAGCAACTTTTCTTTAATAATTGTACATGGATTAAAGTGATCATTTTAAAAATAAAAAAATTAATGAAAATTTATTTCTTAGATGCATTCTTAACATATGTAGATTATTCCAACAAAGTGACTATTATTTTCAATGTTATGTGCATGTACTTTTAATAACTAAAATAAAACCTAATTTATTATTGGTTGTATAAAGCTTTACACAAACTTAACACTCAAATATAACATTTATTTAAACAAGAAGGTCAATCAAATAAACAACAGTTTCGGAAATCTACACTCTTTAATGTAAGCCATTCAAACATTATGCCATATAACTTTACTGTATAGGAAAACTAGATTTTAGAACCTTACAGCATATGATAATAAATAAATACATTTAGAAATTAAATGATAATTGACTATTGTGAGTTTGTCTATCTGCTAAAAACTTTTAATTAAACATGGGCATTATCACAAAAAAGTCTGCAGTTTTACATAACAATTATACTATAATATTTTTCCAACAAATAATACATTTAAATACTAAGCATGTCTTACCAATACAGTGTTTAATCAATGCTAGAAGTGATGTATATTACTTATTTAATTTTATAAATATTTTAAATTTTTAAATATATAACTATTGGTTTTATGTTTTCCAATATTGGAAAATCAGCAAGACAGACCTACACATCAAATCCACCTTTAACCCTTTTCCCGCCTCCTACGAGGCTCCTCGTAGACATCTGAAGTCACTCTAACTCAGCCAGTTTTTATACGAAAATATTCGTTAAACACGTATTGAATTCGTTTTTAAAAGTTCTGTAAGATGGTGCCATCTTCCGATTTATTTTACAAGTAAAAAATAAAAAAAAACGCATTTAAACCTAAACAAAGAAGGAACATTATTTATGATTGGTTCTTAGCATGCTCTCAGCCAAAAAAGACATTCTGATTGGCTGGAAAGAACAAAGAAACTGCCTGATCAAAGAAAATAAAGAAAAACGCTGAGATTTTCATTTCGAATACGATTTAAATTATTATTAATTATATTTATGGAAATTAAAAATTATTTTCAGAGAGAATAATAAAAAAACAAAATTATTTTCGAAAAATTTTGAAGATTTTAGTACAAATATTGAAGTTGTAGTAAAAAGAAATATTTACTTTTCTATAGCTTTTATGTTGCCGAAATTGAATATTTTAGAATAAAAAAATAGCAATTTATTTTTGAAAGAACTTTCGTTCTCTTCATAACTTGAAAAATTGATAATATACTTTTTATAAACGTATCTGAGTTGAATTTAATATTATAGGCGAATATGTTTTAACAATAGGCTTTGTCTTCAGTTTGTGAGTTGGCCAATTACAAGCTTTGATTTTTACCTCATACAACCAATGATTTAATTAGCGGTTAAAAGGTTAATGTACACTTAGAGTATTCAAGATGATGTTACTCAAAACAAATAATATCTATTACTACAATAATAATGTCATGGTGGAACAGAACACATGGCCTACAGAACCTATGATATAATAAATCTGAGGAAATGATACATAAGGCAGTGATCTTAATAATGGCATGAGCTCAAAAGGAGCACCTACATTTTTAGAATAAACAAATATGAAAAAACCTTTGTCTCATAACATATGGAAATAAACCATCAAAAATATTAGGAACAATATTGGCTGCCTTTAAATAAAACATTTATGCTAAATGTAAAAAAATGAAAAATATCACTCATGGAAAATACTATGATAGAAAAGAGAAAGCTACAACCTCTTTATAAAAATATATGTGCTATCAAAATAAATACCTAAAAGAGAGACAATGCTACTATCTCTTGAAAATTGTAATTATAAATTTATTAAATGCACATTGATTACGTAAGTAATATTTACTGAGGCTATAACCTCGACAATATGCGTATAACATGCGATAGTAGGGACCTCTACAGGTGTTTTAACCACAAGCTTGCACATATTGTTGAGGTTATAGCCTCAGTAAATATCTCTTGAAAAGTATAATGGCAAGATAAGTCATAAATAGTAAAATAAGTGAGAGACTATTGCAACTATCTTCTAAACAAAGGTAATTATTAACCCTTAAACCGCTAATTATATTATTGGTTGTATGATGTAAAAATCAAATCTTTTAATTGGCCAACTCACAAACTGAAGACAAAGCCTATTGTTAAAACATATTCGCCTATAATATTAAATTCAACTCAGATACGTTTATAAAAAGTATATTACTAATTTTTCAGGTTATGAAAGTGAACAAAAGTTCTTTCAAAAATAAATTGCTATTTATTTATTATAAAATATTCAATTTTGGCAAATTTAAAAGTGAACGTATAAACAAAAAAATGCTGACGTAAATGCTTTTTTTCAATTTTACGTTATGGAAAAGTGAAGATTTCTTTTTGCTAAATCTGAAATATTTTTACTAAAATCTTCAATATTTTTCGAAAATAATTTTGTTTTTTTAGTATATTTTATTAAAAAATTATTTTAATTTCTCAAATTATATTTTTTTAATACTTAAATCACATTCGAAATGAAAATCTCAGTGTTTTTCTTTATTTTCTTTGATCAGGTTGTTTCTTTGTTCTTTCCAGCCAATCAGAATGTCTTTTTCGGCTGAGAGCTGGCTGACAGCCAATCACCGAAAAGCTTCTTTCTTTGTTTAGCTTTAAATGTGGTTTTATTGATTTTTTACTTGTAAAATAATTCAGAAGAGGGTACCATCTTACAGAACTTTTAAAAACCTAATCAATAACTGTTAAACGAATATCCTAGCATTAAAAATAATGGAATTAGAGTGATGTCAACTGTTGACGAGAGGTCTCATAAGAGGCAGGAAAAGGGTTAACTGATATATAAAACTGATAAAATTAGTTGTCCAAACTGGCTTAATAAAACATGGTCTGAAATAATAAAATAAAAATTTACAACATTTTTACTGGTTATATTCAAGCAAATAAATGCTCAAGATAGGGAACAAAAATATTTTAAAATTATTGAGTATTATAAATAGCAAATATTTTCTGAACTTTGGAATATTGCAGTTGATAAATAACACATTAAATTATATCAGACACAATACATAGTATAAATAAATAAAATATATAGTCAATTACAATAGCACAAAATTATAATTTATAACCAGTTCACCAAAGTTTAAATAATTAAATGTTCTTTCTGGAGGATTCACCATTCATTTAAACTTTGCCACTATTAAATTGTTGTAGACTGGACTAAACAATTGCTTTCAGAGATGATTGGAGATTAATTATTAGTAAATGGTTTTGTAATTATTATTCAGAGAAAACTATCCAATATTAAGTTATAGATAATTCAAATAGAGGAGAATTTTAGATTTAAATGAAAAATTAAATAATAAATAGATTTATAATAAATCTATTTTATATATTTAATAGATTTCAATCTTTAATTTTTATTTATTGTTGTCTGATCTTTCCAATTGATGCTTTTGAAAAATCTGTTTTCCATGACCTAAAAATATTAATTTCACTATTATTGAAGGTACTGGACTCTGTAAATGTATATGGTTAAGATTCTCACCAGTAATTTATCATATAGTATTCCTTAAAATAATATTCTAGCTATATTTAGTGATAGCCTTTGGTGTTGGATGTTGCCCAGACACACTTATATACACAGACATATATTTATATTGTACCAATCAAAATTTGGTTTAATTTCAGTATTTGTGATAAGATTATATTTTTTGCTTCTCAATATTTTATTAACACAATAATGTTAGAGTATTGAAAGTAGCTGGTATCATGATGGAATGATAAACAAGAAATTTGTTGTTATTGCTACAGAAATTAACAGATTAATTCTATATTTATCCAAATCTAAAAAGGAAATAAAATGGCTATAACATTAAAAGTTGTCATCTCACTTATTTTATAATTATTTAAAATATAATCAAAATACTGCTTCCATATATATCATTGGCATCATTTAAAAAAATGCTTATTGCTGAATTTAATTACATTATGGCAGCATTTCTCAGGAACATATGTTTTATTGCATCAAGATAGATCTAGAAGAATGACAATTACTGAATTCTGGTTAATCTACCAATCAATTTCTTAAAGCTTCTCATCTGTCATTGAACTTTTACTTTTTGTAAACTTTTCTTTTTCTAGTTTTGCATCAACACTGGTCATATATCTCACTAATTGATGGTTATTTTCTGTCTTGATTATCAATTAAGAATGTACACATCTCTTTTAATATTTGTGCTCAGTAGTAAAATACATGCCCACTTTATATCAGTTGTTTTTTCATTTCTTCAAACTTTGAAAAATTTAATAATGTCCCATTTTATTTTAAATAATTATTCTTATTCATACAATTTTTATTCACTTAAGTTATTGAGACTTGTATGTACTAAATAGAAGATCAACATTGAATGATATTATGGGGATTCATAATACTTTCTATTTTCATGGTCAACGATTGCTTGTCCATTGATTTCCTTGCTCATTAAAATGAGGGGTCATAATTTAGTTTTATCTGTCATGATTATAATTTTTTATTTTTAAAAAAGTTCATTTTTACAAACTTTCATTTCACTCTCAAGAAAGTTTGACAAATATTTTAGTTAAGAAATAGCAAGCAACTGAGAAGAAATATAATAGTATTTCTGGATCTTAAACTAGGATTTAAGAAATCACTACTAGTAACTGACATGTCTGTTTGGGAGAAACCCATACACCTTTAATTATTATATAAATAACTTCATAGTAATAACAATTAAAATGATTACTCAACTGCACAAGATTTATATATATATATATATATATATATATATATATATATATATATATATATATATATATATATATATATATATATATATATATATATATATATATAAACAACCTTTAGAATATCCCCAACCTCAGACTTAGTTCAATCCCATATGGCTATTTAAGTTAGATAGCTGGATTTAAAGATATATATGGATGTCTGAAAATTTCAGATTTTCTACTTAATAGTTAACTATTAGATAAAGTGCTGAGATTGACCTGGTATTTGAAATCAAATGCTTGAATATCTTAGCTCCTCACTGGGGAAGCCAAAAGCAGAAACTGGTCTGGGGTTGGGGATATTCTGAAAAGCTTGTTAAGAGCTATTGGCAAGGTCATTAGATAATGTGTAATACAAGCTTACTAAATTAGGTCATGAGACACATGACTTGATTTCTTTATATATTTGTCTGTGTTTATGTGTTTGAGATGTTTATATAAAATAATTTATAAACTATTGATAACTTATAATTTAAAACGATTTGTGTCATCTTTTTTATATAGAGTTAAAATGTATTGATGGATGGACATATTTTCAAAAAAACTGCTATTGGGTCAATTTGAAAAGCTTACAACAACCTCAAGCACAAAGTGAATGTGCAGCTAAACATAGCAAACTAGCAGATATCAAGAATGAAGAAGAAAATGTATTTGTTACTCGTATGTATTTTACAAAACTATTTCTAATTTGTTTATTGTATGGCAAATAGAATAGTTATTCAAAAATAGTAAAATATAAATAAAACAAGAAAGTAATGAGTAAAAAGTGAAATTATAAATAGCTAAGATAAAAGGGGTAATGGATATTTATTTGCACAGTTTTTCTATCTGATGAACTATCACTCTGAACTATAATATATTATGTTTCAGCATTCTCCTCAACAGAAAAATGTCAAAAATAAACAAAACAAAAATATATTACATCACTGTTATTTGCAGTAGAATGTCTGATTCATTCATCAATAATTGTTAATATTTTATTTTAAAAATGTGTTTGTTGTACTATTAAAATCTATCTACTAATAAACTTTATCAAAGACTATGGAATGTACACATTATTTTTATTACTGTAACAGTACTTGTTATTTTTAAAAATATATATTGTAACCAGTTGGCTATGTAGCTGTATTAATAATAATTAGATAAGTTGGCAGCATGTTCCTCAGGATTAGTTTAGGGTTATTTAATTAATGAAGAAAATTATATATAATTTTCCCATGCATATTTTTTATAATAACAATGAGTTTTCAATTAACTAAACATTTTAAGTTCCAATATGATTGTAGAAGAATTCTCAAACATTAAATTTGTTAAATAATAATATAATTTTATTATGCAATATTTTAATAAGTTATAAATGATTGTAGAGGGGAGACACATTTATAAATTTAAACTATGAAAATGTACTAAGAGAAAAATGATTCTCTCTTATTTTTTTGTAAATTATTCAATAGATAATAATTTTAATCTTAAAAGAGAGATCAAATTTATGTTTAAGATAAAGTTGTTTTTCTTTTTATCTCTCTTCATTGCAAAAAATCAAATCAGTGTAATCAACTGAGCATCCTTTTTTTTCAAGAATTTTTGTAATTAGAAAGAAATGCCCAACATTTTATATTAATTTAAGTTATTGACTTGTTTTTCAATACCTATTATTAAGGAGAGAAATTCTAAAGAATTGTATTCACAAAAATTTATCTAATTGGCTATTATAAAAAAAACTATTATTTTGAAGACGGATTGTGATTGGCTTGTAGTCAAGTTTGTTCTAGAAAAAAATAGTAATAGGGGTAAATATGTCAGGAAACCCAAGTGTCTAGAAAGAATTAGATAGTCCTAACTTAGCTGTTGAATAAAGAGTAGTGAAGTCTTAATCTAGCTGCTGAAAAAGGTAGTAGAAGTAACATTCCTAACTTAGCTGTTGAAAAGACAGCAACCAAGTCTTAATCCAGCTGCTGAAAAAGATAGTAGTAGAAAAAATTATTCCTAACTTAGCTGTTGAAGAGTGGGCAGTTAAGTATTAATTTAGAGAAGCAGAAGTCTTCAACAAACTGTTGCCAGCAGGAATTCTAACCAAGCTATTACATAGAATAACAGAGGTGTTAATCAAGTTTTTAGCACACTATGAGTTTAGTCATAAAAATGGTTTTTACAATGAAAACCATGTGTTAAATTCAGATAAAAGCCTAACATACCTTCATTCATGTAACCTGCCTTCACTGGAATAAAAATTTAAAAAAGAAAAAGTTATCCCCTTAAAATAATCTCCCACATTAACCAGAAGAATGTGTCTTTCTCTATGTTAGACTCATCTGAGATATTTTTTAAAAGAAAATGGATAATGTTTTACTGTTGTTAACCTAGTAAATGAAATACTGAGCACCAAATTAGTCATGTTCATGCGTAGAAACCTTCAAGGAGGAAATTCAACTGAAAATGATAATAGGAAAGGACTACTCAGAAGAATTAAACAATGGTTAAAGGTTTTTTTGTGTTCATACTATTTTTATTAATTTTTTTACAAATATTTTTCCTTATATAAAAGTAATAATTTTTTGTTTTTGTAAGAATTGATAATTTTAAATATTTTATTAATGTTTTTAAATTGCAAAGCATATTTTTTTAAATTTGAATTACATTTTTGAAGTATGTTTTTATTTTTTTATTTATTGTCTCTTCTAAAAACTTAACAAAAGATTAATTAAGCTAAATCAAAAATTGTTATCTTTGATTTTGAAAATGTTCTTATTCCAACTTTTAGTTATATGAAAGAAATAACTTAATTAAAAGTTATTTTATGAATAGAAATCAATTGATTGATTATAAGTTTTAGGAATATATATATGAAAAGAATGTTTAAAATTTCATACTATCATGCCATTTTTTGGTTATTGTTAATCAATTAGTTATTAAATAATTGTTTTATAAATATATTTTAAATCTTAATTTCTTTATTCCTTTCTATTCCTGTTTTATATATTTCAGTGTCTGTGACTTTATTTCATGATATCATAATGTTCTAGGATGTTTTAAAACATCCCAATAACACTATTTATTTTTAATAGACTAAACCTAGGAATTATTTGAAGTTGCTATATTTATTTATTTGTTGCTTACAGTAATAATTTATAGAGTTTTTGCTTTATGGATTATATTTGGGCACAACAGTTAATTATAGAGTAGGGATTTATGTTTAGGGTAATGGACATCCATATGATGATGATCCTGAGTGATGCAAAAAAGATATTAATTAAATTGTATGACCCACATTTAATTTAATTTTTTTTCTTAGAAATTTAGTTTATTGTTGGCAAGTACATTAAGAGTACTATGTGGCCAGAGCATTCATTATGGTCATGATAATTTTAGTATCTCAGTATTATTTCACGTATTGTTGTATTTAATTGGAGTAGCACTCAAGTATGTGCATTGAGATAATTTTGTTTGTATTCCTGCCCTAGGTTTGACAGTGGCTAATTAATTAGCCTTGTCTATATTGGACCACTTTCAAATTCAGTCACAACATTGCCTGACTTTTTATTGTTGATCATTCATGATGATGAATGATTATTACTTTTGTGTAATTCTGGTGAACTTATAACTAGTTCTATGCCTATCTTTCATGCTCATTCCTTCTATATTTAATTTTCTAATTTGTTTATTTCGGGATGAGTGTGCTTTCTCATAATTCAGCCCTAACTCAGCCCCGATGTTATGTATTGTTACCTATGGCTATCCAATTGTGGGACTTCATAATCCCAGATTCTTCATGTATTAATTCCAAAATTTTTCTTACTGTTATAATATAAATGATTAATAACTAATAACAAATAAAATTATTTTATTTACTTTCACACAACAATGGTAATATCTATATATAATAATGAGTGAACTACAAATTAATAATTTATATAAATTTAAATATTACAAGGAAAATTTTAAATATTGCAGTTAATGTATATTTATTCACTGATTAGCTATGATGACTGACAACTCTGTGAAGACCAAATGATACAATAATTATAATTTACCTTGTAAACATCATGTGAATTCCAATTAAAGCCACTGTCACAATATATAAACTGGTGTTAAACCTTATAATCATCATGGCTAGTAAATATTAAACAATATAAATATTTACACAAAAAAATAAATAAAAGAAACCTCTAATAAATTTAGAGGTCATATATGAATACAGTTAATCATCATAAAAGTTAATTTAATGAATTATAATTCTCAGAATTACAATAAATAGTACTAAATTTGTTTATTATCATTTGTTATATTTATCACTTATTAAAGTATTTTTTGTTTTGTATTGATAATTGGAAAATGTTTTTTTAACTTAATTATTTAAATTCATTCTTTTAAATGCTTTTACATCTTAAAATATTATAATAAAAATACTATCATCCACATAATGAATATTATCCCTTTCTTTATAAATCATGTTTATTGAATGAACCAATTTCTATACATCATATACAATATATATATATATATATATATATATATATATATATATCTTCACCACTATGTTTTCCAAAGTTATGAATACTGTCAAAATATCTCCACTTGTTTATATATATATTATACCTAACCCCTTTTTACCGTCGTTCGTAAATTTTATAAAAACATCATTTATATAAATCAATAACAATGTTTAATATTTTTATAATAACGACTCGATCAGAATTTTGTACCTCCCTCTTACACAAAATCCTATCACAGGGCTGTCAGTACCTCAGGTAGAGTAATCAATATCATTGGAAAACATTTGCCAATAACATTTATACTCGATTACTAGACTACATATTAGCCAATCAAACTTTTTATTTATTTAAAGGAAAAAATCCTATGGGCGCAAGCCGACCTTGTCGACAAGTCTGCTTGACCAATACGATCTAGTACCCGCTCCCGCTAGCTCAGCTACAATAATCAATAAAATATACTCCGCCTACTTAAAAATCAATTTTAGAATCTTTCTCTGCGCTAATTTTCTCGCTCTCTCTTTTTCTTTTATTTAATTATTTAATTTAAATCTAATTTGAGTAATTACTAACCCATGAAATCTCTATTTACGCTATTACCTTCGTTTGGTCTTATAATATAATTAATTACACTTTCGTTCAAGTTCAGATAAAATTTAATGCAATCAAAATTTCATATTATAAATACAAAAAATAATTATACGCACACTTATAGTTGAAATCACAATAAAATCTCATATTATAAATACATTTAGAAAGTAATTATACGCATACACTTATATTTGAAATCACACTAAAATCTCATATTATAAATACATTTTGAAAATAATTATACGCATACACTTATATTTGAAATCACACTAAAATCTCTGGGTAATGGAGCTGAAGACAATTAGTACTTATTGTTCGTAAGATAAAGTTCAGAGTTTATTATTACGGCTTTTTATTAGTGAATTAAAAATTGAAAGAAACATTACCTAGCTTTCTCCCTTATGCACGGTTCCGAGCGTTGCTTCTTATAGTATTTCATTCGGTCAGTTAGCGCTAACTCTTTGCAATCCGTTTCCCGATGTCATTGGGATCCTGTGGGCTCCACGTGGACACTCCATCTCCTTCTTGTTTTACACGACCATGATCGAGATTTGAACTGTCTGCTGTTGGTATTGCATGGAAGGATTCGGCCGGTTGTTCACACGATGGGTTTAACAATGCAGCATTTTACTTTAGACGTATACTCTCTATCTATGAAAATAATATAATTAATGAATGAATGAATAAAACTGGAATGAATAGAAAATTCGCCCTTTTTATATTTTACGGTCCTTATCTTGCGGATTCAATCTACAATACGTAACTAATCCTCTGGTGTTTCAGTTATGGTCCGTGCTGACTTTCTGGTGTTCGCATTGGTCATTTAATTTCTTTGTACTCTCTGCTAGAATTATTTCAATTTCTTTATTTCACTTTCTTTGTTATAGTTATTTCAATTTCTTTGTTAAAGTTATTTTCAATTTCTTTGTTAAAGTTATTTTCACTAATTAGCCGTTTAATGGAAATTTCTTATGTTTGTCATTAGCTCCCATTGTTCACTACATTCCTTTAATTACATATATTTTTTCTTTTTTTTATTATGATTATAAGACAAAACGAATTCCACCTTGCTTTTTCTTTTTTTTTTCCTTAAAGCAATCTCACATCAAATTCTAATTAAATTAAATTTAGTTAAATCAATTTTTAATTCTTTAGGTTTTATTTAAATACGATTCAAAATTATATATTATAAAACTATTTATTTTATGCTTTTAACGATAACCTGTCTATGAGAAAAAAAAATCCTTTTATTCTTATTTTACCCTACAAGATCTTTTATTTTTATTAATATTTACACAAATCGTTTATCAATTTATATTATTTTTAAAATTATGTGTACCACCGAAGAAAGCACACTCCTTCCTGATATATCTCGGTACAATATATATATATATCTTCACCACTATGTTTTCCAAAGTTATGAATTCTGTCAAAATATCTTCACTTGTTTGTATATATATATATAACATTTATAACATTATATCTCACCTTCCAGTCAATATATAATGAATAGAATAAAACTAACTCAAATAAAAAAGTAATGCTCTGGTTAAAATACTTATAATCTTAATATAATAATGATATCCTATAATAATTTCTACCATTCGACTAGCTCTAAATAATTAATAAATGATATATGATTCGATTTATAAAAATTAAATTAATAAAACTCCTCTCCTCCTGTGGCACGTAAACTCACAAATAAAAAAAAATAATGTCGACTTTTAAATCCAAGAAAATTTAAAAAATTTGCTGTTCATCCTGTTTTTGAAAATCCTTAAATACAGTCTTTATCTGCAGCTTCCACAGGATAACCGTTATTAATGTGATATCATTGTAAAAAAAATTCTATAGGTAAGATCTATTGTTTTTTATATTCATGTGAATTGTATTGGCTTCCAGATGCATCATTAATGGCCTTTCAAATTCAGTCCATATGCTAGCAGAAAAATAGGCATTTTTCCATTTTTTTATAAAAATATTATTATCTTATAACGCAGATATGCAGTAATAAATAACTTTATATTTAGATATTCCATAGATTATTTATTTATTCCTGATAATATTTATTTTTATTATCCTTTTTTTTTATGTATATTTAAGAAAACAAGTTTTTTTTTTTATATTAAAATGCCCATGTATTCTGACAATAACTTGTCAAAATAATTATATCTGCAATAACATTAGTTTTTACTTTTCATCTTTTTTTTTCAAAAGATTTAAATAACTTTTAAATAAATATTTTTTTAAAAATTGCTGTACTTTTAAAAATATATAGTCAATAGTATAATAAAGAATGGTATATTTGCTTTATACTATACTTTCCTTTTGAATATTTTTATAACTTTAAAGAAACATTTAGTTTTCAATCTTTTTCAGGTAATTTTATTATCCAAATAATATCTTTTAAAGTTCTTACAATATTATACACAAATGTGTTAATTCTCTGAGTGATATTTCCAAATAATATCCTTTTTAAAATCCAAAGTATGTTATAAAAATAATTATAACATTTTTAAATAACACGAGAAAAATTATACTTCCCTCTGTCAACTGTTTTTCAGACGTCAACCTCCCCATGCATATTACTTCAGGTGAATGCTCCATAATTATTATGAACTTGACTTAAGTTTTAAATAGAATAAACTATAGGGAAACTTATTGGTTTTAGGAAAACATTCTTATTTTAACTTAATAAATTTTATAATCCTTTACACCTTTTTTTTTTAAATAATAAAAATTTAAACATTGAGACTAATTGACTTATAATAATATACTGGGACTATTTAAAATAATAAAAAATAAAAGTAGTAATAATAAGTAATAATAATATTGTTTAAAAAATGAGAACATTCATTTATATAACAGTTCTAACTTACTATTTGATTGGTTAGTTGACCATCAGCTTACAAACTAATTTACATAAATGTTAATTTCACATTTTTAAAATCTGAAATAATATTATGAGACATTATTTATAACATTAATATTATTACAATATTTAATTTTAAATCAATATTACAATTTTACCTAAAAAAATTAAATACTTTAAAACAACATATTTTAAATAATACTTTATCAATTTATCCAACACTTAACTTTAATGTATCTATTTTTCTAGTTTATCTTTATTAATTACAACTATTTTAAAGACAACTAATTAAATAATTTTCTATATTTATTTTTATGATATTTAAATATTTTCAATTTTTAAAACAATTCTAAAAGTAATTTTTAAACTTTTTTTAAAAATCTTGAAGCACACAAATAATATACATACATTGTTAGTCACATGACTTTAGTTCCAGACAAATGTTGCAATTTTTTATATTCACTGTCTGAAAATGGGATTAATTAAAATATTTAACTATAAAATATTATAAAAAAATAATAAAATATAATGATAGAATTTGGAATAACAAATTTTGGCATTATTTAAACAATAAATAAAGTTGAATACACTTGTATATTCCACAAAATACTAACACTTTCTATAAAAAGTTATAATATAAATTTAAATCTGCTTTTATTAAAATACATTTAATAACTTATTTAATTTTTAATCATTATTTAAAAATTAGTTTTCAACATCTTGCCTAATAAGACTTTTAATACATAATTTTCATTATTCTCACTATGGCCAGCTTTTCCAACCATACAAAATTATAATGTTTAATTTTTACATTATAATTTTAGCATTTTATCATAGCTTTTAAATATTTACAACTTTTAACTTCATTTCAACAAAGCTTTAAAAACCCTATCAAAATTATTATATCCCTTACAATACTTAAATTTCTTTTAATTTAAATTTTTTTAAGAAATTACCTTTCAAAACCTATTTAGACCTAATAAAAAGGTTACAATATATATTAATATACATAATATATTAATAAATTTGTAATCACTTTTAAAGTTAGTCAAATTACTGACAAGCATGTTAATTAAATTAATAATTAGTCATGAATAAAAGGAGACCAATAATTACTACATCACAATACAATTTCTTCTTAAATTGGAAATTCTTCAGAGGACTTGGATCATATAATAACAATTCCTCGCCTTACATCAACAGAATAAAGTTAAATAATATGCATATTTCCATTCAAGAATGAAGCATACATAGAAAAGTCTTGAACAATGCATATTTTTATAAATGTTATAACTTATAAATCCACATATATAATAATAAAATCATAAAATCAGAATTATCTTTTCATTAATTTCATCTTTTATTTATTTATTAATTAACGAATTTGCACCTTGTTTTTTCTTTGAATATTTGTTCTAACTTTATCATGTATATAAATAAACATCAGTTTACGTTGTTTTTAAATTTTATAAATGAAATATTTGACTTTGATTCGGGTATTTTTTATTTAATTAATTTAACTAATTATAAAATGTATTTATGAAAGCATGGCTTCTCTACAAGTAGATTTGTAAATAAATAGTGAATTATTATTATATTTTGATAATTATAATGTTACAACTATATATGTAATTTAAAATATGGGTGTATTTATAAAAATAAATGGAAATAATTTGAAATAAATAAAATAATTAAAACATTAATGAAATTAAAGAATGGTATATATATATGAGTGTATACATATGTTTTTTTTTTTAAATGTATAAGATTTACAAAAAAAAAAATGATATTATGTATAGGATAATATTTTTATACTGAATATAGCGGACCAATTTCAAACTTTAATAAAAGATATTTGTATTTCTTATTTAATTAAAGTAATAAATTGACTATAGATTGCTATTAAAATATTTACCTGGCTAATATTTTAATTCCATGAAAACTTTATTTTTTATTCATTATTAAGATTTATTTATAATTATGTTTATCATTAATGCTATTTTGAGCGCTGTGTAAGACATTACTAATTTTAAGGCTCGTGAAACATTAACACTTTTATATGTAAATTTGGCTTCAACATGACGTTTGTTTTCCTTTTCTCAAAAAACTACATTTAAAAGACAATGTATTTATATCTGTATAATTTACAGAAGTTTATTTAATGGGAATTTTTTATTATTAAGATATAACATACTGCATGACTTATTTTACTACTCCAGTTTGATAAAAATGATCATATGTCAAATGAAATTATTATATGGGTTTATAGTACTTTTTTTAAAAAATTGGATTTTAAAATACAATACCTATTTATAAATTAAGCAACCAAAATTTAAACCAACCTATTTTTTTTACAGATCATAAATATTCATATGATATATATCATTCATAAGGAAGTTTTACTAATATCTAGATCATCATCATTTCATTGCAAGATAAAGGTCTCTCCAAAATTATTCCAGTTACATTGATTCATAGCATTTTTGCTTTACAAAAAAATAGAAAGTTTCACTATTTTATCCATCCATTTCACATGAGGTCTCTTTTTAAATTATTTATAATCTTTTGCAATTCACTTTAAAGCTTTAACTTTCTATAGTTTCATTTTTATTGAAATATATCTAGCCTAGTTCGATTTTAGTCTATTCATTTGGTCAGTGATGTCAATGATATCTATTTCTTTATTCAACTATATACTTTACTTGAAAACTCTTTTTGAAGCAGCTAACATAATCTCTTCATACTTCTTTGATGGTCAAGAGGATGTGTATAGTTTTTCTGTTAAGTATCCAAATCTCAGTTCCATAAATCAGAACTGATAAATATATGTATTTACAAGTTTTCTTTTCAAACACATAGACATATATTTTTATTAAGTTATTTCTATTAAAAGCATACAATATAAATTATATTCTGGGATTAATTTCATCCATTCCATTTCCATCTGTATTAATTATTACTCTGACAAGGTGTTTGTAATTGCTAATTTTTTCTAATTCATGATTATTAATTTTCTTTTGAGAAAAATCATTTAATATTACTTTAGTCTTTTTAGTATTTATTTTTAATCCTGCTTTTTTACTTTCATCTAATAATTATTGCAATCTTTTGCAAAGATTATATGCAAAAACAATTGCAAAATCTACCTGATTTAACAGTGAATTGAGTGGTTATAGTGTGAATGCCACTAGTGTGAGTTGATTCATTGAAATTTTTTTAAAAAAATTGCATGAAAATTACAAGCATGATGTCAATAGAAATCCTGACATTTGTTGTTGCTTGAAAAGCTCTTTAAAATGGTGTATCTTAAGTTGAAATGTAAAAAAATGAATTTTTTATTAATATTTTTATTAATATGTTCATTTAATTCTTTTCTGCTCAATTTACTAGTTTGCATGGAGAAGACAAAGGCAGAATTTTATAATCAGCCAGATATATTACTAAAATGGAGTAAAAATGTGCCAATAATTTGTATTCCAAGGCCTTTGAAATGTAATCCCAATATTGGGTCATAAGTATTCAATTTTTATTTTTTAATTATTTGAATAGTATTTTAATTTTTTTAATTATTTGATAAATGGCATAATTTATTAATGTGTTTGTGTTTGTATGGGTGTGTCTGTGTAGTATGTAAATTATACAAGTTAAATCATTTATGCAATTTATTATATAGTATATAAATTTGTATTCAAATATAACAAAAGTGGTTTTTGTACAATGTAATTTTCAGACTCTGATCAAAGTTTGAGGCAACCTTATTTTATAGACCTAATGATTCTCAAAAAGTTTAATAATTTATTAGTATGTTCATATTTTTATTAGTGTGTTTGTATTTTCAGGTCTGTGTTTATCTAACAAGTAATGTATATATATATAAAAATTATAGGGTAGTGCAATGTAAATTTTAAGACTGATTATCAGATGTACAGAAAAGTTGCAATTAATAAAGCAATCACAAAATTTACTGTGCATAGTACCATGTGAAAATATAAACACTTAAAACCAATAAAGAGAGATTTTGAATGATGTGTGTGTGGAGAGATCCACAATGGTTATGTATATATTACATAGAATTGTATGCTGGCAAAGAATCAATTTCTGATTCTTGCCTATGCTTTGGTACTCATGCTGTGGACACTGTAACTTTGCCATATCTTGCATCATATTATTTTCAAGTCTATAGCTTGCAAATGAGCTATAAGCAAATAAATTATATGTCTATAGAACAATAAGTATAACAAGATAACATCACTGGTGTGCATAAAGTATATAAACATCACTGGTGTACACAAAAAATATAAAGTGAGATGAAATTCATTTTATCATTGATACATACAGTAATCTACAAATTCTAGTTTTAGATAGATGATAAGTAAATAAGCATTTATTTTTATATAGCGTTATGTTTATAATTGTAATACATTTAAAGATCAGCCTTCATTTATTATTACCACTCGTAAAAAGTGCATGCACAATAGCTTGAAAGGCTGATCTTTAAATGTATAGATGATAAGCTAATTGCTATGATGACAAATGTATATCCACCTTTTGAAAATTATTTGTTTTGTATCTTTTATTAGATAAAAATAAAGAATTCTTATATGAATAGTTTTAGAGATTCTGAAGCTATGGATTATCTCAGGTAAGAAGTATTATATATGGTTTGAAGATACTTTTGTGAGGAATACAAAGCAATAATCAATGAAGATGTAGTTTAAACTTAATTAATGATAAATTAGAAATTTATGAACAAACAAAAGCAATAATTATTTTGGATATTGAAATGTCTTTTTTTCCTTATTTTTTAAATAGTAATCACTATTTGTCTTAGCCTTATTATTTTCTTTAGTTTTTCTAATTTCTGTCAATGTAAAGCTTTTTGCTCTAACATTATTAAAATTGAAGTTATTTTGAAAATTGTGTCTCAAGTCATGTTTTTTTTTTAAATTCAATATGGTAACAAGGACCATAAACAAGTTATTAAACAATTCTCATTTACTCTTATTTCCTAAGATTTTCATTATAATTTATAAAATATTTATTGTAATCTAAAACATTTTGGAAACATAGAATCACATTTTTATTTACCTTTCTCAATGTTAATATTTTTTGTATCATCCTAAAATTTAATCACAGCTGTTGTAATTTGGCAAATAATTTTCAGAGTATAACAATATCCTGAGTCTATATTATGATCATCCATTGCTTTAATTACCTTAGAAAAGCTTATAGAATCAATTGCTTTCTCATAATCTACAAACACAAAACATATTGGCCACTCATATTCATTGTTTTCTTTTTTATAATTTTTCTTGATATTTGGATATTATCCATTGTTCTAAAACTATTTTTTAAATCCAGTTTGTTTGTTTGGTTTATTATGATAAGAGTTCACTATAAATGAGTTATAATTATCTTAGGGAAGAATTTTAATATAACTAATAGAAGACTGATAGTTTTTTGATGATATTTTTTTAAACATCAATTTTGCAATTATTTACTCCATCTTTATCGAGTTTATATTTGGTATACAACATTTTCAATAATTTTTATATTTCCTCACCTGTTTTTTTTTAAGATATCAGCAATAATTTCTTCATTTTCTATTGCTTTTCTCTTCTTCTTAGATTTAATTGCATGTGCCACTTTCATTAGATATAGTAATTACAGAGGATACTTTTTTTATTCTTTATTGCTTTGTAATTCTTCAAGGCACTCTTCCATACATTTTTTTAGTAATAATTCCCTCTTTTTTTTTCTTATTGAGAAAATTTTCCTATCTTTTCAATATCATTAATAGCCTTTTTACATACTATTTTACAAAATTCTAGATAAACTTTCTTAATGAGTTATTTTTATATATTTTCATATTCTTTCTTTTCTTCATAAATTGTTTTCTCTTATTAAACATTATACTGGTTAATCGCTGCCTTTTTGTACCATCTATCTTTCTTGCCATTCTTAATCTATTATTTCTTATAGATTTTTTTTTCAAATGTGAACGATTTTCAAAAAGTGTTAATTTTTAAAATAATATATGAGTTCTAATTTAAATTTATTGGAGTATTTCTGAAAATTAGATATATCATTTGTTAATTCTGATTTTCATGAACTGTTTTCATATCCTTATTTTCCATTAATATATATTTTACATTTCACTAATCGATGGCCACTTTCTGTGTTAAAACCTATTAAGATATATTACAATTTTGAAATTATTTATTGGAATGTTTCCATACCTGTTTTTATTTAGTATTTTTCTCAAAAAATAAGTAATGGTATTCTGTTTATTTTGGAACTATCCATGTCTGTGGCATTTATATTTTTAACACCAAAACAAAATTAATCCACAGAAGTTTGACCTTTTAATTGTTTACCAATTCAAGCATTAAATTTTCCATGATAATTTTAAAATGTTTTGGTCTAATTAAAAGATTTTGTACATTCTTATAAAAATCTTTTTCATCACAATAAGAGCTTACTAAAGCATAATCCTGAATTGTCTGAATTTGATAAATTTTATTAAGTTAAATAACTTCTCTGGCCACTGTTTGATATCCCATAAATCTCTACAACATTGTTCTTCAACTTTTTATTTATAATGAATTTCATGTGTATCGCTAATATTTGTGACTTTGAAATAAATACGTCTACTTTTTGAAATAATTGGACCTTGACCTTTTCTTCTAATTTCATAATAATTAGTTCATTAATATTTTAATTTTGGAATGTTGTAATATGTATTTTATTTTTATTTTTTAATTTATAAATCAAAATAAAAATTCATCAGAAAGATATTTTATTAATCAATTAACTTTTCAGTTTCAAATACATATTTATTGCACAAAAGCATTTTTAATTAATAAAATTCAAAAATCCAAAAAAAACCCACTACTTTTTGAGTTATAATTTGGTTGTACATGCATTTTGTTAGCATACTCATTATATAGATTTTCAGATTAGAATTCTACTATTAGATGAAGCACTGAAGATATAGCATTCAGTTTGGTCAAAATGTGAAAATCTAGAACTCTTCACTAATAAAAGATATATATTTTCTGATTTATTAAAGTCTATTTATCTGTTGAGACAAAAGTTTGAGAAATTTCACACTTTTGTTTTTCATAATGGAAAACTGATTACTTCAGAATTCAATCATCATTATTGTCTTTATTTTTTCAGAGTTAAAATAACTCACAAATATTTCTAAATGTTCAAAACTTCGGTCTTTTACAATGTTTTGCACTCTTTACTTTTGTGCTTCAATTCTTATTTTGAAGGTGAAATTATAAAATAATGGCTTTAAAAATGTAATTAATTGATAGAGAGATCAAACTGTTGATATAAAATTTCAAGTTTACTGCTTTATTTCTACAAGAAATTGCAAAGAGCAAAAAATAATCAAGTGAATTTATACAAGTGATCACATGATAGTCAAGAATCAGAAACTCACAATTGAACTACATTTTAGGGATCTTTAGCTTTCAAATTCATCACTCTTTCACTTTTCTTAAGTTTATAGATAAACATTAGTTCTAATAAATTTAGTCATTATATAATATGTCTTCTAAATAATTATCTAAATTTTTGTTTATGTCAAATAAAAAATTATATTCATATTATCTTTATATTTTTAATTTACTACAAATGATGCAAAGAATGTATGTATATACTTCAACAAAAATCAATAAATTAAAAAATTAACCGTGATAAAACACAGTTGCTGAAGCTTTAAATATAAAATTATAACAATAAAGCTAAGCGCTTTCGGGGGACTTAAGCCTCCATAATCATAGCTCAATACAAAACAAATACAAAAATATAAACACTTATTCACAAGCAAAATGCGTATCTCAAATAAGATGTAAACTAACTCTAAATAAATAAATAAAATACAATATAAATAAATAAATATTATAAAGTCCATATTTTAGAAATATTAAAACAAGAATCCTTTCTATTAATAGCATTAGGATTACCAGCTATAAAACAAGCTTCTTTAACCTTACGCTTTACGTCATTCTTCTCCGTACACACTAATTTTGCCTCTACTGGTTGACATAAGTGTCCAGCCTTATTTTCATGTTCCACAAACACTGAATTTCCCAAAAATTTAGTTTTAGTATGATGATATAAATATTTATGCTGTGACACTCTATTTAAAATATTGGTTTTAGTTTCACCATAATAAATAGAACCACAATCTTTATGAGGACAAGAAACACTATAAACCACATGCTGAGTTAAGTTAGATTCAATTTTAAATTTTGAATTGTTAATCAATCTATTCATATTTGGAGGTGAATGAAAAATTACTTGAAAATCTGGAGATAACTTATTAATTAACTGTTTTGCAATAGAATGAATAAATGGTAAAACTATACGAGGTTTTTCAATCTTGTCAGGTTTAAACTGCAAATTATGTAAAAATTTTACAACTCTATTGTTAATAATTGAACGTTTATGTCCAAGTTTGACTAAGTCCTCAATAAAACAAATAAGACGTGTGCTCTTCCGATCTCCTCAAATTTGCAAAGATGGTGGTTTCTATATAAAAATGAATTCAAAGATGCCAACTTGTGCACTTGGGGAGAGTATGAATGCGGATGAATTAAACCCCTAACTTCAATAGGTTTCACAAACATATGGTAGTCCAAATGATCCTCTGTTCTATGCACAATAATATCTAAATATTTCACTTCCTGTAATGCATCTTCCCAATTTATCGTAAGATTTAAACTTGTAGCCTCATGAATACTACTTTGAATCTCCAAAATGATATTTTCAGGAGCCACAATAAATATATCATCTACATATCTAGTGTAGATAATATCTGGTACAGAGTTAATAAATGTAGGAATAATACTACGTTCAAAATGGTCCAAAACTATACTAGAAAGAATTCCACTAAGAGGAAGTCCCATAGGCCAACCATTCATCATTTGAAAACAAGAATCTTTAAATGTAGCCACTAAATTTTCATCCAGCCAAGTCAAAAATCCAACAATAAAGTCAACTTTATTAGATGGAAAGACTTTATTAAGTAAAGATAACTTGACTATATCTATTGACTGCTTACGATCAATGGACCCATACAATTCCATAACATCCAGCGCTGAGCGATTTAAAATTAGAATTAATTTTAGCATCTTTAATAACATCAATAAATTTAAACGATGAATTGACTGTAAACAACCCAAAACCTATAGCATCAATCAACCAACGATTAATCAAAACAGAAGTTTCAAAATAATGTACACTACCAAAATCCATCATTAAACATAAAGGCCTATCTCGTTTATGTAATTTAACATTTGCAAAAATTCTAGGAAGGGATGATGCAGACGGGTAAACTTTAAAATACTCTAATTTTGTTAATGCTTTCTCTTTTTCTTTACGTAAAACACTAGCAATAAATTTCTCGATTAAGCTTACAATTAAATCTTTCAATCTTTTTAAACTTTAATTTATCAATTTGCATAAAAATTTTATCCGCAAATTCCTCCTCTTTCATCAAAACAAACCTGTTCCCCTTATCTTCTTTCATGCAAACAATATCATGCTCACACATAAATTATTTTGTATGCGATATGCACTTATTCCAATTCAAATTATTATTGTTGAGATTTCTATTATTAATAATCTTCACTATATTACCAACACAAACATCTCTAAGGGGATTATTTAATAATGAAGCTTCAACATCCGCAATCAGCTCAATCTTCGGCTTTGCCCATTGATTTTTGTTGAAGTATATACATACATTCTTTTCATTATGGATTTTATATATTATAAGCAAGTATTGCGTATCGGTTTGTCAATTAATATGTTTCAACAATGTATTACGTTTTTGAAAAAGTGTGAAGAATTCAAGATAATCCCGAACTGTTGCAGAGTTAAAATTGATAGATCTATTTATAATTTTGATAAAATCAAGATGCAATTGCAGTGCCAACTGCTCGTATCAATTATTAAAGGTTGTAAGAGGGCATTATGTAGGGAGAAAAGAAGGTGGTCTATTATTTCTGTACGTGGTATTATTCCACAATTTATTTTGAACAAATTTAAAAAGAATGAGGATATGCTTGTTAAAAGATTTGAGTTAAAACTTAAGTTTCTTGCATATAAGCAAAATATTGTTTTACCATCTGCGGTTGAAAACAAATTTGTGAATCTGTCTGGTGTAAATATTCGGAGGATGTTAAGTATGTTTTAGAACGAGGTCCTAAATTTATTGGAGGTCAATGGGCAAAGCCGAAGATTGAGCTGATTGCGGATGTTGAAGCTTCATTATTAAATAATCCCCTTAGAGATGTTTGTGTTGGTAATATAGTGAAGATTATTAATAATAGAAATCTCAACAATAATAATTTGAATTGGAATAAGTGCATATCGCATACAAAACAATTTATGTGTGAGCATGATATTGTTTGCATGAAAGAAGATAAGGGGAACAGGTTTGTTTTGATGAAAGAGGAGGAATTTGCGGATAAAATTTTTATGCAAATTGATAAATTAAAGTTTAAAAAGATTGAAAGATTTAATTGTAAGCTTAATCGCGAGAAATTTATTGCTAGTGTTTTACGTAAAGAAAAAGAGAAAGCATTAACAAAATTAGAGTATTTTAAAGTTTACCCGTCTGCATCATCCCTTCCTAGAATTTTTTCAAATGTTAAATTACATAAACGAGATAGGCCTTTACGTTTAATGATGGATTTTGGTAGTGTACATTATTTTGAAACTTCTGTTTTGATTAATCGTTGGTTGATTGATGCTATAGGTTTTGGGTTGTTTACAGTCAATTCATCGTTTAAATTTATTGATGTTATTAAAGATGCTAAAATTAATTCTAATTTTAAATCGGCAGCGCTGGATGTTATGGAATTGTATGGGTCCATTGATCGTAAGCAGTCAATAGATATAGTCAAGTTATCTTTACTTGATAAAGTCTTTCCATCTAATAAAGTTGACTTTATTGTTGGATTTTTGACTTGGCTGGATGAAAATTTAGTGGCTACATTTAAAGATTCTTGTTTTCAAATGATGAATGGTTGGCCTATGGGACTTCCTCTTAGTGGAATTCTTTCTAGTATAGTTTTAGACCATTTTGAGTGTAGTATTATTCCTACATTTATTAACTCTGTACCAGATATTATCTACACTAGATATGTAGATGATATATTTATTGTGGCTCCTGAAAATATCATTTTGGAGATTCAAAGTAGTATTCATGAGGCTACCAGTTTAAATCTTACGATAAATTGGGAAGATGCATTACAGGAAGTGAAATATTTAGATATTATTGTGCATAGAACAGAGGATCATTTGGACTACCGTATGTTTGTGAAACCTATTGAAGTTAGGGGTTTAATTCATCCACATTCATACTCTCCCCAAGTGCACAAGTTGGCATCTTTGAATTCATTTTTATATAGAAACCACCATCTTTGCAAATTTGAGGCACATAGGAAAGAAAATCTTATTTGTTTTATTGAGGACTTAGTCAAACTTGGACATAAACGTTCAATTATTAACAATAGAGTTGTAAAATTTTTACATAATTTGCAGTTTAAACCTGACAAGATTGAAAAACCTCGTATAGTTTTACCATTTATTCATTCTATTGCAAAACAGTTAATTAATAAGTTATCTCCAGATTTTCAAGTAATTTTTCATTCACCTCCAAATACGAATAGATTGATTAACAATTCAAAATTTAAAATTGAATCTAACTTAACTCAGCATGTGGTTTATAGTGTTTCTTGTCCTCATAAAGATTGTGGTTCTATTTATTATGGTGAAACTAAAACCAATATTTTAAATAGAGTGTCACGGCATAAATATTTATATCATCGTACTAAAACTAAATTTTTGGGAAATTCAGTGTTTGTGGAACATGAAAATAAGGCTGGACACTTATGTCAACCAGTAGAGGCAAAATTAGTGTGTATGGAGAAGAATGACGTAAAGCGTAAGGTTAAAGAAGCTTGTTTTAAATGATGCAATAATTTTCTCATAGGAGTGATGTATTGAGTAATATTTCTCAACAACATTATTATTTTTATTTTTTCTTAACTTCTATTTTAATTCGCAAAATATTTCATGTAAACTACTGTAATTTTTTCATATAGATTCATTCTATTGTAAGCATGGTGTTAATATATATTTTTATTACTACTGATGTATTCTGATAAATATTTTTCAGAACTTAATAATATTCTGAACCTACACTTTAATGTTATTAAAGTTTAACCATTGTTAAAATGTTTATAAATTCAAATGCCTATTCATAATACCAATTATAATGCCAAATTATACTCATTTATTCTTTCTATAACTTTTGTAAATACTTGCACATATTCTACTGTGCTAAACTATTTTTAGATTCAATTTATTTTGGCTAATTTCAATCTTATTGTTAATAAACATTTTATAAAAGAATTGACATAAAATACATAGGTTTATAAATTTTATTACTCTTATTTTATTTTTTTAAATACCAATATTCCATAATACTAAGTTCCAAATCATATGATGTATCTTCATTATTTAGAGAATTGACATACAGCTTTCTTAGAAATTTCTCTAGTTTTTTATCTACTGCATTTTCTGGAGTTTCTTGATTCTTCATAGATTTATGAATACAATTTATATTTTTATTAAAAGAATAGAATTAAAAATTTAATTGATGTTGTAATTGTAGAGATTACTACTATTATTACTGTATAGTTTTTGTGAATTTTTTTCATATTGACAACAGTGTTCCTTTTAATAATATTACCATTTTCTTGCTTATAACTACAGAAATTCCCCAAATCTATGAAATTGGTTTATATTTTTGAGACTTTTGAACTCTTTTAACTCTTTCCATGCTAGTTCAAAATAATTTTATTATGTCAACAATATCTTTTTTCCCAAAGCATTATTTTAAAAAATTCCTGTTATTCTATTTTTTTAAATAAATTATTACTAATGTTAATTTATATAAGTATATATTATTAATATCTTGCCTCAATTGAAAGTTTACTTTAATTTCTGCTTTTATTGTTCCAATTATCTCTGTAGAAAAAATTAGTAGAATATGTGTTTTCTTCTTAATTTATCTCATTCAAGCATTAGCTGTAGTTGAAGACTTAATATTTTTAAATAGTTTGCAAGCAATAGTTTAAATTTAGTGGAGTGTTTTTGAAGATTAAATACATGAACTGATAATAATGTATTTCTGAATAATTCTGTGCCTTTAATTTTGCTTTACTATTAACTCTACACTTTACTAATGAATTATAACCTTTTTATAGAATCTATTATGCATATGGCAATAATGAAACTATCAACCATCTAAACTGTAAATAATTTTTAATGCTTTTTTGTTTGAATGTCTTCATATTCATTCTCATTTAAAAAATTTTTCAAAAATAGAATTCATAAAATATTTTTCGCTCTATCAAATTTCAACAAATCTAAGTTTACTCTTTCATTTTTATCTCAAAATATGAATTTTATCTTTTTATTGTTTTAATTTTTCATTTTAGAATTAAAATGACAATATTAAAATGTTATTTGGTTTAAAAATACATTCTAAAAATCATTCATTTTTTCATTGCAATGAAAACTTGTTAAGATGTAAACCTGAATAGTATGCCTTCGTGCTACCATTGAGTTGAATATCTAATATTTACATTACATCTGGCATACCTTTAGATTTTATTTATAATAAATCTCACTTTAATTTTGCTTATAGTATTTGTAGCTTTATTGTAAATTATAAATCCAATCTTTATACCATCTCTTTTTTTTTCTCATTTTACAAAATAAAATAATGACCCATTTAATTTAAATTCTGCAATTTTCTTTCAACTAAACGTGATATGCAGTTATAGATATCTGTATAATAATTTATTGAATAGAGGTCTATGTTAATAACTAGAAAATTATTAGATCTATGTTTTGTTTGTCAATTATTGTTTTGATAAAATTTTTACAGACTTCTGGAAGAGAGTGCTACAATTTATTTTTAGTAATGATTGTAAATGTAAAAGAGTTGTGATTAACATACACACAGATGTTAATTCATTTTGCTTCCAAAACTTTTCACTGAATATTCCTCAATTAAACACTGTAAGATATCTGAAAAAAGGCTTTAAGAGTTTTTGTATCATAAACACTGAGAAAGAAAAAGATGTAGTAAGTTCATGAAACCAACCAGCCCATACATTTTCATTTACTATGTGAATAATAACAATAATAATAACTACAAAAATAAAGTTGCATAAATCAGATAGTCCTATTTGGGTTAAAACTTTTAAAAATGTCAAGGGGTCATTCAGTTATTAGCAAATATTTTTTTGAATATAACATATAAAAATAAAAATAATACATATAATGGTAATTAACTATTATATATAATTTCTTAACCCTTTTCAACTGCCACTAAATTTAACTTCTATGGATTGAAAGACTGTATATAATTAGCATTACATTTATTATTTTTATTGTTGTTACAATAATTTTTAATTAATGGACATTTTATTTGTATTATATATATATATATATATATATATATATATATATATATATATATATATATATGGCTTAAAACATAACATTGTCATAATTATTGCAGAAAAAGAAGTAACTTAATCCTGTGTCTGAAGGTTTGTAATGATGGCATATTATAAGATGTAATATGTTGGACTATCTCCATCATTTATGAGTGAATGTTGAATGTATAGAACATTTTAAATTTTATTTAAACTTTTAAAATACAAAATAATTGTTGGTAATAACACACAGATAGACAATACAGGTTAGTAATTACCCATATTGTCTATCTGTGTGTTATTACTAACAAATTGTTTGTATTTGAAAAGTTTAAATAAAGTTTAAAATTTTCTATACATTTAACATTAACTCATAAATGATGAAAATAGTCCACATATCACATCTAACTTAATCCTTTGTTTTATTTTTTACCTTTGGTTATTTTCAATTTTATTGGATATGATTGAAGACAAAAGTGGAAAAAAATGAGATAACAAGAAAGATAATCTGTAGCAGAAACAATTTATATATCTAATAAGATATCACATACCTGAAAGTGGTAGAAGATACTATTTATGGTTCAGCCAACATTTTTTCATTTGTAAATATTGTTATAGTTTTATTTTTTGAAAAGTTTATGGTATAGTGGGTAAGGCATTTGTCCATTGTGTCTATTAGAAAATACAAATTTGGATGATGTTTAGAATTTACAAGCATGATTTGAAGGGGTTTTGTAATTTGTTACAAATATAATGCAATTATTTATCTAATTATTGTTCAATGAGTACCTTCTATTGATAATCTTAAACAAAAATTCTTAAATAGATCATCATTTAGCAGTAAGATACTTAACACATGACTTGCCATATATTTGTAAAAAATTGTAATAATAATATTCATTCAAACAAGCTGTGAAAAATTGTTAAATTGAAAGAAAAGACATACTGTTTAATAATTCAAATAATTTTAAGTGCAGAATCAATCTTTATTTCAAAGAACTATTTTGTCTGTTAAACATTATGCATAATTTTATAATAGCAATCCTTTCATTTACTTACAATAACTAAAAATTATTTATATAGCAACTATACAATTACTGGTTTAAAAATTATTTGTTAAATAATACCACATTAATTAAGACAAATGTGTGATTGAAATGTAAATACAGGAGTGGCACATATTTTAAGATACAAAAATCTGTTAAATTTAAAAATAAATATTATTTGATAGAATAAAAAAAAAGATTTTTTCTAATTAAAATTTGAATAGTTAACTCTAATATAAAGTAATGTTATGTGAAATTGAAGAATGGTTTCCTGTCCAATCAACATTTAGCATGGAACAAGATATAAACATATAATTAGTATGTGAAGAGCATTTATTTCCTTTATTCTTTTCATTTCTTGTATCCAGTGAAAGGTTAAAAATATCAGAAACTTTATAATAAGTAATTTTTCTTGAAAATTTTTAAAATAAGCTATTTTAGCTTTAAAAAAATTTAATACAATTCTAAAATTTCCTTTTTTGCTTGAAAATTCTACAATTTCTTACAATTGTTCATAGTTGAAATTACTGCTTGAAAAATAGAATTACAAGTAAAAAGTAAGCATATTATCTCAATTTTTTCATGGAGTTTTAAATGCCATTATATTGTTTTAATACTCTGAATTGAAGAGATTAAAATTGCACTAAACATCACATGATCACCATCTTTTATACTAGCACATAATTGTTATTAAACAAGTTAAAACTCTCCATACAGTAGTGCCACCCTGTGCCAACCAGAGTAATCAATGGATTCCAGAAGGCTTGTGCCACAAGCCAGAAACTAGCCTGTGGATATTGGATGAGAAGGCACTATATAGGGATTTTATGCACAAGCCTTCTGGCATTCATTGATTACTCTAGTTGGCACAGGTTGGCACTACTGTATGGAAAGTTTTGCCTTGTTCATTAAAATTGCTGACATTTTATTTGGAAACTTTAAATATATAAATGGTTAAAGTTGCAAAGAATTCCTCTCAAATAAATGAAATTACAGATAAAATATCACAAGAGTTTATACACTAAATTAGCAAACAATCACACATGTATGTGATTGTCCAATTATGAAATTAATATAGAAAATAAGTTCATTTTAAACCACTTATTTTTATATATTTCTGCAGTAATTGCTTCAATAAATGGATCTTTATGCATTAAGTTAACTTCATACAAAACTTTAATCATTTTAAAAATCAAATTTAAATTTAAGGATTTTTATTTTAAACAATTCTTATACTTGTTTCTGTACATTAAAACTTTATTTCTTTCAAATAAGGAAAAAAAATTAAAAACTTAGTATTCAATTTTTCATAAAAAAAAATTAAAAAAAAAAAATATGAAGCATAGTTCTATTAATAACTTTCTATATTAAATGGTCAACATAAATATTTTAGTCAAATAAAAATGAAGTGTATTTTAGCAACACACTAGTTAATAAAATTTGAAAAATCTATAGAAATATAAAGTTTTCTTCAATCTATTGACATAATTGGGAAAATGCATTTAAATTTTAAAAAAATTTTCAAAGAAAAGGCTGTGTTTGTATAAATATGGAGCGAACTTATAAAATAAATTTCCCATATTTTTGTTTTAAAATTTTACTCAACAATTTCTGTTTTTGATAGTAAGCTATTCACAATTTCATCTAAGTCATGATTGATATTAATTTTGCACAAAGAAAATGTTTTAAACGTTTGTTATTAATAAATAACTTTTATTTATTTTCCCAATTTTAAAGAAAATGAAAACAAAAATTGAAGCTTTTTTTAAAAAATTTTCTAAACAAATATAATTACCTTTAATAATTATATTTATAAAGTGCACACTCATTACTTAAAGTAATATTTATTAAGGCTGAAAAAATGACAGTAGGAATCTCTGAAAATCTTTAACACAAAATTTATTTATAAGACAAGAGTGGCTCTTATCTAAATCTACTTTCTAAATAAATAGGATAATACAAAGCATTTTGATTTGAGAGTATATTTGCAGAGGTCTCTACTGTCATTTTTTCAGGTGCATAGTCTTAAAGTTATAGCCTTAATAAATATTGCTTAAGTAATGAGTATGCACTTTATAAATATAATTATTACAACTTTATATTATCTTAAAAGATTTCTAGCATAAGATCTCAACACTGACCTGTTGTAAATCGAAAGATTTTGTGAATGTTAATGTGTTATAGAATTTGTGGACTTAATCAGTGAGGTATTGAATAGCCTTCATCTTTTAAATAAATATTATGTTAAAGATTTGCAGAGGTCCCTATTGTCATTTTTTCAGGCACATAGTCTTAAGGGTACAGCCTTAATAAATATTACTATAATTACCTATAATAAAATATTTTCTTTCCTTAATTTGAATATAATACTAGTGGAAAGTTTAAAATTTAATAAAAATTATCTAAGAATTGAGTTTGACCAGTTTGGTCATAATCTCAATTATAATAAATTATATAAATAAAATAAATATGTCTATTAAAATTATTTATGTTATTTACAAGATAATGTAGTGCACAATTCTTTCTTGTTTATTGCATTGATATTATTTGCTATAGACCATGCCTCTTTATATTTTCTGCTTCGATCATTATACTCAGTACAAACAACGTCAATATAAATAGGATTAAAATTATATCCAGATTTAATTTCATGTTCCAAAAATATAGATTTAACATCAGAGTTTTTTAATATTGATGTTGCTTATACCGAATGTAATAATTGTAAAAGAAAATGTAAAGAGGCATGGTTTATAGCAAATAATATCAATGCAATAAACAAGAAAGATTCATGCATTATAGCATAAATGGTATATGTAAATATGTAATTTTAGTGTATATAATTTATTTTATTATATATTTTATTATAGTTCTATGATTATGATTGATCTGATCGAAAGCAATGCTTAAATAATTATTTTTATTAAAATTTAAACTTTTCTGAATAGTTTTTCATTACTATTATTATTATAACTATCTTCATTTTTTTAGTATTATTGTATTAATAGATTTATTTACATATAAATATAAAAACTATTCATAACTTGATTTAAATATCTATAACTGAAAAAGAAGCAACTATCTCCTACTGATTTATGTAAGGCCAAAAACAATAAAACAAAGAGGATTATTTATTATTACTTTTATTAAAACTAATATTTAATCTAATATTCAGGGGTCTTTAAAATAAGTCTCATTATTCAGCTTCTCTCTATTGAAATGGTTGGATCTAATTTTGATCTGAGCTTCATGAGATCCCATCTTTAACCTAGTTCAAATCCTGTCACTAACAGTGAATATTTCCGAATATAATGAGACTTTATACCATTTTCAATATACATTAACTGTAATTAGAATGGAAGCTATTATTTAAAACTTCATTGAAGATAATTATCTTATGTTTAAATTTGTTGATGTTATTAATTACCTCATGATAAAATATTCATGAAAATATATATATTCTAATTACGGGGATTGTAAATATATATTTGTAAATAGTTAAATATATATTAGTCATAAAGTTTTATTATATTAGGTTTTATTTTATACTTTACCATTTTGTTCAAATTTATATGATTAAAAGTTACACTCTTTCGATTAGCTTTCAGATCATATTTTCCCAAAGACAAACACATATTAGATGATGGAAATAGTCCAATATAAAAATACAGCTAGAACGCCATCATCACAAACATTCAGAAAAACACAATAGGGAATCTTTTATTAATTAGCTAAAATGATATGTTAAATTCTTTAAGGACAGTGCTAAATTAAAATTGTTTGCTCAGATTTTATAAATTCATTATCTAAATAGAAAATGAGTTCAAATTTAATGGATTTGAATGTCTTATCAGAGGAATGGATCGGAAATCAATTAGAAAAAATTTTGATTTGTAATAATGTAAAAGCTTTAGCCTTAAGGCATCAGAATCAGAATGGGCGGGAAACCATAAGAAAGGGTATAAATACCCAAAAAAAGTTTCTATAAGGAAGCCATTACTATTAATTTAAGTGGAATTGTCACCAGAAACTATGTCCTTTTTAATTTTGAATTTTAATAGTACTTTCAGCATGGTACATGGCTAACTTTGGGGATCTGATTGCTGGATCCCAGAGTTCTCCAACAAATCTTCAAAATGTTGCGCTAAGATAGAACATTTTAATACCGATCTTAAGCTGCTTAAACTCCAAAAGGAAACTAATTCATGAATGAATTCTATGTGAATCAAGTGCACACCTATGTTGTCTCCTAAATCCAACCAGACTCTATATTCCTGAAAATGAGTGAGCCATGAAAGGACTGGTAACCTTTTATTTTATAAACCGCAACTTTCTGGTCTGTTCATGAACTATATTTCAAATCATGATTTAAGTCAACCACTGCCTGAAATTTCTTTATTCACTTTATTATGTATTAAATTTTGTTATAGTAATTCTCTATTCTTTTATATCTCTAGTCTTAAAATTAATATCTTGTTAAATTTCTTTCTCCTACTATGGCGGTTCATTTTAACTAATTTTAATTGTATTTATTTTAATGATTATTAATATTATTTATTTGCGATAATAAGTCAATAATACTTTCAACTCTATAATAATATCTTTTGTTTAAACTTACCCTAAGAAAATAATATTGCATTAAATTTTATAGCCTAATTATTTCCCATTAGAATTAAATTAATAACGGTTCTATTAATTATCGAGTTGAAATATTTATTAGCTCAGTTTATAACCACTATTCTCCCGACTAGTTTATTTAATTTACACAAAATTATCTATTCATATTGATTACATTTATTAATATTTTACGAAAGTTAATAAGGAAAATAAAATAAATATATTCTAATTTAAATCTAATATTTTATATTTGTGTTCAGGGAGGGCATGATAAAGGGTAATTATTATTATAATTATCTAATTGCATTTAAGCACATTTGCTCTGAGTAAGTTTGATTTTAATCTGATATGATCAGGTCATTACGTTAAGAATTCATTATATAATTTGGGCTTTATTAATCAAATATGATGATCACTATATCATCACCATTAAGAACATTGCTAATGCGAGCCATCCTCTTACTTCTTGAGTTTTTCATTTCAGTGATATTATTGATATTTTAAATATATAGGAAGAAATCACTTCCTCCCTCGCTCGTTGCTGCATTGGAACACCAAAGGTTCACGGCTGTGTCATGACCTGGCTTTCTGTGTTCCATGGATTATTTGTAGGGCATAAAGAACTTGTTGAACTCCTACTTCTTAAATCACCGACAAACCATTTTATTTCATATTCAGTTTGCTGCTCATAATGTGTTAGTACAGTTTATTTCTTAGTTCAAATAAAGGCCCACTCTTTTGCTTTATAAATCATAATGAATTGATTTCATTGAAATCAAACAATTTTATATTTATCGATAATTTAAATAATTTTCTTTCCCTATGTATTTATCATGCTGTTCATGAATTGATTTATAGATGTGTGGAAAATAAATCTCACCTTCTTCTTACATAGGTATCGTTATTTACACTTATCTACTTTGGCGGGGCATAAATAAATATATTTCTTAAATACTTATGTATCAATTATTGGCATATGAATACAATAGCCATTATTTATTGTACATTGTAATTCACACTCTAAAGATTAGAGATAATTTATAATACTCATCTTAAATATTTGAACAAATATTTGCTTATTATTAAACATTTTATATACATACTTGGTTTGATTGTTAATATTTATCAATCAGTTTTAAATATTCATTCTCACTGTTTGTATTGGCAACACAAATATACATATGTGAATTTATTCAAAAATATCCATAGTCATTATCATACATTAGTTAGAGTCAGATAAGTGGTCTCGGTAATTGTCCCATCTGTTGAGCTAGTTCATGGTGCATAGTCTCATATGCTGTTAATATGTATTGTTTATTAGGTCTTAATCTGAACTCGTGAATTGGGTTTGAATCCAATTTGTTTTTTGATATAATTTTTTGGTTTGACTGAGTTTGAAGTCCAGTTTTATGGGTTCAGGTCATGTTGGATGGAGAATATCTTTTGACTGGTAAACTATACTAATGGCTATTTCAGATTATTTAGTCTATACATAAATTGAAACAAAAGAAAAAATCACCCTCTAATTTCAAAACTAGTCAAAAACTAAGCTTATATAAAGACAGAATGATATCATTCTTTTTTTTGTTGTTTTTGACAATACATTCATTTCAATTATATATAATGATGCAATTCTGTTTATTGTACTTTATTAAAATATGTACAAGGTTTACTTGCAAATGATTTTAATTTTGAAAAAATTTTAAATATCTTCTTGATTTCATGGTATTATTGACAAAAGCTGTTGCTGAAGTTCAAAATTCAAACAATTTTATTGATCTAAACGTTTAAAGAATATTTTTATTTTAAAAAAAAAAAGTTTAATGTATAATTAAAAAGTTTTGTATTGATATACATTGAATTATTGATATAAATTATTTTATAAAATAAACTTTAGAAAATATAATTATCACTTTAAATGTTTGTTATATAAACTGTTTGAAGATAAAACTTTTTAAACTGTTGCCTAAAAGTACAAAATACAAATAGCAGCATTTATGTGATTTTTTATTTTCATGTTTATAGAATTGGCTGCAATATCATGTATAAGTTGACACCGGCTTAATTCTCTTATCAATTGTTTATGTGTTCTAAAATAACATTAAATTTAAATCAAAATACAAATTATATAGCATTAAGCATTGTTCCTAACCCTTATATTTGAGAGTGGGAAGTAAAAATGAATATTGTATAATCTTTGAGATATTATTTTATATAGAGGTATGTTTTTTATGTAATAGTAATATTAGCGATTAGCTAGTGTCATTCGTTCAAACGTAACAAATGTAATTTAAAGTTATCGTGTAACACCTTCATGCTCTTATTTCCACACACTTAAGATTTGCCTATGCTTAAATATTTGGGTCGAAAGAATGGGTGGATTCATTCCATTCTTTCTAAAATACTATATCTCATATCTGGAAAAATGAGTATTCATTTATAATTTATCTTTAAAGCGCATGTGCTCATGTATTTAAAATTAAGCATCTTTGTTTATCTGCAATATCTGATCTTTGCTTATAATAGTTTCATACTCTTTATTTAAATTAGCTTTAATTTTAATATATATGACATGATTGAAGTATACATTAAAAACATTTTTTTCAATGGGCTGCAAATATTCAATCTATTCTTTATTTAAAGGATGCGCATGGCTGAATGAATATTGCAGTATATTGATTTTTCAATTACTGCATACAAAAGTTAATTTGCAAACTAGTTAGTTTATTGACAAAACAGTTCGATGTTCACTAATTTACAGTTTATACAAAGTTCTGATTACCGCCAAGCTGTGTTAGAAAAGTACACTGTGTACACACGATAACGGATACTCGCACTATAATTCTGAACGTATAGTTTCTACATCTAACTTTTCTTCTTTCTCAATGAGGGTAATTCGCAATTCCCATGCTGTTTTCTTGCAACGGATGCTCTTCTTGAATACACTTAAAATTCTCTGTACTCACTTTTTGTTTTTTTCAAAATGGCCTCCCTTTTATATGTTTTCTTTCTTTTGTTTTCTGGAGTAACTCTTATAAATTAAGGTGGGATTTAATTAAATTGGGTTTTGCTAATTAAATTCCTTCGTTATCTGTTTAATTAGTTTATTACAATTGATTGCATTTCAAGCTAATGTCTATGATTAAAATATTAGTAGCAAAATTTAAAGATTTAACAATAAAATAATATTTTAGAATAAGATACTTTTGTATGTATGTTTAATTTAAAATGCATATATTACAATACCTCCCCTTACTCCAGAAAACCCCATGATGTGACTCCTCAGTGATTTATTTTTTCTTTTTCCAAGCTGGAGAAAACTTTATTTTTACGATTAACTGATGTAACCTTGAAATTTGTGCAAATTCTTTTTCCTTGCCACCCTGAGTGCCTTTTTCTCCCACTCGGAGAGAGTCTGATTTTTTCCTTGCTCTTCTACAGTTTTTGTATCTGGCATCTCACTATCTTCAGAAGTGTCTTCTTCATTTTCACTTTCAGCCATTTTTTCTTGTGGCTCCATTTCATACAGCTTCCAACTCTCTACCTGTTCGGATAATTCTGACATTGTGAGTTTACTTTGCAATTTTTCACTAAGTTCTGAGTTTTGTTGTTCAAGTTCTATTACTCATTGTCTAGAAGCCTTCAATCTTCCTTGAAATTCTTTGAGTTCAGCTGATTTCTATGCTAGGGATGACTGCAGCTTTGTTTTTTTTCTGTGACCAACATCTCCATCATTTGTATGTGAATCTGGAGTTGCTCTTTCAGAGAATCTTGCTCTTTACACTGCTTCTGTTCAGAGTCTTTCCAATCATCTTCAAATTGATTTTGTAATTTAATGATCTCTGTTTGTGCTTGCGAAATGGTCCTACTCTTTCCCCCTTGGTAGATATATATTTAATACTATACACTCTACCATTTGTGTCTGGACTATATTTGCTTTCTTGACTATCCCTTTCTGGTGATTGTCTGCATGCACGTGCAAGGTGGCCCTTAGTTCGGCAATTGAAACACGTTTCTTGTTTCCATTTGCAGTCTTTAGCTATGTGGCCTGTTTTCCCACAGCAGTAGCATTTAATTCTGTTATTTCTCTGGGGTTCCCATTGAAATGAACTTATTTCTGCTTTATCAGTTTTGAAAACTTGCTCATAACTTTTCTCTTTTGATCTGAAGGCCTGTGCCTGTTCTAGAATTAGCTCAAATGTTATTCCTTTCTTTATAGTGCTTTTGTAGGTTAGGTCTGCCTCTGTTAACAGCTGTTGTCTGAGCCTGTTGTCAAACATTCCCCATAACAGTTGATCTAATAATATTTCTTCTACGAAATCACCGTACACACAATCTTTCACTAGTTCCTTGAGAGTTAAATTATACTGTTTGATTGTTTCACTATTTAGTTGTTTTCTATTTCTTAACTGTAGGTGTGCTATATGTCGGGATGGGTGAGGGCTAAAAAATTTGTTTAGCCATTGGGATAATTCTTTAAATGGTACATTCTCATTTACGGGATTTTGGTATAATTTATTGGCAATTTCAATAATTTTTTTCCCTGAGAAACATAAAAGGGCAGCCACTTTCTGCTTGTTGTCTTCAATGCCATTTAAAATGAAGAAATTTTCGATTTGTGACAGGTATAGTGGTCAATCGGCCGCGTTTTCCATGTCGAACTCTCCAATAGAGTTTTGTCCGAAAACTGACATTTTCTAATTAATAGCTGGTTATTCACTGTGGTTTTTAGGTTTGACTGTGCCAGATTGCAGTATATTGATTCTTCAATTACTGCACACAAAAGTTAATTTGCGAACTAGTTAGTTTAATTGTCAAAACAGTTCGATGTTCACTAATTTACAATTTATACAAAGTTCTGATTACCGCCGAGCTGTGTTAGAAAAGTACACTATGTACACACGATAACGAATACTCACACTATAATTCTGAACATATAGTTTCTACGTCTAACTTCTCTTCTTTCTCAATGAGGGTAATTCGCAATTCCCACGCTGTTTTCTTGCAACGGATGCTCTGCTCGAATTCACTTAAAACACTCTGTACTCACTCTGTTGTTCTTTTCAAAATGGCCTCTCTTTTATATGTTTTCTTTCTTTTGTTTTCTGGAGTATCTCATAAATTAAGGTGGGGTTTAATTAAATTAGGTTTTGCTAATTAAATTCCTTCGTTATCTGTTTAATTAGTTTGTTACAATTGATTGCATTTCAAGCTAACGTCTATGCTTAAAATATTAGTAGCAAAATTTAAAGATTTAACAATAAAATAATATTTTAGAATAAGATACTTTCGTATGTACGTTTAATTTAAAATGCATATATTACAAATATAATTATGGGGCATTTCAAATACTTTATAAAAATGTGTGTACTTAAATAAAAAGATGGACAACAATTGTCATTATTACTACTAACATATTGGAAAAAGTTAGAATTGTTTAAGAATTTTTAAATGATTTTGATTCTTATGTATTTGTAAAGCATGCATAGTTTCTTATTCGATGCAAAAAATGATCTTACTTTATCATAATAGCTTCAAACATTTTGTCATAGTGGCATAACAATTATGTCCTAAAGGGTAATATCTTTTTCTGTACTACCTATTGTTTTGAAGAAGAAATAATTTGTTACAAAGTAATATTTAGTAAATAAGGATACTGATTCTGCAGCCAACTTTCGCTTTAAATCTTATCATATTTTGGAATATTTTATTATATGAGACATTAATGCTGCAATGCAAATGAGGGAAGAATCTTGATATTGTTGCACATTGAACCATATAGTTATGAGGAAATTTTAAATATCCTATAACTTCATTATAGATATATATGGAAGATAACAAATTGATTTGTAAATTTTTTTTTTCATAGAAAACAAGATCATGATATGGATTAAGAAATATGTGATCTGTTAATTATGATTGAAGTTCATTAATCATCTAACTCTTGATTTTTTTCTATAAATTATGTAGTTAAATACTACATTAATAATATGTTGCTTGTTTTATAAAGCTGTTATTATTAACTGCTCCCATTATTTCATTTCATATATACATAGTTGAATTGTAAGCAAACTTTATAAGTATTGGCCTGTACCACCAGACTGAAGACTGGAATGTATTCAAGGAATAGTCTCATTAATTTTTTTAAAATAGCTGGTCTTAATTTATTTTTACTAGCAATCATATATGTCACAATGTACTAATTGTTTGTGTACATGAACACCCACCACAGGTAAATGTTTTTTATTAAGCCTTTTTTAATCAAATGAACTACTAATCTTAGAGTTATAATGCTATATTGATGAACTTAATAATTGGAAATAATAATTAACTTTGAATAATATGTAAGTATTGTTTAAAACAAAAACTTTTATTAATAACTTTTAATACAATCTAATGGTGGAATTTGATCCATATTTTAAATCCCTACATAAATAATCTTTTTTCCACTTAAAGCCTTTTACAATAAATCATTACAAAATCTAAATTCAACTCTAAATAAACATTCTATATAGCATGACATATAATAATATTTTTTTCCAAGGGGCATATGGGAACTGACTGGAATGACATTGAATCAAAATATAAAAAGGGAAAATATCAGATATCGATGAATGTAAAACAACACCAGGACATGAGCTACCAAGCTTATTACTCTAGATATAGAGATTAAATGACTTAACCATGCTAATAAGATCCATCCATTTTTCAAAAGAAAATACCCTGGGTGCACATATCAAAATGGTTTTATCTAATAAGAATAAATCTCCCTCACCACAGCTTATTTAAAAAATTAGTGAATCTATAAGAAATCTTTACTGCTCACAATACTATAAAATAACTATCCTTTAATCTGCCTTAAGGGATAGATCAAATTTGACTCCACTGAACTATTTAATAATTAAATAATAATCAAAATCAAGTACATCATAAATATAAAAATATAAACAAATTATATATATTTACAAGAAAGCAAATTATACGATACATATATATATAATGTACAACTTATTTAAGTGATATGTTTCATTGTTTCTAAATTATTGCACTGACAGTTTTATCTTAAAGGAAACAACTGTTACATTGCACATTTTAAGATAGTTCATATTTATCCAGTCCTAAAATTGAGTTCTTGTTACTTTGGAAAAGTCCAACACACAAGGCATATTTCATGAGTCATGCATTTATTTGACCTATTTTCAAATAATTCTATTGAAACAGAGTTATTCTCTTAATAGTAATCTGATATTAAGTATGATTTATTATTTCAAAAGTCTGCACTGAACACTGACATAATTCTCTGACTGGCACACTGATATTATTTGTTCTTTGGCACTAGATGTGGTGTTATGTCTTTGAAAATGTATATGCAGCCATGGGAAATGCATTCCCTGGAAGAAATCATGGTTAATCTAGCCAGAAAACACAGTTAAGCTTCTTCAAACAAGGTAAATAGAGAATGTCTCTTGAAAACATTATTCCTTTCTATCATTACAAAATATTCCCCCCTTTTCTTTCACTTGGCATTTTCTTATAAAAACTTTTACACTTTAGTTCTAATTTTAGGAATGTTCACAATAACTGTGCAGCAAGAAATTATTTTCCTTTGTTATTTTGGATCCAAGTTGAATTTTCTTTTCTGGGTATTATCAAAATATTAAATAAATTTTTATGTGCAATTAACCCATTCAATTTAAAATAAATTCTTGCATTCTTTATTTGACTTACTTTTTTTGGACAATGAAGCATATCGTATCCCCCCCCCCCACACTCCATTACCATACCAAAACTATAATTAAAATTTAAAATATATTTTGGTAGCCACATATGTGTATTTAGTGTTACACATTTATTTTCAACATTTTATTTATTTAATATAAATTTTATATACAAATGTAATAAAAATAGATATACATAAAAATATCTACTATTATGTATGAGATGGGAAATACCACCTCACCAGTCCTCATTCAGGGAAATAAAAAAATGAAATAAACAACTCTTAATTTCCCCCCTCTCTCTATTCTACTTTCTTCATTTGGAAGGCTTTAAACTTCACGCATTATATGAATCTTTTATCCTTCTCTTTTTTATACTATAAAAGCATTTAGCCCACACTTATGAATAATTTGTTAGGGTCCTTCATACAAGTTGAAGATTGATTTAAACTAGGTTTATTCACATATTTTCTTACCAAACACCCAATCACCTATTTGCAAAGGTATGAAAATGTCATTTTTATTTTTTAATTATTGGTACAAATTGCGATTTTGTAACCATTTTTTGCAACCACATTGATAATCGATGACATTTAACTCGTGGATATGTCAGCAAGGATTTTGGGCAATTCTTAGAATTCAAAATGATTTGTGAGCATGCTAAATTAGTACCACAATTATAATAGAGATATAGTAAAAAAGTATTTTCCTTTGCTATTTTGACTCCAGTTCTAATTTTCTTGTCTAGGTATTAAGTTATTGTTAAATTTTTTAGATTCATTTAAATAATTCAATTTTTGTAAATTTTTTCACATTCTTTACTTAACTCTTTTTTTATAATGAAACATATCTTATTCCCACCCCCACCATTAACATACCAAAAGTATCATTAAAATTTAAAATAGATCTTGATAATTATATAGATGTATTTAACTTTACATATCTATTTTGAACATTTTATTTATTAATTAAATAAATTTTACATAAAAATGTAATAAATATATATATATACTATTTTATTACGAAATGAAAAAATACCACCTCGTCATTATTCTGTGTGATAAAATACCAATATGAAAATAAGTAGTTGTATACACACTATTAACAGATGTAGTTTAATTATTTAAAAAAATTACAAAATAAAGTTTTCTGAGCTAAGAATTATTTTGAATTTTATTTTGATATTTAATTCTGAATCCTATAAATTTGAATAATTATGGAGTTAGTTTACATATAATGCAAAACCTCTTTATTTATATTTGCATAATATAAGTCAAATTTCTATTTAGAATACAATTAGAATGCTATTAATGGAGAAAGAGATAGAGTAAATTAAAGGTGAAAAAAGTAATACTTATTTTAATATAATTTGATATTTATTTGTTTATTTAATATAATATTTTTTTAAATATTTAAATTGCTTAAGTATTACTTTAAACGTGAGTAAGCGTGCACTAAAAGACTCAAATTAAACATTTACTAGTGATCAATGATCAGCTAAATATATCAATAGTATTATCAATTGTACATTTTTTTAAGTGTCATAGCATCAGCCGGGACGTGAACCCGCAACCCGGGCAACTGCCTGCAAGTGCAAGGCAGTCGCGCTGACCTCTCGACCACAATGCAAGACAATTGTACATTTTTTGTATAAAGATAGAATGGGGACTATAAATATTTTAGTATATAAAGCATATATTCATAAAGGATAGATTTGTGCTATTCTAAATTTTTTTATTACATATTTGATTATCATATCATTTTCAACTTTTTTATACACTTCAACAAGACTGTTTTATCAAAGTTTATTCTTACAGTTCAACTGTCCTGCTGTCATCATCAAAGCTAAATATCCAAATATATAAGCATACAATTAATACATTTTATATATACATACACACACATATAAACACACAATCAACATACTTATTTACCCTACAATTATATAATAATTATATCATTTTATTTCATTTTATTTCTTTTACTCTTAACTAATTTTAATTTTCACACTTATTAATTTTATTTTTCTTTTAAATTACTTTAAAAAAAACTAACTTTTAAAATTTTACTATTTAATACATATTATTTTTATTATTTCTTTTTTACTTATATATATTTTTAAATAAAATCATTTTAATTTACTCTAACCAGTTTTTATACTTATGTTTTTTTCATTTACATTTTAATTAATTAATAACTTTTACATTACTAATTATTCACCTCTTTAAAATTTAACTCTTTACATATCTTATTTCTAATCTCATCTGAAATTTTTTTATACTTTTTTAACAACTTCCTCTATTATCATTTTTCTCAACTTTATCTTTTTGCTATTTTCTTTAACCTTTTTATATACAAACTATTGCTAATAAGAATTGTTTATAAAATTGTCTTTACTCCAAAAGCTCTATTAAGATTTGATTTTATATTTTTAATTAATATTGTTTTTTTTTAATTTTCTTATCTCTTCTATTATTTGTATAATTAATCATTTTATATTATCCTTCTCAAAATTATAAATATATGCAGATAAGTAAGTGATCTCCTATAATATTTATATTGAATTAACATTGTATACATTGAATTCTTTGTTCCACCTATATATTTTTTTATATTTTTATGTTTGCATGACTTGTATTCAATTTTATACATTCTATTTATTTATTTATCTACTTTTCCTACATATTTATTATCTAATATATTAAATATACTTTTTCTTCTTCTATTTATTTATTATCTTAAATTTTATTACATTATTAAACTTTTTTTAATTTTAAGAATTATTTTATTTATATTTTTTACAATACTATTATTACAAATTTTAAATCCATATATTTTATTCTTATTTATTTTATCTTTTTTACATACTTTGCCTTTATTTTTATTAAATCACCTATTTATTTTCTACATTAGAAACAGGTCAAAGGTTTGAAAAGTATAGTATAAAAATGATTTGTTATACAAATAATAGAAGAAATAGTAAAATTAAAGGGGCACTATTAATTAAAAATATAAAACATACACTTAATAGAAATTTTGGGGAAAGGCAATACTTTTATAAACAACTATTATCCATGATAGTTGGTTTATAAAAAGGCTAAAGGAAATAGAAAAGACAAATTTGAAAAAAATGATAATGGAGATAGTTGTTAAGAAAGTATAAAAAAAATTAAAAATTGTGTCAGTTGTGTTTAAAAATAAGATATGTAAAGAGTAGATTTTAAAGAGGTCAGTAATTAGTAATGTAAAGTTATTAGTTAATTAAAATGTAAAATAAAAATATATAAATAAAAAAAGGCTAGAATAAATTAAAATGATTTTATTTTAAAAAAGAATATAAGTAAAAAAGATAATATAAGTAATATGTAATAAATAGTAGAATTTTAAAGGTTAAAGTTTTTTTTTTTGAAAGTTAAAAATATATAATAAACAAATTTAAAGTAATTTAAAAATAAATTTGTGTAAAAATTAAGATTAGTTGAGAGTAAAATAAGTAAAATAAAATGATGTAATTATTATATAATGGTCAGAGTAAGAGGTATGTTGATTATGTGTATATATGTGGGTATATAAAATGTATTTGGATACTGTAAGAAAAAAGTTTGAAAAAATAAATAGTACTGTTGAAGGGTATAAGAAAGTTAAAAATGGCACAATATATAAAAATCAGTGCATAAGAAAAGGAAGAAAATGAAATATTTGATTATGTTTATTATAACTGTTTAAATAGAATTTTACATATTTCATTAATTGACTTACTTATGCAAAATTTATTCTGGTATTATTCAACTTGATACATAGTTAACCATACCTAATCATTTTTTATAATATATAAATTTCTGAATTTATGTATAATGTATTAAATCCACTGGAGTAAAGTATTAAGACCTGTAGATAATAAAATCTAAATAAACTTAAATGCATTTGAATCTTTTGAGTAGTGATTGTTGAAACACTCCATCACCATGACTACACACATTTTTTTTCTCAATCACATTGAATATGAATCAATGTTTTTCAATATAATATAATAAAATAAATCAAAAATAATACATACGTTTAAATAATATTTTAGAGGAATCAAACTATATAACACCAAATTATAATTCTGAAAAGAAAATTCTATCCTTTATATTTTTATCTATCAACTTACATTTCTGTTACATATTAAATTATAATATATATAATTAAAAATAATTTTAAAATAATTTTGGTTATTATTTTAATGAATAATTTTTTGTAAAGGTTTAATAGATGAAGATGTCTGGATTGATGGAACAAACTTTGATGAACTCGATAAATGGCTTTTATATAAAGGTGAAGAGGTTACATATTAAATTATAATATATATATATAATTAAAAAATAATTTTGGTTATTATTTTAATGAATTATTTTTATAAAGGTTTAATGAATGAAGATGCTTGGAGTCATAGAGCAAAAAATCGTGACATTAATATATGGCTTTCATATAAAGATGAAGAGGTTAGTATCATTTTCTTAATATTATTTACTATCAAATTTTGTTAACTTGACTGAAAATGAATTGATGTATAAATTAAATAAAACAAATTAAGTTACATATATTGTATGCATAATATCAGTAACAAGATAATAAGATTAATCTTCAAATCAACCACTAAAATTACATAATTGATACTTACTCATAAGATGTTTTCTATTCATATTATAACATAAAGCTGATAACATGATCCTGATTGATGAATCTGAAATAAAGTGTAGAATTTACATAATTTACTTTTTCAATTATAAGTTTCAAATCAAGTATCTTATAACCAATGATTACTTTATATAAAAATGATAATTCAAAACATAATTCTTGCATTATATGATATGATGTAAAATCACTTTTTTTGATAAATTTAGATATTTCTATGTCTAGACAGTATTTTTAAAGAGTCTGTAATGCAAATGCTTTTTTTTTTACTTTGTTTCATTCCATTTTAATAAAAACTGCTTTGTGAATTTTACTATCATATTGCTATCTTTCCCATTCAAGTTTTTAAGATCTAAACAAAGAAAAAAAGTCTATTTATATTTATATTTTTCTGTTTTTTCTTAAGTATTAATCATTATTAATGGAACTTATTTGAGTCATCTTTTAACATCTTCTATTTATTTCTAGTTTTACATAAATCTCTTAATCCGTTCGTCATTATTTCATTATGACATTTTTCTTAATATCTAAAGTTATTGTATTTGTACAAAAAAAAACTAAGAAACCATCTTTAGTATTTATCATATATTCTTTTATATTTTATAAATTTTTTATTACTATATAACTCCAAATTATTTTCTTTAACATTCATTTTTTATAAATTATCTTTGTCTTCTCTTCTGTTTTTTCAGTTCCATAATTATATATTTGTAATACTTTATTTATACAATAAACATATTTTTTTATATAAATACATATAAATAAATTCTCCATCTATTAAATTTGCATAATGTGTAACCTATCTTATCAATAAGTTTGATGATGTTTTTTTTTTTAATTAAGAGATCTTTATTATTATTACATTAGTAAGAATGGTCATACGAGTAACATACAATATTACAAATGGTTTTACCTTACCACCCTTAAGGTGAAAGGCCACCTGATCACCCCACATCCGTGTTCATCCATGTCACCTGAATTTTAAAACAGTATGTATACTTCCTTTCATTAGGCTGAGGACCACATGCTTGCTTATCATAAAAATTGAGCTGCTTCTGTGCCTCACTGCATGAGCACTTCCCATGAGATGATTGTCCATTTTCTATAACTGGCACCTGGATGTTGTAGCATGAAGTTCTTGTAGAAAAGTGAACAATGTCCAAAACTGCATACATCTGAATCCTCTTAACATAATGCTATAATTGCACTTGAGTGGATGACAATGTGAACAGTTCATAATTTTTATTTGAGAGTTTGGGCATAAGAAATGTTTGGTCCAAAGAAATTAGACCCCATGTGTCAGCAAACAATTTAGTAGTCACCATAATTCAGTCTCTAGCTTTCACAGCAATAATATTCTCCTTGTATTGCTCCCACAGAGACTTTAGTCTTAGCCAGATTATCATTGCATATCTAGTAATCCAGAACACTGACAGAACAATTATCATGAGCCTTATTCTCAGGAAAACTCCACCCCTAATGGCCTGACACAGATCAAGGATAGTTAAAAAGTATGTGAGTAGCAGTTTCCACCTCCCAAAGATATAGCATGTATATAGTAGGATCAACATTCTTATGACCCCTCTGGACCACAAAAAACTGGCTGGTTTGTAACCTCCCAATTTGTATTTTATTAGAAAGTTCATCAATTTTGGCTCTAAGGCCCAATGTCTAATCTTTACTATTAATCTTCTCATATTTAGCTCTAGTAATGCTGGGTTTCTCTCCTGATTTGGAAAAATTAACTTGTAGGAGCCCCAGTAAGTATTTCATTAAGAGGAGCTGGTCTACATATTGCACAAACCTTTCAATGTAATATTCCATTTCAAGGAGCCATTTGCAGGATTTTGAGGGTGAAGTATCCATACGTTCAAGCAAGTTACTATTCTCCTCTTCAGTTTTCAGTTCACTCATTGTAAGTATAGCACATGTACAAGGTTATTCAGTTCCTTGGGTTTTTGAAGTCTGGCAAGACTGATGCAGATGGTGCTTTTCTGCATTTTTTTCATAGCAGTCTTATGCCTATTGAATTAAATGAGAACTGAAAGACCCTGGTCAGCCTAATTATTGGTAGGTAGTATGCAATCACCAGGAAGACCAACATATTCAACAGTGTTATCTTACCAGGTAGGAAGATATAGACAGAGGAAAGGTTAGTGATGGTCCTTTCAGTTTTCTGTAACAGCATGCTCAAAATCTGTCGATTCATTTGTAATTTGGAGAACAAAATAGCAAATTCCCAAAAATCCTGATGCCATCCAGAGAACCTTTTCCTTATCTTCTTGGTCCCATAGATTTTCCATATAGCTGCCTTCTCCATATTCACTAAGATTGAACTTCACAGCAAATTTGTCCAGCACTTGGTGTAATAGTGGGAGGCTTTTGACCGACAGTTATGTCATCAATATAGGTGATATAATATAATACCTCCCCTAGTGCTGGAACAAAAACTCCAGGCAGACTATCCTCTATCTCTTTAAGCAATGGATCAATATATGCAATAAAGCACAAGGTTCTGAGCAGTGACCCTTGTGGATTGAAAGATGGGATTGGAAACCCTGTGCAAGAGAGCCATCTAACAAGATATGAATTGCACTTTTCGACAGCAAGTTGGCAGTTGGCAATTATCCTAACATACACTAACAGAATCCCATAGAGCCTGAGGACAGCAAATAATTCAGCTGGCACCACCAAGTCAAAGGCAGCCTGGAAGTCCAACTGGACAATGATGGGCCTAGTAATTCTTCTGGCTTTGATATGTTCCACCAGTAAAATGAACTTTCTTATAGCACTACCAGTGGAAGAGCTCTTGCAGGTAAATTGGTGCCTTGAAATTTTGGACAGGGTATACTGCTGGATCCTGTCTTTGACCATGGACTCGATGGTCTTGGTCAGGAGAGGCATCATGGAAATTGGCCTCAGGTTCTGAAGGGAAGATTGGTTGGCATGCTTTTTCATGAAAGATATGAGGGCAATCAGGTACAGATCCAGGATGGATTGGAACTATTCTTCTAGAACCTTGATCACTCCTCATACCACAGGTGCTGTAAACCTGCACAGGTGAGCAAAAATAAATCTAGAAATCACATGCAGGCCTGGATGGGTGTTTTTTGAATAGTCCAGCGGCTATTGATTAATATGTACCTCTGAAATCTGATGGTCATCAACTTCCTGCTTCTCAGCCCAGAAATCACCAATTTGAAATGGGTGATTCTGCAGTTTGGTCTTAAAGTTTTCATATCTCTTGGGTAATATCCTTGCCACAAAATTACAGTTGATCATGGTAACCATGCAAAGCATAGGACCCTTCTTGGCAACAATAATCCAATGAAGGTAGCTTTATGTCCAGTTGTGCTTCATGTACAGGAAGAGTTTGGCTCTCTTAATCATGATGTAACTTGCCAGCAATTTCTGCTTGTTCTTATACTGGCTTTTAATATTGATTATGTGCCTGATATTTATGCCCTTTAGAGAAAGGTGTTTTATCTCCTTACCAATGTCATCTAACTCCCTGAGTAGCCTGATTGGCTCTTGATGTGACTGGTCAATGTATTGATCAGTGCACTCAACACCTCCACAACAGCTGATTAGGCCACAATGGGTGGTAACTTTAGAAGCCCTATCTTATGAAATAAAATAGAGACCTCTGAGAAAATCGACTGAAGGGTATAGGCCTTATTTAGCACTCTTATTATTCTAGAGTGATTAGTTGTGGTTGTCTGTGAAAGGAACTAGTTCAAAGCAGGCATAAAGTACATGATAAAAGTTTTGGCTAAAGAATAGTAGGTCTATTAATGAGTGGTACTGCCAAGTGTAGAATGAGAAGGCATTATCTGGAAAGCAGCCCTTCCCACTCAGAAGCACAAAATTAATCAGATGTAAAAATTTAGATACAAATTTTCTGTATGACATGTTGAAGTCAACGAACAAAATTATTGATGACACTATAGTGGCTGCATCATTAAAGAAACTACATTTTAAAGATATCCAGATGGGAAAAGTTATTGCATGGACCAATTAATAGTTTATCATCATTTCCAAAAATTTCTAAATTTTACATTCACTTGTAATCATCTGAACAAGTTTTGGGAACAAAAGACTTTTTATCTAGAGCTTTTAAAATTTAACTAAATTTTTGGTAATCTTCCCTTTTCTAGTTTGTCAACAAGTATCACCCAGGACCAGTTGAAATTCAAACTGAAAATTAACATTGAATTTAGGACTTTAAATTTTTTTAAAAAAGAAAAGAAATGAAATTTTATTTAATAATAATTTTATTATAAACTTAGATCTCCCAAAGAAACATTCTTTTAAAACAACACAGGTAATATTTAAAATTTTTTTTTTGCTTTATATGTAGTACATGTTTGCAAACATCCCATATATTTTTTATGTGAATAATTATGTTTATTAGAGGTTATATTATGATTATTAAAATTTATTATCATTATAAACTTTAAATCTTATAAATACCACATTTCAGAATCAAAGGAATTTTGTTGATATTTAGTGAGTCATTAAGGATACAAGTATTAGAAGTAAAGCACTGGTAAATTTATTTGACTTGGGTAATTTGAATAGTGGTTTTCTTATATTTGATGTGGTCATATATGGTAATATATTTTCCTTTATTTATATAAGAGTTGATGAATTCTATGTATGACAAACTTGTTTTATCTGAGAGATGTAAATTCCTCTCATTGTGTAGCTATGTCATTTTTTGTAAGTAAAAGATGATAAAATTTCTTTTATTATATGTTAAATAAGAATGCATATAAATATTTGAGCAATAATTTATTTTGCATTTGCAACTATATTAAATGTGGCATTATTTGTGATCCTAGTAATTAGCTTGTTCAGTAGCTTCCTATATATTCTTTTGTAAAAGTAAATATGTTTGATGTGTTATTAGAAAAGAAAAACTTTTACATGCAGAAATACATATAAAATTATATTCCAAATGAGTTATTTATGTTATCAGAAAACAATTATATTATTTTGTATAATCCTAGTTAATATTTTTTTCAGAATTTCAGAAAATAGAGCTAAATACAAATAGCAGCATTTCACTGGATTTCATTTATTTTTCTTTAATGCTTTGAAAAGCTATAGTAACTATTAAATCTGACCTTGCTTTTAGAAATAGACTATTCCAGATTCCTTTCCTGATTGGCTGGCACCCAGTCACTATCCAATGGAAATAAATCCATTGTTAGGATTCCCCTACATAATCCAAGTGTTTTCAGTAAGGATCTGCCATTAAATAGTCAGCCTTTTGAAGGTAAGGCAGAGCAAAAGAGAGCAATTACTTCTGTCAACTTGAATGACTGAACATGCTCTCCAACAAACTCTCTGACATTATCAAAGGTATTTTCTCTAGTCATTATTGCAATGTCTGTGTAGTGTGGCAAGTCCACATAAGGACTGGAAACTGCTACATCCAAAACCAACTAGAGGCAAACTGTCTAAGTGCAGCTGGAAGCATCTAAATTAGAGTCGACTCAAGGCAAACTGTCTGGTACAGCCAGAAAAGTCTTATTTGATCTCACAAGGCAGGATACTTATAGCTGGAAGTAAGTTCCATTACTCAGCATGACTACATCGGCATTAACTTGTAAAAACCATATTTATATGTTTGATTAACTAACATGTGTGTATATTTTTTGTAAATAATAAATTATACATATTAATTGTTAAATAGTTTGTCTGTTGGTTTGGAATGGAACCTACAAGCCAAACCAAATACAACAGATATGGTGCAGTCAGACATTAAAAAGATTTTTCCCTCATGGCTGGAAAAAGTATAGTAAAAATACACCAGTTACAACAGATCTGGTGCAGTCAGACATAAGCTGAATTTTTCCCTCACATCTGGAAAAATTAGAGTAAATATTTAAAGTAAATACACAAGTGCATATTTTTCATATTTGTTTCTTTTTTTTTTTTTAATTTATGTTCAGCGTAATTTTATTAAAGTGATTTTTTAAAACCATATAAAATTTGTCAAATAAAAATTGACTGCAAATATAAAGGCATGTCAATTTGAACCTACACTCACAAGACAGTGACAAAAATTCACCCTAGTGATTTAAAAGCTTTGCTAAATTAGTTACAACAATGTAGTTGTAAAATCAAAATTTAAGAGTGATAACTCTGAATAAAATTAAGAGTGGTAACTCTGAATAAAATTAAAAATAATTATGAGTAGTATCTTACATAAAAAAATAAATGTGGCTACTGCAATCAGCTCTATGGAAGCTTTTGACTCAGGTCAACCTTAGAGCTGGTTAAATTATAAGGAGCACTTGATTTTTTACCTATAAGCTAAACAGATTAAAAAGCCTGAAATAAAGTTAGCAACACTCATTACCATTATAGGTCCAGAGATGTACAACATAAGTCTCATTTTATGGTAGTAACTCAAGCTGACCTGGATTTTAACAAAGCTTTGGCAATTCTCACAGAGTATTTTCTCAAAAAATCCTTGATAATATTGCAGAGATATCATTTCAATCTGAGCATTCTAGAACAGGAGAAAACAATTGCCAACAAGAATCTGAAAAATAGCCTTGAAGTGCAATTTCAAAGACTTCATGATTGAAGTACTTTGTGATGATTTATTTATTGCATAAATGATCACAATTTGAGGCTAAAAATATTGATGATTCTGGACCTAGATTTTGAGACAGCAGTAGCTCAGGCAGGACTAGCAGAGAGTATAGATAGGGAAGCTAGCCTATTAAAAAGAATTGCTAAGTATGAAGTGCAAAAATTTAGCATAACACTGGGTCATTCAAATACTCAGCTCAGAGAATTCAGTATCAAATAGCTCAGGCTTTGCTATAGATGCCATGAATAAATGCACAAGCATACAGAATGCCCACACCATGATGCAAAATGCATGTTTTGCAAGTGAATCAGACATTTACAGCTGGCAAGTCTGAAATTGAATGACAAACTGCTGATATGAGAATGGAAAAACTCATTTCAAAAAAACAGTAACGGTGATTATAAGAAATCTAAATAAGTTGCCTGTATAAATTATATCAAAGATGACCAGTCTGGATTTATACACATTAATATAATTAATAATACACCAGTTAGGATGGAACTTGACACAGGGTCGGCAGTGTCTATAGTTTTAGAAAAAACCTGGTCAATCATTAATAAAGAGAATAAATGTAAACTGCACTCTAGCAATATGTCAATATCAGATTATCAATGAAATAAAATCAAACTGTTTGGTCAAACAACAAGAAATGGTTAGAAGTTGAAATACCAGAATTGCCAGAACTCTGCTAGTGCAGCATTCCACACTAAACACAGCCTCGAGGAAGTCTCCAGCAGAACTGTTATTCAACAGACCCTTAAAAACTATCCTATGAACCCTGAAGCCTGATGCCAAACTTGAATAAGAAGATAACAAAAAAAAACATCAAATAGGTACACAGATACTTTGCTGTATGTACTACAGGTCCACAAAATGCATACCAGCAGTGGTTCCTCCATCCTGTCATTGTGCAAACAGAAAATGGTCAACAACATCATCACCATCTCAATCAGTTAAGATTCAACCATGCAACAAAAACTGACAAAAGCATAATAAACCTGTTATAAGTACATCAAGCAGGAAATATAAACATCAAAGTCAAAGCAGTAGAAAACATCCAAGAACATGATCATCAAATGAAAAAGAAGCCAGGGACAGTGATGAATGGAAGCCACCAACAAAGTGGACTATATGTCTTCCAGCGCATTTTGATGACTATGTTCTCCAGAGCTAAGTTTAGCCAGGGGGTGAGATAGCATATCTGATCTTGCTTTTAGAAGTAGACTATTCCAGATTCCTTGCCTGATTGTCTGGCACCCAGTCACTATCCAGTGGGGATAAATGGGGTTCATGCACATAATCTGAGTGTTTTCTGTGAGGTAGGGGATCTGCCATTAAATAGTCAGCCTTTTGGAGGCAAGGCAGAGAGAGAGAAATTACTTTTGTCAAACTTAATAATTGAATGTGCTCTCCAATAAACCTCCTGCCATCAGCAAATGTATTTTCTCTAGTCATTATTATGATGTCCACACAGTGAGGTAAGTCCACCTAAGGACTGGAAACTGCTATTTCCACAAACAACTCAAGGCAAGCTGTCTAAATGCAGCCAGAAGAGTCTGAACTAGAGCCAACCTGAGGTAATCTGTCTGGTACAGCCAGAAGAGTCTTACTTGAGTTCACAAGGCAGGCTACTTATATAGCTGGAAGTGAGTTCCATTATTTAGCATGACTATCTCAGCATTAACTTATATAACCCATATTTATATATTTATTTAACGAACATGCATGTATATTTTTTGCAACTAATATATTATACATATTAATTGTTGAGTAGTTTGTCATCATTTGTCTGTTGGTTTGGAACCAAACCTGTAAGCCAAGCCAAACACAGCAGTAACTTTATAAATATATTTGTTATTAATGATAATATGAAATCACTTAAATGCCAATAAAATATATATAATTTTTTATTAAATTTGATTTTTGGGTATATTCTTTATAAGTTCAACTCTTATCATTAATTTATGGTCACATGATGGCATTTTGATATCCCCCTCCCCGAGACATTTAATACACATGTACTAATATTTTCTTTTGCCTAGCCATATTAAATTGTCATTAGATAATATAACATTGTAATATAAAAAAGAAAAAGATGATGTGTACATTAAAAGAAATTTAGGATTATTTGTTTAATTATTCTAAATATATTTTGAGATCAATAAAATACTCCTTTGGTTTCAATGTGTATTTATTTAAAATATGCACATATGCAGTAGAAGAGTCTTAGACAGAAATACATTTTATCTTTTATAAGCATAGCTAGCCAGAAGTGAGAGGTTTGTTATTATTGATCTATTATTTATAGTTAATTAGCTTGATTAATTCATAGAGAATATTAAGTAAGTAAAACCAGATTCCCACATTATTTATCATTATAGTATGTATAATTTATCAACTATAAATATACATCGAATTTAAAGTATAATATAGTTTTACTATTTCATTTACTGTGCCAATATTAAAAACTTTAAAATTAATAAAGATAGTATATATATATATTGTAATGAGCACAGACGTTCGTTACATTGTTTTTTTATTTATTTATTAAACATGAAAGTAAATTAAAAAGTTCGCATTTAAAAATTTTCTTTAAGAATTAAAAATTGAAATTAAATATCATCTTAAACTCTTATATATTAAATCGCACAGATAATGAAAAATTATTAAAATAAAACTTTATTAAAGAAAAAGTATTTTAAAACTAAATTTTAAAAAGATTTGGAAATAAAATTATATCTTTAAATTTATCTTTAAATATATCTTTGATTTGGAAAACAGGTTAATTAATCAGAAATGGAAATGATAAATTTAATTAGTCAAATGTAAACCAGCCTTGGGCATTTAAATGTAAAAACATCGGTCAGATAGGAAAACAATAGAAACAAATAGCCAATGAAAGAAATCCATCAGGAAATTGGACCTCAGCGAAAGGATCATCACATCGATGACATAATGCCAAGTCAATCCTTCGAATACGTATAAAAGGAAAATTTGGAAATTATTAATCAGTGAGTTATTATGACTATTACGATGTGACTGATAGATGTTAGTGCGGAGGTGCGGGAGAAGAGATTGAAGGATGCACGTTCAATCCCTTCAGTTGTTATAAAATGGAAAAATGAAACATCGCTTTTCTTATATTCAGAGGACCACAGGATCATCGGGAAATTTAACGCTGGATTTCAAACGGCAAGCAATTGTAAAAGATGAACATTTCTAAAACCGTAAGAACTTTCTAAGATATAATGAACAATATTAATTTGAAAACACTAAGAACTTTAAATTTTAAACTTTCCTAGTATTTAATAGTTACAAATAGAATCCTATCTGACCAAACTAAATTCTTTATTAATAGTGTTATTTGATGTATTTTTTTTCTTATTTATGTAAAATCATTTCCATTTATTTATTTTTTATTCTTTAAGTTTTTATCATGATTTTTTTTGTTTTTCATTAAATTAATTATATAAATGTTAAACTTAAGTCAGGCATGAATGGCTGTATAGATTTGTAAAGTTATATTAGGGGAGGGTAATCTTAGGTTATTTGTGTCGTTGTTAGATTGGGTCAATGGATTGGATATATTGATGTAGTTAGTAGATGTAGTCGGAGATTCGCTACTGGCAGAATCGCTTCATACGCTGCACTCTCCCGTTTTGCCTATGGAAGGAATTATAAGACGCAGAGCGCAGTTCCTTTCTATGGAGTTTTTTTTTTATTGTTCTTCTCATTAGATAGAAGTAATATTCCTGTCTAATGAGAGTCAATATCTTCTCTTAACCTTTTTGGTGCTGCCGTATTCCGTATTACATTGAATACATCGATGTATCAGATGGATTGATGCCAGTTTGACTGCGAATTTTAGCCTAAGGTTAAATAGGGACAGAATATTTTATTTTCAAATGCAAATCTATGTGGTCTATTCATACTTGACCCTAAATAAAAATGCATTAAATTTAAGTTGTTTATAGACGCTTGCATGGATTGGTTATCGGTTAAGTATGTTTTGGGTTTTCATATTTGATCAAAATATATAGACATTCGATAAATAATGATACCTTACGGTGAGTATCTAAAATGTATTTATTCGGATGTCTTTTAAGTTATTGGTGACAATGCAAGTATCTTATGGTGAATACTATTGGGTTACGTATAAATTTCCCTCCGCAATTGTCAGTAATCAATAATTTTGTATTTTGATCGTTTATGTTTACTTTGAAATGTTTTTGACCGTGAAATCTATGTAACCGATCTATATTCAACATTATAAACAAGCTTTCATAAATTTATCTGTGCGAACTTAATTAAAATGTAAAATTAGAATATAATAGTAATTAAATGTAAATTAAAGTCAAAAATCAAAGTTAAAAATAATGTTAAATGTTAAAATGTAAAACTAATACTAAAATAATTTTAAATCTTATATATATGTGCATAAATAAATGTTTGTATGCTAATTACTGGCAGTGGCTTATTTTATTTATTTTTTAATGTTGAAATCTAATTAGATAAGATATGATATTATTAAATCTCTGCTACTCCCTGAGCTAGTGACATGGGCTAATGACCGGAACCAAAATATTTAAAAAAAATTTTTTTTTTTTTTGACTTATGTATCTGCCTACTTTATAAATTTTTCTAGGTTCAAATGCCTAGATGGCACCCCGTAGTGCAGATTATGTTAAGTCGCTTTCTCCGGATCGTTACAATATATATATATTGAACTGCCCACCTTCCCTTTTAAACACCTCAACTAATAACTAATAATACCACGACGAAAATGACCACAACTAAAAATAGCAACTATTACTTTGCCTTACTGAATTATCCAGTCTTCGAAGGTGTTTAGACCTCAGGTAAAGTGTAAACTATTATCAGTAGTAAACTACCAACTACACCAACACTTGACTACCAAACAGACACTGACCAAATAAACACTTTATTTGTTTTAAAGAAGAAAAAACCCTTTAAGCGCCAGTTAATTATGGTGTAATTAATGTATCCATCTGATCAGCCCAATTTAGTACCTGAGATCCCTGCTAGCTTAATCGGTTTCTAATCACCCTCTCAGAAAACAACAATTCATGTGTTAAATACACCATCCAAAGCTACTACTACTACTATTATTTTAAATACTATAATAATTAAACAAATCGTCCTAGCTAAACGAAAACGTCCACTCTAATACTTCAATTTTCAAAATAAATAATAAATAATATTGTACTAAATGCAGAAAACATTTACGTCTTTAAACCAACAAATCTTTATTTTAAAATAATATTGTAATTTCTTTATGCTTTTAACTTTAAAATCAATTATTTATTAACGATGGTTAGATCCCCCCCCCCACTTTATTAAAATGTATTATTATACTTACCTGCACATATTAAACATAAACATAAATATTTTAAGAAAAATAATTTAAGTATTTTCTTTTATTTAAAATAAATCAATCGTTTTATCTTATAATTTAAAAAACATGCACACTTTTTTTTAAAAATTAAAATAAGCATTTTAATATATCAACATAATAAATAAAATCTACATGTTGCAATTAGTTTTAAACTCACACATATGTGCATGCAATGTCTTTAAATATTATTCAGTATAGAAGCTGATATCATTTATTATTATTATTCCAAAATATTATCTCATGAAGTTTAAAGTTTTATTTTCTTAAAGATTAATTCATAAAGTTTAAAGTTTATTTAATACAGTTTATCTTTTTATTTTTTAAAAGGAAAATCAGGAATGAGTGGATATTAAAGTCAATAATTACCTAGGATTTTATAAGTTCAATATGACATATACAGCACAATACAATTTCTTTAGAATCATTTACGACTGGTTAACGACTTCTCCTTGGATGCTGAGATGCTGTATGACTTTCATGGCTTAATTAACATACACACACTCCGCTTGATTGCACACCACAATGATTTAACACTGCATCATGTTTGGAAATATAACAGTGCTTCAAGAATTATTCTTAAAAAAATAAAAAGTAGAAGTTCCAAATAGCAAAATGTTGAGACATTTATACTATTTTAAAACAATGGAAAAACTTTATTAACAACAGTGTTTATTGTCTTGTGAAATTATCAGCTTTTTGCTTCTATTTTCTTTAAAACTTTCACATACACACGCACACATCTAATTGTTTTATTATAAGATAAAATGAATTTTCTTTATTATTTTATTATAAATTAATCAAAATAATATTAAATCATTTTATTATGAGACCTTTTCCTTCTTTTTTAAAAAAAAATCTTATCTTTTTTTAAAAGAGTTTATGATTTATTTTTATTTAATAATAGATCCCCCCCCTGCTCTTTAGTTTTACATTTTATTCTTTCAATTTTTATGTTTTTAAAAGGTGAGATTTATAAAATTAATTAAATATCAATGCACTTCGGTACATTATCTCCGTCCCTCCTCTGAAACTGAAATATCATTCTGAGCATTTTAGTTTCCAACATTTAAATTTATAAACATTATATTACTTTATTTAATTAAAGTTCATTTATCTATACATGTGTAATCATATTTATTTACTATAACTATCATCCCAGTATGGTTTTATTTTATAATCGATCAGGTGGCTCTTTCTTTCTACCAAATGAATCGTTTTGACCATCCCATTTTCCATATCGATCTAGGGATCCCTGTGTGTAATTCACTTGCATTAAAAATTCTGCCATTTCTTCTATTGAATGTCCATCTTTTCTCAACATTAAATGCTGTATATTTGGTGGCATGTTATTTTGTAATATCCTTATCATTTGCCCCTCTGACATAGGAAATGCCGTTAATGCCCTAAGTTTTGATATTTGCTGATAAAAGAATTGCGCATGGGTTTCTCCCCTAGTATTTGAATATATTTTCTGGGATATTTTGTACATGATCTCATCTTACCTGGCCTCATTCCAGAATGCACTCAGAATCAAATGTTTATACTTTGCAAACTTTTGCGGTTTATTATCTAAAGTATACCACCAATTACATGCGGTCTCTTGGAGGTAACTACTCGCCACCACAACTTTATCCTCTTCTGACAATTTTTGAAAATAAAACAAACTGCTTAAGCTCTCTAAATGCTTTAACGGGTTTTCTCCCACTTTCGCTTTAAACACTGAAACAATAAATTGTTTTTCGATGAATTTACTTATCCGTATGTCTTACCTATTACCAAAAGTAAAATCATCACACTTCTGTTCTCTCTGTTTTACTTTCTGCTCTATTTTTTCCATTACACTACTATATATCTCCTTTAATTCAGCATTTAAATCCTCCTTACTCTCTATTTTCCCCTCAGAATTTCCTAATTCCTTGTCATTACTTTCTTTCATACTCTATTTTTAATTTTACTATTTCTTACTGCGCTGTTCTCTGGCTATCTACTAATTCCTGACATTTCTTTTCTACTTGCATTATTCTTGCTTCTAACTGATTTACTTCCCTCTTATTTAACTCCTCCTTCATTTCTTGCATGTCTCCTTTTAACTCTAAAATCTCATACTTTTCTTCATTCACATTTTTTCTCATTACTTCGACTACTTCCTGGTTTATGTCCATTCTTTCCATTAATTCCTGTCTCACTTCCCTCATCTCTGTCCTAAGCTCAGTAACTTTCTGCTTCATTATTTGCTGATTCTGATTAATATCTTCGCACATTTCTTTCATCATATTTATTAATATTTGAAATGCACTCTCCTCAACTACATGTGGGTTCTTAAAAGATATCGGACTTACTTCCAACATTGCCCTTCCTTCACTACTGCTTTCTTCCATTTTATCACTAATCATATTTAACTTTATCTCAATAAAAAAAATTCTATTTCAACACGTATGTACAATCAACCCCCATCCTCTTAGTTCTAATTTTATGCCTCATGTTCATCTAACTTCATTCATTCAGAGTGCCCCTTATTTTTTTTCTATCTTAAGGATTATACTTCCACATTATATGTCATACAAAAATCACCTTTAATAATTACACCAAAACTAACCGGTTCTAGAAAAAAAAAGAAATATACTACCAACACATTTTCTAAACTTCTCTTTTACTAAATATCACCTATATTATCAATGGCCAACTTCGACCCACCATCTAGAAAATGTCTACCATTTGAACAACGAGTTTCAGGCCACATTGATGACCAAATAAATATCCAACTACCATTTACATTGGTCCTACATTAATGCACCAAATGCCCCTCCAAACTACAACTTACATCGGTTCTTCCACTTGAAACATCTAGTTTCAGGCCATGTTGGTGCACCAAATGAACCGCCCACCTTTCCTTTTAAACACCTCAACTAATAACTAATAATATCATGATGAAAACGACCACAACTAAAAATAGCAACTATTACTTTTCTTTACTCTGTCTTACTGAATTACCCAGTCTTCGAAGGTGTATAGTCCTCAGGTAAAGTGTAAACTATTATCAGTTGTAAACTACAAACAACACCAACACTCGACTACCAAACAGACACTGACCAAATAAACACTTTATTTGTTTTAAAGAAGAAAAAACCCTTTAGGTGCCAATTAATTATGGTTTAATTAATGTATCCATCTGATCAGCCCAATTTGGTACCTGAGATCCCCACTAGCTCAATCGGTTTCTAATCACTCTCTAAGAAAACAACAATTCATGTCTTAAATATATGGTCCAAAGCTACTACTACTATTATTTTAAATACTATAATAATTAAACAAATCATCCTAGCTAAACAAAAATGTCCACTCTAATACTTCAATTTTCAAAATAAATAATAAATAATATTGTACTAAATGCAGAAAATATTTACGTCTTTAAACCAACAAATCTTTATTTTAAAATAATATTGTAATTTCCCTATCCTTTTAACTTTAAAATCAATTATTTATTAATGATGGTTAGATTTTTCCCCTCCCCACCTTATTAAAATGTATTATTATACTTACCTGCATGTATTAAAAAATAACCATAAATATTTTAAGAAAAACAATTTAAGTATTTTCCTTTATTTAAAATAAATCAATCGTTTTATCTTATAATTTAAAAAACATGCACACTTTTTTTTTTAAATTAAAATAAACATTTTAATATAGCAACATAATAAATAAAATCTACACATTACAATTAGTTTTAAACTCACACATATGTGCATGCAATGTCTTTAAATATTATTCAGTATAGAAGCTGATATCGTTTATTATTATTATTCCAAAATATTATCTCATGAAGTTTAACGTTCTATTTTCTTAAAGATTAATTCATAGAGTTTAAAGTTTATTTAATACAGTTTATCTTTTTATTTTTTAAAAGGAAAAATCAGGAATGAGTGGATATTAAAGTCAATAATTACCTAGGATTTTATAAGTTCAATATGACATATACAGCACAATACAATTTCTTTAGAATCATTTACGACTGGTTAACGACTTCTCCTTGGATCCTGAGATGCTGTATGACTTTCATGGCTTAATTAACATACACACACTCTGCTACTTATTTAGTTTATTTGAACATGGTTTCCTTCCGAACTAATTGCAGATCTTGATGCATAGAGAGGCTCCACTTGACTGCACACCGTGATGATTTAACACTGCATCATGTTTGGAAATATAACAGTTTAAATAACTTATATTTGTTGCTTCAAGAATTATTCTTAAAAAAATAAAAAGTAGAAGTTCCGAATAGCAAAATGTTGAGATATTTATACTGTTTTAAAACAATGGAAAAACTTTATTAACAACAGCGTTTATTGTCTTGTGAAATTATCAGCTTTTTGCTTCTATTTTCTTTAAAACTTTCACATACACACGCACACATCTAATTGTTTTGTTGTAAGATAAAATGAATTTTCTTTATTATTTTATTATAAATTAATCAAAATAATATTAAATCATTTTATTATGAGACCTTTTCCTTCTTTTTTAAACAAAAAATCTTATCTTTTTTTAAAAGAGTTTATGATTTATTTTTATTTAATAATAGATCCCCCCCCCTGCTCTTTAGTTTTACATTTTTTTATAGAGTTAGAATGTCTTACTTGATTACAAATAACTTTATTGTTATTATTATTGTATGTTTACATTTGCCTATTCTAATTATCTTTATCATACTTTATTTTTGTTTAGAAAAATATAAATAAAGTTTTTCTTATTTATCTGATAATTTTTTCCAGCTCCATTAGATAAAATCATCATTAATTAGAATTATTGAAATTAATTGAAAAACTTTTTAATGAACATTCCCCATAAATAATCAATTTTCTTGTAAAATCTCAGATTTCAACTTAAATGTATTAATATTCATGAACTACTCAAATGAAATTTTAACAAGTACTTATTTCGAAACTGTATTAAAATTAAATTTCTTCAAAATTTTGCTATGTTCAAAGTATTTATTTCGAATTTGCTATATAAAGAATATTACAAGAAGCAATAAAATGCATCCATAACTTAATGAGAATTAATCTACATATAGTCAAAATAAGAGTCATAGATCACATGACCCTATTCTCTTAAGCTTGTAAGTTATAAACAATGAGGATTGTCAATTCCTCAACAAGCTTTGTTATAAATGTATAGCTAGAAAAAGCATTTAAAATTTCTCTGTCAGAATCTCCCCCAAATCTCTGACCATGGTTTCATGCTCTGGCACTCCTCAGAGAGGTGCTAGGGTAGGTTCAGATACTAGATCTAAAAACACCAACCCAAAGCCAGCATTTAAATAAAAGTTATCTATTGAATGGAAAATCTGAAATTTTCAGACACCTACATGTCTTCAAACCTTTAGCCATGGTCAGAGGTTTGAGGGGGTTTTGAAAGATATTTTAAATAATTTCTGTAGCTAAGCATTTATCACAAAGCTTGTTGAGGAATTGGCAATCCTCACCATTTATAACTTACAAGCTTAGAGAATAGGGTCATGTGATCTATGACTCTTATTTTGACTATTTATAGTCTCTGCCTTAAGTCTTATGCAATGTTATATTGCTAAGATTACTAATATATGGTATGGCTGAAGAACTGTCAGCCCCATATAGCTATTTGTGTTGGATAGCTGTGTTTGAAGACATGTAGGTGTCTGAAAATTTCAGATTTACCACTCAATAGATAACTTTTAGTTTTTCTTCTAATTCTTTCAATTTTCCTTCACTTGAAAGTGATATGCAGTTGTAAGTACCTGAAAAAAGTCATCAAATGGTAGCCTGGTTCACAATCAGAGGATTCTTAGCATCCTCTGCCTTCGGCATGCTGGATTTGGTTTGGTGTTTTTAGATCTAGGGTCAGAACGTACCCTAGTACCTCTCTGAGGAGTGCCAGAGCATGAAATCATGGTCAGAGGTTGGGGGCTGACAGAGATATTTTAAAAACTTTCTCTTTATCACAAATCTTGTTGAGGAATTTTTTAATCTACATATTTTTGACTATTAGTGGGAAAGCAAAAAAATATTGATATTTTGTATGGCTGAAACAAATAGAATGATAAAATAATATTTTTATTAGATGTCAGTCACTTAATGTTTATATGAAAAGATTACATTTTAATTCAAATACTGTTCAGTCTATTCTGTCATAAGATTTTTATTTGTTTTTTTTTTTTTTAGTATTGTTTAAAATATCAAAGGAAGAGGAAATATTCACATTTTTGAATAATAGAAATAAATAGATTTGCATTATTGATTATTATCATTTTATAAAGATACCATCAGCTTAAGATATGTCATCTCTTAATTTTCTTAAGTTGAAAAATAAAAGCATAATAAATAAACCCATTGAAATTTGAGAGTGTGTAAATAGGCATTTCAACATCAGAATACTACCAAGTTTATTTATCCTCCAATAAAGCCCCAATAATATTTGCTAACATTAAACTTCATAAGCCTGGAGAACTGCTGTGTTTAATAATGGATTATGGGGGGAGTCCATTATTTTCAAACTGCTAAACTTATTAATCAACTACTAATTGATAACTTGAGTTTTGGAAATTTTTCTATTAATTCTTCGTTTCGTGAACAAAATCAAAAATGCCATGATTGAGGACAACTTCTGCATGACTATGCTCAACATTAAAGAATTATTATATGGATCAGTTGACAGAAAACAATCCATTCAGATCATAACAGGAGCTGACCAACATTCTCTTATCCGATCGCATAAATTTCATTGTTTCATTCTTGGCATGGATGGACAAACACATCTATACTACATTTGAGTACAATTGGTACAACATAAAAAATGATTGGCCCATGGGTCTCCCACTCAATGGAATCATCACCATCACCTTCTTTAATCATTTTGGAAAAACTAATTATATTCAAATATCAAGCGGATTGCCCCCACATTATATACACATGGTATGTAGATGATGTATTCATCATAGTCAATCAACACACTGCAAATTGTATTATACAAGACTTAGTACAAAACACCAATCTAATGATCAACTCCACAGCAGAAGATGCATTCCAGAGTCTAAAACATATTCACCTTTGTCTAATGCATGATGAAAGAACAATAAATTACTCGATGATAAGCTCTCACAAGTTTGAAGATCTTCATGCATTCTTATACAGAAATGTGCAACTATGCAAATTTGAATCTAATAGAAAAGATAATATACATCTTTACACCAAAGACCTACTACAAGCAGGCTACAAATGCATCACCATTAATCACAAAATTAAACAATTTTATAAGAAAATTGCAAACAATAATAATGATATTAAGCTTCCATATATTACCCTCCCACATATACCTAAAATCTTTAACCAACTAATTAAAGTCCTGGCTAACAAATTTAAAATCATTTTTCACACACACCCCTCCACCAATCATCTAATCAATAATTCTAAAGACAAAATCAACTCATATCAGACCCTCCCTGTTCTTTATAGCATCTCATGCCCCCAACCCGGATGCCATACCACTTATTATGGTGAAAGCAAAGCCGGCATAACCAACAGGACTGTTCAGCATAGATACACCTACAACAGAGCAAAAAATAATGACAATTCTTCAACATTCTTAGAACATTTCAGGAGGACAAGCCATATATTTGAACCCTCCAACCCCAAAATAGTTTACCTAGAGGAAAATAACATCAAATGGAAAATTAGAGAAGTGTACTTCATTAATGGCAACAATAACTCTATCAATAAATGTGACACCTGCTTTGATATTTCCAAATGTTGGGCTATCTAAATCATTTCATATATTTTGCATATCACCTTTATTTCTCTGTTTTGCATTTCGCATTATCGCTATGAATATAAGGCAAATGGCCTCAAAAGTTCTTAGCATTTAATATTTTTGCACTCTCTATAGCTTCTCTTTCAACACTTCACACACTTTTAATTTTATATATTATAAAATATATGTAAATAATTTTGTTGAAATAACTTTTTGTAAAAATTATTACTTTTATAATAATTAATGAGACTTAGTTGCAAAATTTAAGGGTGTGAATTTTTTAAGCATGAACATATTTGGCATAATTTGCTCAAACTTAATTGCATTTTAATATTTACCATATGATGAATTCTATTTTTGTTTGCCATTTCATGGATGTGATTCATCCTTTATAGAAGATATAAAGCTAATATTGTAGGGTAAATGTTTCCAAATTTCAGATGAAGTATCTCCTCAGTATTTTGTCATGGTGATATATTATTTCACAGTAGCCCAACTTTGTTATTCTTTTATTCAAATTTACAACCTATATTTAAATTTATGTCATAATTTATTTTAATAACAACTCAGTTAAAGTATATTTTTGATAGCAATAAGTCTTATGTTGCCAAAAAAATTGTCAAATAATAGCAACAGATATAAATAAAGTTAAAAAAAGGTTTACAAAAAATTGATTACATAATAAAATGAAATTCAGGAGCAATATGGTGAAAGTAGAAGGATACATATAAAAAGGGAAAGGTATGTAGAAAGGGTATGTAGTCCAGGACAAGAAAAGTCTTTGGTTGCAAGTCCAAGATGCTCATCATTGTTGAGCAAGTGATCACACAGGTCACAAACCTTTAATTAGATGAGTCCTGTGACCAAGGCTGAGAGGATGGGAGTTGGAAAATTGCCCAGGTGTCTGAAAAGCAGAGGTGGGAGTAGTTTGGTATCTTTGGTTTGATAGAGTGAGTTAGGTCCAATAGTTTTTGATTCACTGAGAGTACTCTCTGGTCAAATATAATAGGACATCGGAGCCGCCAGAGTGTAGTTGAGGAAAACTGATAATGGCAAAGACCCTGTTTTGATGGATGCTCAGAGATGGTATTCCTGTGTGAGGAAAGGCAGGAGTTGATGATATGTCTCCCTCCAAGAAAAAAGGGACATTTGAGTAGCAAGTGCTGGAGGGTTTCAATGTCAGTTTTACAGGGCTGGAATAGGGGAGAGATCTTGGTGAAACGCCTATGGTTGACTAAAAAATGATTGGTGGGAAAGAATTGAAGGTTGATTTTGAGGAGAAAATCAATTAATTATGCCTCAAGGGACCACCTTTTGAATTTGTGGATTAATTGAACATTGGTAAGTTTGAGGAGTGTAGAGGAGACAATGGAGGAGTTGATGGACTGACTGAAAACATCCCAGTACTTTAATTTGCCACAGATGGAAGGTATAGCAAAGCCAGCCTTTTGCAGGATGTTGGCAATGAGTGAGGTTCATGAATTGGGCCTGCCATTGGGAGAAGTGGCAGTGGGAGTGATGATGATATGCACAAGATTAGCAGGAAAGTGACTTATGAGTGTGAGTATGATATTGTGAGTTCTCTGGATCAGAAGAGTGTCAATAGAGTGCAGGCCCAGCTCATTGAGGTTTTTAGATAAACAAGTATTTTTAGTTGATGGCCACTACCTTTCTACCCCATAGAAATTGGATGCAAATGGCATTGATTTTGGATATGAAGGAGTGTGTAGGTAGAACAATGGGAAGGTAATTTGCTATTTTGGGAAACAGAAGATTGAGAAGGGTGACTTTCACATAAAGAGAGGTAGAGGCCTGTGATAATGCTGAGGGTGGATGATATGTTTTGATACAGTGCAGTTTGTACCTGAACCCTCATGTCCTTGACATATAACATGAGGGGGAATTTGAGGAATTTGTGTGGCTTGGCAATGAAGGTGGAAGAGTGATTTGTTTACAAGAAGTTGAGTTTGCTAATCTGTCACCGCTAAATTTCAGCCTGTGTGTTTTCGTATATCAAGTGAGGATCTTTTGAAGCTTGGGGATGAGATCAACCAAGCAAAGGAATATGACCACATTGTCTACATAAGTAAGACATTTAAAGTTTTTGCCCAGCCCAGAAATGAGAATTCTGGGGAGTTCATGTTCCAGCATGAGCAAGAGGGGATTCAGAAATGTGGTGAATAGCAATGTGCTCTGCAGAGAGTCCTAAGAAATGGATACATTACTTGTGAAGCTAAAGGGTAAGTTTCATATCCAGGGTAACTAAAATTTATCTGTTGGAAAGGAGATTGTGGAGGATGGAAAGGAGGGTTTCTGAAAGTTAAGATCTCTGAGAATGCCAAGGAGCAGGTCAACCCTGACAGAGTTGAAGGCTACCTGGATGTCCAGCTGGACAGCAATGGGTCTGCCACTTCAAGACCACCTTACAGGCTCAGTGATCATCTGTGAGGCTGAAAGGAGAGGAAGTATTATTTGTTCTAGGCACTTTTTGATGGTAGACTCTGTAAGTTTTAGGAGCAAAGAGGTTATCAAAATGGGCCTAAGAGTGTTGAGTTCAGCGCGCTGCCAATCTTTCTTAAGGAGAGGGACCAATGCAATCGAATGTAGACCCTCAGTGAGGTAAATACCCGAGGCCATCTTGTTAATCATGTTGAGGATTATGGAAATGGTGAACTGACTTAGGTGAAGAAGGAGGAACTTGGGGATAGCATAAGGACCAGGGTGGACATGGTCAAAGAAACTTTTCAATTTTTTTAGTAGCATGATCTGAGTACAGGACCAGTTGACATTTGAGGTTGATGGTATAGTGAAAGAAGGGATGCCTGTTAATGTGCTAGCATAAAAAATAGTGATCATATGATATTTAATGGTTTAACACCAATCCTGCCTAATAGGATAGTGGTGACTACATTTGTTAAAGAGCCAAAGACACCAAAATGTATGGGTACTGAACTGGGTTTGGACCCATATGACTATATAAACTATTGAGCTTAGATTAAAAATATTGTTTTCAATTTGATTCTCATAGTTTTGTAGTTAAATAGAGATAAAAAAGGTGGCTGTTAAAGGGTTGCATTGGATCCTAAGAACTAGGTGCAGTGCTCTCAGATTCAAAGCTCCTCACTGACATAGATCACAAGCCAGAAACTAGTCTGGGGATATTGGATTAGACACTAGATAGGCATTTTATGCACAAGCCTTCTGGCATCCAATGATTACTCTGATTGGCACTGAGTGACACTACTGTATAAAGAGGCTTGCCTGTTTTTATTTTAGATATACTAACTATAGCATTAAGATGTATTGGGTTTTCAATTTTATTCTCATAGTCTTGTAGTTAAGTAGAGATAAATGGTGGCTGTTGGAGGGTTGCATTGGATTCTAAGATCAAGGTGCAGTGCACTCAGATCCAAAGCTCCTCACCGATGAAGGCCACAAGCTAAAAAACTAGTCTGTGGATATTGGATGAGTAGGCACTAAATAGGGGTTTTATGCACAAGCCTTCTGGCATCCATTGATTACTCTGGTTGGCACTGACTGGCACTACTGTATGGACAGTTTTGCCTGCTTTAATAACAGTAATGTGCTAGCATAAGAAATAGTAATCATGTTATGTTTAGTGGTTTAACACCAATCCTGCCTAATAGAATAGTGGTGACTATGGTTGTTAAAGAGCCAAAGACACCAAAATGTATGGTTACTGAACTGGGTTCAGACCCATATGACTATATAAGCTATTGAGGTTAGATTGAAAATATTATTGATTTTTCAATTTGATTCTCATAGTTTTGTAGTTAAGTAGAGATAAAAGATGGCTGCTGGAGGGTTGCATTGGAACCTAAGATCTAGTTGCAGTGCTCTCAGATCCAAAGCTCCTCACTGAAAGGTCACAAGCCAGAAACTAGTCTGGGGATATTGGATGTGTAGGAACTAGATAGGGATTTTATGCACAAGCCTTCTGGCATCCATTGATTACTCTGATTGGCACTGAGTGGCACTACTGTATAAAGAGTTTTGCCAATTTTTATTTTACCTATACTAACTATAGTATTAAGGTATATTGTTAAGATAGAAAAAGGTTACAATTTAAATTGTATAAAATTTTATTTATTCCAACAATATTAATATTCTTTAAAAATCTTTTTAATATTTTAAAGTTTATTTGCTAACATTTTTTTACGTATAATTGGTATATTGAATGACTGCTATTTTAATTAATATGTTTTCTTATGCTAAATTCGGACCAGAAGACATCAAAAATACTGATTTACAAGTCATAGAGTCACTAGGTAATTTTTTTGAATTGTTAATCATTATATGATATATTTTTATTTACTATTTTTTTTTTTAGAATTGCTTGGAATATTTTTGAAGTATTGCTTTTATCATATGTATGTGTGTACATGAGTATGTGTGCATCAATTACACATATAGATTTTTTTTTATTCTGAGATATAAGCTAAGATTTTAAAAAGAGATATGTTTACACATTTTCTTTTAATATTACAAAGTGTAATATAATTTATTGGTTTATAATTTTTCATGATTCTTTACTCAATGAACCATATTTTTTGAAATCTTTGAATATTGATTTTAATATTTTTAAAATCAAAGTCATTTGTATTTTTGTTATTGAGTTTTAAGGGAATAAAACCTTTTTCTTACTGTAGTTCTGAATTGATAGTCTCATATGTTAACTTTGTTTGTTATTATGAGTAATGCTAGTTATTTTGCCAATGTAGATTGTTAGATCTCTTACGAAGTTTTAATCAACAGTGACAGGGAAATACATAAGGTAACTCTTGGATGCTTATATGTAGGATATACGGAAAAGATAGGGAAATAGCCTATATTTTTATCTTAGTAGTTTTATGTAAATACAGTTAATATAGACCTGTGTCTTGTATGTATTTTTCTGTAGACAGTGAAAATATTTTTCGTATTTTATAATGATCTGTAGGAGCTGAATAAGCCTGGACATTATTTTAAAAGGTATTGGATAGATAAGTCATACCTATTCTTTTACACTGTTACCATGTGGATTCTTAATAATATATTTTATACTATTGAGTTTTTATTCTAGTCATTTCTTCATGTCCTATGCATCATATTGCTATCTTAATTTCAATACTTATTACATCATGTAGCATAGTATTTTATGAAAGGAAAATAATGAATAATTTTGAATTGATGTATTGTTATTTTTCAAAAGGAATAAGATAGTTTTGTTTTTTTTTTTGTTTGGATTAAAATCAAATACAAATGAAATTGAATGTAAATGCTGATAGTAGAATTATAAAAAATCATAAATAATTTTTCATATTTTATTAAACAATTTTGATGAATGACAACTATTCATGATATTTTAAATAATTTTGATATTCTGATTTTACACAAAGTAATGCATATTTTTAAAGATGAAAACATCGAAATGAATTATCTAAAGTGTGAGGAATGCTTGTATTTTATGAATATTATTTTATATTGTTTTTTTTTTTTTAAAAAAAAAAAACAAACATAAAACACACATATCAGGATTTTGAGAATGGTGCCAAGCAGTAGTATCTAGTATAACATTAACACTATTTTTGTTAAATTTAATTTTCATTTGTTGAATGAACACTAAAATATATTTTCAAAATGAACATTATTTTAAGAATTTATATTTTATGTATACTTATTAAAGCGATATCGTCTATTGACTTAATTAACAAACAATTTAATTGAACTATGAAGCATAAGCCAGAATGAAGGCTTATTTATTTACTTTTGTTTTTGTTGAATATGGCAAGATGTAATTCAATCTTCCTTAGTTAGATTTATATTTTGTTAGATTTATTTAATGCAAACTGTACATACTGTAAATAGTTTTGTTTTAATGAATAGTATAATAAAATTGTTAAAGTGTTTTTTATAAATCTCTGTGTTATTTTGATTGATTTATTCACCATCACAAATACATGATTAACAGAATCCAAAATAAATATGATACATTTGCACAGTATAAATAAATTAATCATTTTTAAAGAATTAATAATTATCCAGAATATGACATTTGAATATTTTTTATTTTGTAATAATATCATTATAGTCATAATTGATTACAATTTACTGCATAGAATTTAATATTGTTTGTTGCCATATATTTCAAATTATACTATATTAAGATGTTAGATGAGAAATAAAATAATTATATTATTGATACCATTGTTATTATCATTATTATTAGTTGTCACTACATTAAATAGTAGATAGATTTACTAATTATTTAATTAGGAGTAGGAATATTATTATTTATTATTGTTATTATTATTGGTTAGGTGTAGTTAGGAATGATATAAAATCCCTTATCACACTTGACTACAGTAGACATTTTAAAATTGATTAGATTTGTTTTAAAGAACCTGAGATAATTATAATTGTATTTTATAGTAAAGAGATTAGAGCTTAATTTAGTAATATTTTACTATATTACTTATTATTTTTAAAGTCTTAATACTATGAACATATTATTTGAAATAATGGGGGGGGGGGTTGTGTTCTTATGCCATTGAGATTGTATCTTGTGGGATATAGGCTCAATGTAATTCATTACTGCTTTGCTTTCACTAAATTGTCTCATGATATTATTGATATTTTATTAATTTTAAATTTCATAAGTTGAACCATATACTATTTATTAATTATTTAGAGCTAGTTGAATGGTAGAAATTATGATAGAATATCTTTATTAATGGTTATATTAAGATTATAAGTACTTTAGCCAGAGCATTATTATTTTATTTGAGCTAATTTTATTTTCCATTATGTATCGAACTAAAGGTGAGGGTACAATATATATATATAATAAAGAAAGACAAAGTTTCAAGTTAGGCACTAAGAAAATGAATTCACTTATGTATATATAGACAATATGACTAACCAAGAGTATTTTAAGTCATCAACTTGCCAACATTATATATGTGAACATAAATAAAATACACACAGTAATGATTTAATGTCAAGCATATTGCTAAGCGACCAGACTTGAAAACAAAAAGATAATTCCAATAAATATTTACTTTAATAACATTAAGTTGATGTACAATTACACAATAATAGACAAATACCACAAGCATGAGAAAGTCAACATCTTGACAACTGTATTTTTTTTCTTAAAAAAGCAAGATGGGCATATGTGTTCAGTTGTGAGATCAAATTTCAATCATGTAAGAATAAACAGACATTTACTTCATCTGTCAATATAAACCAAAACCTAAAATACCTCCAAGATATGGAAGTAAACCAAATGAATTGAGCTAATTGTTAAAACAAAACTTCAAATTTACATCAAATCATCACAAAAGAATAAGTAAATAACCACTAACAATCAACAAGAAAAACACTTTTTGCACCATTGCCCTATGCATAAAAACAACCCTAGTAAAAACAAGACATACTAATGAGAGTACTGCAATGGCTAAAAGAACTATGTCATAAGAAGCTGAGTAACAGCTCTTCAAGCCCATAGAAGTGTTATAATGTGTGAGATGCCTTTCTTTATTAAATACTGGTTGATGGCAATGGTCTTCAATGGATCTTTTTGTGTCTTCTTCAAAGGAAATGAAACAGACAGTATTAATGATCTATAATCCTGATGTGAGTGTGCATCAATTAAACTTATAGACAGTGCACTGCCCAAGATCTGTCACCAGGAGGAATAGACTTTGAACATGATGGACAGTGCTTTCTACATTAAAAATTTGATTTTTTATTTTTTTTTATTTAATTGAATTTGTATTTTCATTTTATTTGCTTTTTATTATCTTATTTTTACTTTTCATATTTTTTTTCTTTCTATTTCCACATTTGGAAAATTGGAAAGTTTACTTTAAGCATAGAGAGGGGAAGAGTTAGATTTCATAAACATTTTATTGTATTAAATAAAATTTAGGTGTATGCATCCCTCTAGTAGCTTGACATCACTTGACTAAATGTGGAATAAGATAAGATAATATTGTTCCACATTAAAAGGGTGCAGTAGTGACAGAATAGAGTTTTCATTATTTGTTAAACATTTCACTAACACTCATTATATATTCATTTTTTAATGTATATGACTAACTTCCCTGAGTAGATGGTCTCTCTTATCAGTTGCACTTAATTTTATTGGCCAAGTGAGATAAAACTCTAAACTTTTGATTTGACAATTTCAGAATCAGCAATAAAATATATATTCATCTTTTAATATTATATTCATTTAGTTTTGTTTGTAAAAAGTATATTAATAATTTGTCAAGTTATGAAAGTGAATGAAAGTTTTTTTCAAAAATATTTTTTTATTTATAATTATAAAAATATTTGATAGCAGTGAACCTGAAAAAAAAGCATTAGTAACAAATTAAAAAGTGTTGCCGACATCACTGATTTCTTTCTTAATTTTATGTCGTGTAAAAATAAATAATTTTTGCTAAAATCTGAACTATTTTTCTAAAATAATTTTATTTTTAGCATATTTTATCAAAATAATTTATAATATGTCAAAAATACTTTTAAAATGATCTAAAACATTTGTTTATCATTTTCAAAATGAAACAAAGAATTTGGAGCGGTAAAAATTATTGACAAGCAGTCTTTTTCTCCAAAATGTTCTAGAACCAATCAGCATCAAGCAAGGACTGCCTTTTTCCATTGTTAAAACTAAATTTTGAATATTATTTATTTTTTACTTGTAACATAATTCAAGAATGGTCAGTATCTTATGGTACTTTTTTAAGCTTTAAAATGTCTGTAAATTCTTTACCATAGTGTTAAAACTGATGGACTTCTAGCGACTTGCAGCCATGATCATTTTTAACCATACAAGGAAGTTAATGAGTTAAAAAATCACATATACTTATAGAAGTGGGTCCTCTTCTCCAAGAAGGATGATGATACTGTGAATCTGACAGCTAGCATTACTCTATAATATGACTGTACATAAAAGTAATTAGTGAGTCAGATTCACAATCTTCTAAAAAAAATTATTATTATTTTAAACTTTTGTAAATAAAAATTACCAGGAAATGGATTTTTATTATGGGATTTAAGGATCAGGATATTAATTGCATTTCACTCTTAAGGTGATAGAAAACCATCTTTGACTCATATTATCATATATGTAAATATTGTTAAAGTAGGTTCATTATTTAATACATTATTAAATTGTTTCAATCCATTTGGTCTGTCTTCTTCCCATCATTGTGCATTCATACCTCTAAATATATATGCTAAACTCCAATACACACACACCTTTATTTATATGTATACTGATATTGGAAATATTCTGGGAAAGTCCTGTAATTGATCCTTGCTTATATAGAGGCATATTAGTCACTGTCCTCAGTAGGCCCATCCCTGAAGAGGGTCAAGTATGAAGGGAATTCAAATACTGAGGCATAATGGAGACAGAAAGGATGGTGTTATAAGGATGAATTAGCCCAAATCATATCTAGATTCAATGTGTGAATATAGCACTAACCCATTGGAGATGAATGTGATCATGTGTTAAGTATTTCATCACATCCTTGCCAGCATCCTATCCAAAGATCCTAAGTCCTGTAGTTAGATGTATTTTTCCCTTTTTGTGAGAACTACCAGTTTATTACAGTATATATATATATATATATATATATGTATATATATTAGTATGGCAATGTTGTCTTGCTATATATAGCTTACATGCATCTTATATACATGTGTATTTGTAAATATTTTTTGTTTGTGAAAGGGCTAAATGCAATAAATATTTGTAAGCGTATATTAATATAAACCAGAAGTTTTAGAGTTATTTAAATTTAAATTCATGAGTTTGATTATCACTGCAAAAGATTTCCCCATATTTTAGGTGTGTTTTGAAAGGAAAAAGTAAACCTTATATTCTGACAAATATGATAAATGATTTTTGTATAGAAAGACTAATGGCTGTGAGTAAATAAATTTTTCTCTAAATCAAAATTGAGGGTATGTCTCTCCATTTTTTTTTTAATTCTTGATAAATTTGTTTCTTTTATCTTTCTTCTCATGCTCACTTAGTGAGATACTACCACTGATATTGAAGGTGATTTTATTGAAAGCTAAATTGTTTTATGATTGTAATCCACATGACAATATGTCACAAAGTTATAATCAAACAATTTTCAATCTATTATCAAACCAATCTCCATAAGTAATAGTTGAATTCTTTTTTACACTGATTTAAGATGTTAATATAAACAAGAAAGCTGACATATAGACTGTAACAGATTTTGATTTTTATATTCCTGGCTTTGGCCAATAAACAGTCATGTTTGACACCCAAACTCTACTGTTTAAAATTATTATTTAAATAATAAACCTGATTTTACAGAAACCTAAATGGTTTTATAAATATAATAAACTATCTTAAAAGTGACAAATATATATTGTAATAAAGAGCTGCCCCTTGGTAAAATAATCTTATTCAATTTCAAAAAGTTCTATTAGGCTTATTGTAGAATGTCTTCTCAAGAGACATTATTAAAATTTTTACTGGTGAGAATCTTACACTATAAATATTTACACAGTCACATATCATTACTAAAAGCAACTTTAATATGTCTGGGTCATGGAAAACAGAGATTGTTTAGAAGCATCAATAGGCAAAAGCAGAAAACAGTGAAGAAATACTAGAGAGTGATCTAACAAGCAAGCAAAATAAATGTATTAACTCTCAGTTATAATACATAATCTTAAATTACTTTTATTTTGGCCTATAATTTATTGACATTGATATCCTTAAATAATAACAACTAAAACACCCTACATTATTAAATATGTATCATTTTCTGAAGAGTATTACATAATAATAATAGGGTTTATTGGTTTTTTATTACATATGTGGTAGCTATATCAAGATATGGACAACTATAGATTTTATTCTTAACCTAAAAACCCACTAAATTAAATTTACATATTCAGAACTTGGAGTCAATTCAACATCTTTCTATATCATGCATTTAATCCTAAACTATGTTAAAAGTATAAAATAAATTACTCTAATAATCCAGAGTACAAATTAAATTCACCACAAGAGTAAACTACTTATAAAATCAAACGCCAAGCATGAACAGAATATTTTTATGGGGAGATATCAACTAAAACTCAGAATACAAAGTAATATCAACCTCAAGTTTGTAATTATGTGTTTACTGTGAGATATATGGATAAACTGTCAACTACTTCACTTCAAATTTACGATTGAATTATCAAAACAATATTCATTTAAACAATACTTTGACTAGCTCATTATATATTTCTAACATATTATATTTAATGAAATTAATATTTAAAATAATTAATCTTATTCAAACAATAAATTAAGAAAATCAAAACACAAAAACTAAATATTAAGGTTCTAATTGGATTCTCAGCTCATTTATAATAACTTAAACTACAATAGCTCATTATTTACTCTTATAATATGGGTCTATTAAAATACTAACAAAATTATAAACCTTTTGCAAATGACATTTAGCAAAATGCACTGTTGGTTTAAGATTGAGGATGTATCCCAAAATATATATTCTCAATAAAATAAGAATATTACCCTTACTTAATTTATAAAAAATACTAACACACATAAATTAATTCAAATCGAATAGTCTATAAAATTTATTACAAAAACTATAAATCAACTACTATTCTTGCATAAAAATAATATTTAAATTTAACATTAACTAAAATTTCTATCTATTACCACTTCATCTAACTCTTATACTCATTCAGCATCTCATGTTCATCCCCCAAATGTTGCTACAACCAAAACCTACAAACTATATTCCACACAAACTGTCTATATCATGCCCGAAATGTTGGGCAGCCAAAACCCAACTATGTATGTATACTGAATTTAAAAGAGAAAGGACCCTTTGGCTAACATTGAGAAAAACTTGCTGATTAAACTCTCAACTACTACACTTCTAATTTACGATCGAATTATCAAAATAATATTCATTTAAACAATACTTTGGCTAGCTCAGTATATAATTCTAACATATATCTAATGAATTTAATATTTAAAATGGTTTATATTATTCAAATAAAAAATGAAGAAAATTAAAACACAAACTAAATATTAAGGTTTGAATTGGATTCTCAGCTCATTTATAATAATAACAACTTAAACTATGACTATCTCACTATTTACTATTATAATATGGGTCGATTAAAATACTAACAAAATTATGAAACTTTTACATGAGACATTCAGCAAGGTATGCTGTTGGTTTAACATTGAGAATGTATCCTGAAAGATATACTCTCAATGGCATAAGAATATTACCCCTACTTAATTTATAAAAATATTACCTTGTAATATTCTCATGACTTATAACACACATACAATAATCCAAATTAAATAATCTATAAAATTTATTATAAAAATAATAAAAGTCGTATTCTTGCATTAAATTTAATGTTAACTAAAATTCCTGTCTATTACCACTTCATCTAAATCTTATACTCATTCAACATCTCAGATTCAACTCATAATAATAATAATAATAATAATAATAATAATAATAATAATAATAATAATAATAATAATAATAATAATAATAATAATAATAATAATAATAATAATAATAATAATCATAATAATAATCATAATAATAATAATAATAATAATAATAATAATAATAATACACAAATTAATACCATGTAGTTAAATATAATGAGGGATTTTACATATATTCAACTACTCTTCCAAATCAACATCAGATAACTAGAATATTTTCACGATTCTTAAAATCATACATTGACTACTACTCTTCAATGAATATAAATAAAATTATAAATTTTTATAAATTATATAAAATATTTTAAATACATTTTAAAACATTTTATCATATTGTGCTACACAAATCTTTCATTTTTATGTGGCATTTACAGAAACCTCAAACTCTTAATATAATTACAATATTAAATAATTTTAAAATTAGCATTGAATAATCTACATAATCAGCAATAATAAGATCTGTAATAATAATAATTGTAGTAATATATTTTTGTTAATCATATGCAATAATATAATGATCCAAATAATTTTTGTAATTCATGTATGTGGATTTGAAGATTCAAAGTCATTCGGATACATCAACAAAGAAAAGTCTGGAGGTAACATGAATTCCAAAAACATTAACAATTTTATTATTATTTAACAGTATACTATATTTACAACAATATAAATCTATAAAATTTAAAATATTTACAAAAAATAACTAAAAAAACATTAATGAGATTAAAATATTTCCATGAGAAAACACGATGAAAATAAATAAATATTAAATAGCCTTTACCCTGACTATTTGCTGTATAAAACATAATACATGACACATAACAGCATTAATACTATTACCTTACACTATTATGACAATGATATTCCATTATCATTCTCATAATAAAATAATAACTGTAAATAAATACAATTTATTTAACTAATAATATGCTTCACATTTTTGGAAAGTAATTATAATTATAGTAATGCCTATTAATTATAAAATTAAAATTAGCACTTATCCAAAATTTAACATATAACATTATATTGAAAAGACTAAGCATATCGATTATATACCAATAAAGTATTTATCTTTTACTTTCAGGTATATTTTAATATTTCAAGATAAATTTAAATAAACAAAAATATACTTACTGAAATAACTTTATTCATAACTTTATAAAAATATTTACTTTTAAAATATTTAAAATAATCCTATAACTTTACTTTTCTACAAGTTCATCTTTTTATAAAATATTCAAAGTATATTAAATGATCATATATTGTTTGTACATGCTGTATTTATTTATTTTATAATCAATTACTATGATAGCATTCAGATGTTACATTTCATCATTCTCTCCTTCACTCAAACAAAATATGCATTAAATATTTAATGATCTCTATTATTCATATATCTTTAGGCATATCAAATCAATTCCTTTCTTCTTTCTTTATAAACAATAAATAATTAAATATCATTTGTGATATAATTTTTTCTCTCCTCTTACATTCACACATATTGACAACTTTCAACAGTCCAATTATTACTCTAACCAATTTTTAAACTACCATTTATGATGTAATATCCAGAGGTGATTAATAATTATTATATTTATGGATGTGAATACAATAATAATTCAAAAGAATATGAAATATCATGGTTACAGTGCTTAAGGTTATATATTTATCGTGTACCCTGAATTCCGGTCATGGTTTCTACCTAAGCTTTTACTGAACTATGGAAAGATCACAACTGACCATGTACTAAATATACAAAACTTTGTTACTTATTTAATTCCTTAATTCAAAACAATATGATTCACATACAATATTGCTCCTCAATAATCCTTGTACCCAAGATTTCATTTTACAATTAATTTCCCAGATCACTATCCTTCACCTTCCAAATTCTGAATACTTCTCTTGAAATCACAAGGAAATTCTAATTAAAGTACATAAAATAATCTCCAAACTACATTGCCAATATATGAAATATTAAAATCAAGAAGGCTCAAAACATTGTATACACAAATTATTTCAATAAAATATCCATCATTATCACACATTCATTCATTTATATTATAGTACTAGATAATTCAAAGATCAACATTTTTCATTTATTTTATCTAAAGAGATATTGTCTAGAATATCTTAGAAATTCATAATCATATTTCAAAAAAATGCATACTTAAGCATTCCTAAAAATTACTTAAATATATTTAGATATCCACAAGATATTCTCTACCTTTACATTACATTCATAAAACAATTAATATATTCATAATCATATAAATATGATTCCACCTGGTTTTAATATTCAAGCAATATAATAAATAAAATATACATTAAAATATTATTAAACTGCATAATAATTTACCTTTAATTCCAACAATTAGGCAACCCCCTTCTTTTAATGGTTTCCTGAACATAAAATAAGTTATAGGTATATTTTATTTTACTTTCCATAAAATTAAATATTCTGATACCTATTATTTTTCTTTATTTTTTTAAATAAATTATTTCAATTTTAAAACTAAACTTATCTTTAAATAACATGTTAACTGAATAATAATAATAATAATAATAATAATAATAATAATAATAATAATAATAATAATAATAATAATAATAATAATAATAATAATAATAATAAATGTTAATACTAAAAAATAGAAAAGTAATTAAATTCAAAGGTATTTAAAGTTCTCATTTGCTTTCATTCCTCCAGTGCTGTCAATAAAAAATAGGAAAGCTCACTCCAATGCTATGGGCTGCAAAAAAAGTTGAACAAAACTTCTCTCTCTTCTGTCACACTGAACAAAACTCCATAAAGCACAAAATTAAATCATTTAAAATCTCTGCAAAATATGGTCCATCCATACTGGATAAATAATCTATCTCCAGAACAGATATTTCAAAAGAAAAACATTCATTAATATAATTCTTCATATTTGGTAATAATTTTCTTATATGTATATTCATCAATGCTGATCCAAATTTATGGCAAAATATAGTGAAATTAATACTTTGTCATCAGAAAGCATTTATAAAACATTTTAAAGAATAAGATTATTTATTGGTTAATGATTTTTTTTTACCAGCAGACTACTTTCATTCTTTTTTAAAATGTATAAGCTCATATTTTAATGGTAATTTTTTATAACAAGATTTTTCTTAATAAATTCAAGATTTTAATCTTTGTAACTTGTGTCTATTGATTACGTAATTTCTTGCAATATTATGTAGTTTTTCCATTCAGGTAATGTTTTATACAAGACATAAAAATAATTTTAAGACAATATTAAAATCCATTTCTCTTTAAACAGGAAAATCTTTTAAAATGTAACATTCATTAATCTTTCTTTTAAACAGGAAAATCTTTTTAAAATGTTAAGTTCAAAACACATTTTCTTCATCATCTTGACACACCAATTCTAAATAAGTTGTCATGTTCATTCATGCTGCTCTTTTTTAAACAAACTACTAGTAAAATATTTTTATATATGCATTCACAGATAATATAAAATATATTCATATTTATGAAAATTCCGCCATACATATTTAATTTTCTTAATAATATCACTTCTGTTTTTTCTTTTCTTTCTTTTAAAGCAACATATAACATATTAAATAGCTTTCAACAAATATCCTTAACAGTTTATATTTATGAGGATTTATCGTAAATGTTCTTTCACTTCACACTAAAAATATTAAATATAAAGTTCTTACAAATGCTTAGATTTTTTGCAATTATTTGGTTGAAATTCTGATGGCTTCTGTCTGTCATTAGGTTGATGATTCGATGACAACTGTTGGTCTCCATAAAATTATCACAGTTTCATTAAGCTTCGATATAAAAATTTTACTGACAGGGAATTAATTCATTTACACAAACATTGGATGCATTAAAACAATTATTTAAAATTATTATTTTTAACTTTGCAAAAAAAAATATTTTATAAAAAAATTTAAAAATTTAAAATAAATTAAAGATAAGATGAGATTAGACAAACAACAAGACAAAATTAGACTAGACTGTATAGATTGATAGAACATATATATATACCTACCTTATCCAGTGTTTTCATTGGTTGATCCAAGTTTTTTAATTAATACTAATTTACATATAAGTTAAATTTCTATCTACAAAACAAATTTGCAAAATAATATGACTAGAATTATTTTTATATTACATAAAATTTATTTAATATTTCATATTATAGAATACTTTTATTTAAACATTAAATTATTTTAATAACCTGAATATTAATTTTAAAATAGAAAATATTATTTCGACAACACAATAAAGAATTAATAACTACTTTTAAAATAAAATTTACAATACTATTTTGCAACATTTAATGTTTCAATTGTATTAACAAGAAAGGAAAAAATAATATTTCTGTCTAACACATGTAAAGTCAAGGACAAATATACACACTTTAAGGACATGTGACACTACTTTAGATCATTCTAAATTAATTTAATTACCAATTCTTTAAAATAATAATTTAAATAAAAAAAATATTTAAAATATATTATTACATATTATGCAATATTTAATACTGTAATTAAACTATTGTTTTAACATTATATTCTTTAAAAATCATAAACATTAATTAATTTTATCTTTCAAATAATATATAATATATTATTTTTATCATTAAAATTATATTAAAACAACTTTAAAATATTTTAAATATTTTTATAAACTTTTTATCTAACTAGTTTAAACTTATTTTACTCACAAAATTAATATAAATTATTATGAACTAATAAAAATTTAAAATTTTTTAAAATTTGCTATTTTTAAATTCATTTTAATATGATTGGCAAATGGCATGGGCACAATATATATATTATAACGATCGGGAATGAATAGCATACTTAACATATTCAAACTACAAGGACACCACTAGGCTACTTAGAACCTAGACAATTTATAAAGTAGGCAGATACATAAGTCTAAAAAAAAAATTTATTTTTGACTTAAATATCTGCCTACTTTATAAATTTTTTAGGTTCTAAGTAGCCTAGTGGCACTCTTGTAGTGTAGATACATTAAGTATCCTATTTATTCCCGAACATGCTTAAAAAAAATAAACAAAAAAAATTATTTTACTTAGGGTTAGTAATTATGATACACGATTAATGAAAATTTACAAAGACATTTGGTTAGTAATTTTTACAAAAAGACACAAAAAATGTTTACTATCATTTTCCTAAGGACCATCTATGTTTGCACCTGGCCTCCTCCCCCCAAAAATTATATTTTTATACATTTTATTTTTACACATGGCATGACAAGCAAGTCATTTATTTAGGAAGGTTGCATTGAAGTAAATACATTTTGAAAGATAATGGGTTTATACATGTATATTTGCAGCACAATTATAAATACCACCAACTTATTTATGACTGATTGAAATGCTTAAATAGGGTTACACTGAAGTAAATTCCCAAAGGTACTCATTGTAAGGTACTATATTTATAATCTTAAACTTATGTGGCTGTGCATGCCTATACATGTTAAAGCATAATATATATTAACAAAAAAACATTAATTGCAACCTTTTGACTTTCTTTTTAACAAAATACAATTTAAAATTATTAATACTTTCTCGTGTTTAATATATGTGCTATTTCTTACTGGCAGTGCTTTTAAAACAAAATTCAAAGTATAACTTTACATTAATACAAAAAAAAATACATTTATTTATGCTCAATTCAGAAAAAATATTACGGGCATGATTTATCTTTAAAATTCTCAGGGCACTCTTGGTTTACTAAAGATCGCCCAACATTGGGCACCAATTATAATGATTGGGAAGAATGGGGACTAAATGTATCTACACTACAGGTCGCCACTAGGCATTTGAACCTAGAAAATTTATAAAGTAGGCAGATACATAAGTCTAAAAAAATTTTTTTTATTTTATATATTTTGATTTCGATCGTTAGCCCATTGTCACTAGCTCAGTGGAACAGCAGAGATTTATATTTTATAAATTCTTATCTAAACATATTTTTTAAAAAAGAATAAAATAAACCACTGCCAGAAATTTACACACAAACATTTATTTACATACATATATATAAAATTTAGCTTTATTATTTTAGTATGTTTACATTTTAAAATTTAACTTACATTTTTAACTTTGATTTTAGATTTTAATTTACATTTTAATTTTTATAAGTTCGCACAGATGGATTTATAAAAGTTGTTTATAATATTGAGTATAGATCAGTTACATAGATTACACAGTTAAAAACATTCCAAAATAAACATAAACGATCAAAATATAAAGTCATTGATGGAAATGCAGAGGGAAATTTATAAGAAACCCAATGGCATTCATCAGAAGATGCCACATTGAGACCAATAACTTAAAAGACATCCGAATAAATACATTTTCGATACTCGCCATGAGGTATCATTATTTACCGAATGTCTATATATTTTGATCAAATATGAAAACCAAAACATAATTAACTGACAATGAATTCATGCAAGTATCTATACCCAACTTAAAATTAATGCATTTAGAGAGTCGAGTATAAATAGACTACATAGATTACATTTGAAAAGAAAATATTTTATCCCTTATTTAACCATAGGCCAAAAGTTTGCAGTTAAACCAATGTCAATCCATCTGGTATATTGATGTATTCAATGTAATACGAAAAATATAAGTTAAGAAAAAAAATTGACTCTCATCCAGATAGGAATACTACATCTATCTGATGAGAAGAGCAATAAAAAAACTCCATAGGAAGGAACTGCAGTCTCCATCTTATAATTCCTTCCATAGGCAAAATGGGAGTCTGCGGCATATAAAGCGATTCTGCCCGCAGTGAATCTTGTACTACATCTACTAATTACACCAATATATCCAATCCATTGACCTAATTCAACTCTGGAATGAATAACCTAAGATTACCCTCCCCTAATATAACTTTACAAATATATATAGCCATTCAAGCCTGACTTAAATTTAACATTTATATAAATTAGTTTAATGAAAAACAGAAATCATAATAAAAATGTAAAGAACAAAATAAATAAATAAATAAATGGAAATGATTTTACAAAAGAAATACATTAAATAAAATTACTTATTAATAAATTTAATTGGTCAGATAGGATTCTATTGCAATTATTTTAAATATGGAACAAGTTTTAGAATTAAAGTTCTTATTGTTTAGTATACTGGAGTTCTAGAAATATATTTAAAGCTTATTAGAGTTTGTAAAGTTCTTACAGTTTTAGAAACTTCATCTTTATCTGTTGCTTGCCATTTGAATGTGAATTCCCATGCCATCTTAAAGAGATTGGTATTCTGTTGGCCATTTTATTTATTCATCCAGAGGTCTTTTACTTAAGCTGGTTCATTTCTCTTTCTTTCTTAGCAGAACTGAAGGGATTGAAGAGTGCATCTTTTCAATCCCTTCTCCTTCAACTCCACACTAACACATATCACCAGAGCTATCACACATCTCTCAAAGCTTTTTCTTCACTCACTTTTTATAGTAGACTTTCAGATCCAGTGGACATTATGTCACGATGATGGTGATGGTCTTTTTGCTGAGGTCCGATTCCATGAGTGATTTCCCCTATTGACTATTCTGATTCCATTGTTTTTCTCTCCTATCTGACCAGTGCTTATACATTTTAAATGCCCAAGGGCTAGTTTACATTTAACTAATTAAAACAATCATTTCCATTTTATGATTAATTAATGTGTTTTCCAAAATTAAAGATATATTTTTATCTCTAAATCTTTTTAAGTTTTTGCTTTTAAAATACTTTTTCTATTTTTAATAAAGTTTTATTTTAATAATTTTTTTTCATCTGTGCGATTTTATATATATTAGAGTTTAGATGATTTTTTAATTTTCAATTTTTAATTCTTAAAAAAGTTTTTATTTGCGAACTTTTATTTTTTCATGTTTAATAATAAAAAAAATAATGTAATGGTGGATGTGCCCATTACAATATATATATATAAATTAAAAACATAAATCTTGTAGCAGTGAAACCATTGGAAGTGTTTAGATTTAGTTTCTTGGCTAATCTGGTTGAGTTCTGAATTTGGGGTAAATTTGATTATATATATCGGAATATATAATCAAATTTGTAGATAATTTATCTGTCTCATTTGAATTATGCATATATATATATATATATATATATGCATAATTCAAATGGGACAGATAAATTATCTACAGAATCTTTATGTAAATGCATACATCTGTAATGCAATCTTTAATCTCACATGTGTATTTGATATAAATAAATGGAACTTGTTTAAATATTCTGAGTAAAATAGAAGCTTACTATAGACAGACGCATCAGCCATACATATTTTAATTTTTATTAATTGATAAACTCATTATTCAAATGATTTTAAATAGCTTCAATGAGACAAATTTTATTACAAATAAATCTTGGTTTTTGAAAACCTATCTTTGTTATTTAAAACTATTGAGAAATATTTAGAAAAATAAAATTGCCATTGATTTATCTCATTTTGTAACAATAAGTAAAATTATTATAACTTTTTCTTTATTACTATTTCATAGCACATATACACCAGTTTTATGGTATTCCTATATATATAACAAATTTATACTAAAACCAAAGTATGTATTTTAAAGTAGAAATAAAATCCAAAAAGTTAACCTGGAAAAGTATGATAAAATGAATATACAAAATTGCATAAATTAAATTACAAAACAATTGATATAGGTAAGTATTACTGACTTCTGGTTATTAGAGCCCCTTTAAAAATTTATTAAATCATTATTAAGTTCATATACTACCAATAATAGGTTATTTTACATATAAAGCTAGGATTAAATTTAAACATGTACATTTTAATTTTGGAAATGTTGAAGAACATTTGTATTATTCACTATTGTATTGTATTGTTGATGGTTTTCCAAATATTTAATCATAGTAGGATCTAAGGTTCAATATAGAGTTTATATTAACTCTGGATAACTTTTTAGCTGCAAATATATATATATATATAAGTTCCAACCAGTAACCACCTAAACATTCACAGTAAAATATAATCAATTTTTCTGATTGCTGTCAAGGCAACCTTCACACCCTTTTAATAGCAAGAATGGAAATCCATTCTTACTAATGGTCTATTGAATATATATGGACACTTAAAGGTTGCAACTTGACTACAGAGTATGAAATATTGATACAATGAAGTTTAAATAAACCTCTTTAAACTTGAAATAAACATGTCACTGTAATGCAGACTAATAAATAGTCAATTAACATGACAAACTGCGATATTTTTAAATTGCCCATGTATTATTTAGAAATAATAAGCGAAATAGTGCCTAAAGCTAATTTGGGATAATGATATAATTAAGTTCCAACCAGTAACCACCTAAACATTCACAGTAAAATATAGTAATCAATATTTCTGATTGCGCTGTCATATATATATATTGTAATAGAATGTATATATTTTCCAATCTAAATGAAGAAAGATAAATTTATCCCAATCATTGAAGAAACAAAATGTAATGGATAACACTATCCCAATTATATTTAAACAAATTACTTATCTGCCCTTCCAACTAGCTATATATGAAATAAATCAAAATTGTATAGAGCAATAATGAGGCCTATCATTATAATTTATTCTCAGGGTTAATATGACTAACTAACAAAATATATACTATAAACAAAGGGAATTTTACTGAATCTAATATACACATTAAATAAGTAAACTTATGTATATCTAAATATATCAACTAACACTAACTTGTATAAGTGACTTTAAAATTAAATAATAACTAAAATACAAAATGTTGATTCATGAAATTATGAGTTATTTAATAAACTTCATAATGACTCTGGCACTAAAAAAAAAAAAGAATAAAGTATTAATATATTTCCAAATAAATTACAAAGTCATTGCTTATAAAAACAAATGGTACATACTTCATTTCTAGATTATGGTTTGATTTTTAAGTAGTATTTGTATTTTAAATGTTTTTTTTAAATACAAACCAAATACAAAAAAAAATTACATACTTGCAATAAGTATATATATTAAATAGACAAATACATGTCTGTACTCAATAAGTATACATTAGTATAAAAACAAACCAATATTTATATTTTCCAAATGTTCAACTTTAAAAAAAAAAATTAAAAAATTAAATCAAATAAATAATGGTATATTATATACAGCAAATATATGAATTGTTGTTTATGTTTTGCATAAGAGTTATTATATGGAGTTAAAATAAAAATAAATAGATAATTGACTGGTATAATATTGTAAAATTATTAACGTAGATAATAGATATGCTCTCAAATCTAGGTTAATCAATTAATTATCACTAAATCAAAAGAAATCATCAAAATTCACTCCACTACATTATAAAAAGGTTTACATATTATATCCACTTTTGAACCATGCTTAGTACTACAAGCACTGAATACTTAAGTTTATTATCTCTACAGAGGCTCACTCAAGCCTATAAATCTAATATTTCTTTGGCTTCTTAGCTAATTAATGCTACCTTATCACTTACTATAAATATGTGACTTATTTCACATAATCTTTTATTTATTTGTTTTATATATGTACACACACTCAAAAAGTATATATAGTGACGATTTCTAACTGACAGGTAAGAATACTTATTCATGACTTTAAATAACTGTTAATAAGTCAATTTAATCCATCATTCCCAAGAGCACAACCAATTATCAAATAATTAAAAAAATATTAAAAAAATAATTAAGATGTATAAATGATAAAAAATTTTGATAATAAAATTTGTAAAGACCAATTTCATTTATTAAAACAGTTTATAATAACCCATGTGCAATTTAAACCTATATGCTTTATTTTCAATTTTTAAATACTTAGTATTGATTTTAACATTTATAAAATGTTTGTTTTTTTAAACAAGATGCTTAAATAGAACAGAATTATACTTATAAAAACGTTTCATTTTTCTAATTTAAAAAAAAGAAAGAAAAATATGTATATATATATATCGATCTCAGAAATATCTATATAAACATATCATTTAAATCAATAAAATTATTTATTACCATTAAAAGTCCAACTTGTTTTGTTATTCTACTTTTTTCTTCTTAATACTTGAATGCATTTTATCCCAGGTTAAATTTTGAAGAAAAATATCATGTTAATGAAAATTGTTAGTTCCTAGACACATGTATATATTTTTATTTTCCATGATTTCTTTTCTTAAAAATTGAAATGTTGAATTTAATATGCTGATTAATTCCAGTTGTTTCCAAATTGTTATTGAATTTACCATTGTAGATTTTTTTAGTTAGTTATCTTAAATTTCAGCTTAAGACATGATAAAAATTCATATGTTGAATAGTTTCTTTTATTTGCTAGGATAAAGAAAAGAAGATTGCAGTTTACCCTTAAAGTGCTATAATATATTACTCATCCCAACATTATTGATGTATTTATGTACAATAGATTATCCAATTATTTGGAAGAATGGCAATTCTGAAGAAACAAAGTACAACTAATTTTTCTCCTTCAGTTTCTTTAAAAATAATTTAATAATGACCTTCTTTTTTGTTGTTGTAGTTCTTTTTTTCACATGCCACTGAATATGCAGTCTTGATAACAACTGTTAACATATGTTTTTAAAAAATAATATTTGAAATAAAAAAAATATTAATCACATCATCAAAAATTTATTTGATAGCTTTAAACAAAAATAAAATAAATAGATAGATAAATAATAAATAACAACATTGCATTTTTTAATCATCACTTAGAATAAAATAATCTTTTTTATAACTAACAATTTATGTTTTTTAATTTATAATATTGATATACACACATATTAATTAGAACATGTCATTATTACCATTTAAAATCTCACCATTAAGAATAATAATAATAACAATTAAAGCCATGTACCATTAATAAATAAACATAATAATAAATCAAAACAACAATAACTATAACTAATAACGATAAACAATAATAACACTCAATATATACAAAAATCAATTCAAAGAGATTTTTTTTAAAATCAAAAATGACTTCTAAAATAAAGGTGGATTTGTTGGTCTTTTACAATATATATATATTGTACCTAACTGAAATGTCAGTTAGTTCCGAGAGGTAATCAAGGTTATCTTAGCTTAACCTTTTGTTTAAAATTTCAGATTTAAAAAAAATGATGATAAAAATGGAAATTAACTTAGTTAATTATTAAAATAGGGTAATCTAAATATTTTAATAGTGTCAGTTGTTTTGATAAAGGATGTTAGGTAATAATTTAACATAAGCAAATGTTAAATTATTATAATTGTGAATTGATAAATAGTATTAAATGTATTCTAAAATAACAACTGTATAATCTATTCTAATGTTTAAAGAATAATAATAAGATATTATTATTAAGTTGGAATAAGTAAGTAATAAATTTTAAAAAAGAAATGATATGTAAGTTTTTATTAAAAGGAAATAAGAATATTTGTTATTAGTTTTGTAGTTTAGCATTCTAGTTATAACAGTTAGTTAAATTAAATAATCATTAACATTTTATTGTTGTAATTCTAAAAATAATTTTAAACAATTAATGTAAGACCAGACGTATGTGAGAATATGTGCATGCATAGACATGGAAACATAAGAATAAAAAATAATTTAAATCCCATATTGTTTAAAATAAGTAAATAAAGCAAATGTGTGGATAAAATTATTTTAAATGAAATATTTAAGGGTTTAATAAAGGGTATAACTTTAAATTTTATATTTATTACTATTGTGTTGTATAAAATATCATAAAAAAATTGTTGCATAATATTTGTTAATACTAAACTTTTGACTTTGCAGCTGAAAGTCACGTGGTGTGGGAAAATTATATTGATTATGTCAGTAGATTGATTCCACAGCTGGTTTGTCAGAATATTAAAATTTAATAAAAAATAGATTTTATTGTTTTTTAAATGAATTGTAGGTGGATGAAAAATTGTGAGATAAAACGGAGATCGAGGGACCATCCAGGGGCTGATCTTGTTTTGATTCAATTGATTCTGGGTCTTAAAATTTTGTTAATAAAAGTAATTTTTAAAAAAAAGAAAAAAACTTGATATTTCTAAAAAAATACAAGTATGTTTAAAATATTTAAAATCGTCCTGTAGTGATGGAGGGCTAAAAGAAAGGTAATCCATTTTTCTGACAATTTGAAATTCAGTCGAGGCATAGAAATTATAGTAAAAAAATGTCTAAAGTAAATGAAGCATCTCACATATTATATGACATTAACTTCTTTAATTTTCTTTACTTGGAAATAAGGTTAAGGAACAAACTATTAATCATTTCCATAGATAAGCGTTTGGTTGTATTAAACTATTTTGAAAGTAAAATGATAATAATTTTTCCTGTTAGATTAAAAGTATATATAAAAAAAAAAGAATTTTTTTTTAAAGTTTAAAAAGAACATTATAAAGAAGCTGCTACGTTCGATTACAGTGAAATTATAAAGAATGATTTTTTTTTAAAAAAAGGAAAAGTTATTACTTATATCTTGACATATATGAAAATGATTTGTTTAGCTAAATGCAAACCGATAATATATATACATTTTAAAGGATAATTCTTATTTACACAGTAAGAAAGGACGCGTATTTGGAAATAAAACTTTAAAACAATTTGTAAGAATTAATAATGAATTTATAGTTATTGGATACATTATAAATGGTCATACTTGCCAGTATTTAAAAATAAAATTATGGCATTAATTATAGCATATAAATGGAGAAATGTCTTGAACAGTAAAAAAATTTCTACTCTCATATTTAAAAGTAATCAAAGGAAATTAATTTTAAAAATAAATACGTCTTGGAATAAAAAAAAGGATAAAGAAATTCAGATAGAAAGATATTCTTATTATTATTATATGCAATTTTGAACTTGGGATCCTATAAATAAATTAAAGTGTGTTCAGCTGAAGAATTTATTTTGTTTCATGATGGCTTAATCTTATTATTTAAGTTTTTTTTTTTTTTTTAAATTGTTTTAAAAAAGTATTATTAAGGAACTATTGAACATTTTCATTTAAAAATCATTGACATGTGTATAAATGTATTAATTGAAGCTTCAAATTTGGATAGATATCTTAACCTGGATAAATTGTCTACACATTATGAAATGGAAAAATCATTACGGAGCTGAAATATGAACTTGAATTAATGTATTATTTCTTTTGTGGTCTGCTTTATTGGTTTAAAAAAAAAACCATAAAAATATTTATGCTATTAATTTTTTTTTTGTAACTTTTGCATAAATATACAGGTAAACTAAGGTTATAATTTTAAAACAAAATAGGTTTATTTGAATGAGCAAATGTTTTTTGCCATTCTTAAGTAGATTTAGTTTATTTATTAAGCATTACACTAGCTACTTTCTATTTAATAATTTTATTATAGAGATTTAAATATCACAGTCTTATTTTCATATAAATAGGAAGTTTTACTCAGTTTTTATTTTTAATTTACTAAAGAAGTTTATCAGAGAATATCCATTCATTTGTTTTATGAATGTTATATTAATAATAATTACAAATATTTTATATTCATCGAGAAGTAAATATTGTTGCATTTAATTTACAATTTAAAAGTCCACTAGTTATTATATTTTAGCATTTAATATTTTGTTATGTGTGCATTGTGCCTTGCCTAGAATTTTATATGCATTTAATTTTAAAGTATTTTCTACAGTAGTCAGTTGACACATAGTTTATTTTGTTGGTTTGAACATTGAATATGTTTTGTATTTTTAAACTTCTTAGAAATTACTTAGTTAATTCAGGTGAAGTATATATCTTGCTATTAGTTAGTATTGTTTAGCCTCAAGAGTTAGGCTTAGTTCATAATTTTTGAATATGCTTTATGGAGTAGATAAATCCTTCATCCTTATTGTATTGTATTTCGTGATTTGATAGTGCTTGTCGCCAAAAAGAAGGTATTGTATTTTCAGTGATGATGATCACATTTATAAGCATTGGAAATCCCATGAGAGGATTGTGCTTTTCTGGTGTGTTTTCCTATTCCCAGATGTACTGAAGATGAATACCAGACATCTTAGTTTTGCTTCGTAGTTAGGTATTTTGGAAACCACCACATTCTTTTCCAGCTCTGAGGAGCCTGGTATTTTTTTATATTTTTTGTCTATCATTCATGATGACTTAATGCTAATTCCAACACAGTATGTGTTGTTGCATTTGTTTTAAATTTGTGATGACAAGATATGCTTGTTTGAGGAAATGTATTTCTTCAGGTAGTTGTAGCTAATTTAAGGCTAATAGGTATATCAATGTTTGAATTGTGTTGCTATGATAGTTTTATCACACACAAGCTAACCAACAATAAGGTATATTTATTTTAAAGTATGTTAAATATGCATGTGGTATAAGTGGCAATTCACACATACTAATTTAATATTTTCATCCAGAATTTCGCTGCTGGATTTGTAAGTCTGTTACATCATTATCTTTAAAACATTGAGGGAATAATTTTATGTGGACTAAAGTTATTTTAAAAAAAAGTATAACTGATCTTTGATGAATGATTGCCCCATACACTTAATTTAGTTTAATTTTAATATTAGCTTAATCTGATTTAAACATATATCTAGCTGTGATATTAGTTATATCCGTGAAACTAGTGATGATATTTTTAAAAAATATTGTTGAATATGATTATTCCAACTTAGCGTTTGTTAGGTTTAGGATATAAAATTAAGCTTAGGGTTTTCAATATAAACCTAGTTCTGTGTCTCATTCTGATTATTAGATGACACAATAATCGTATAAATTAGTCTAATAAAAAAGAATAGTAGTGTGCTTATTAAGTAAATATGATAAATAAAATTTAAGGTATTTTTTTTTGATAAAATTCTAATTATTAAAAGAAAGTAATATTGAAAAACCTTTGTTGGTTATTAATGTATTAATGTAAGTTAAATAACACTGTTAAGAGTCCAAATAATTATATTGCATCTTAGTGTGGTATTGGCACTGTTTGTATTCTACTACATTTGTAAACATTTCTTCTCATTATTAATAAATCAAATTATTATTATTCCAAAAGTTTTGTTTTGTTTGTTTTACTTTTATATGAGAATATATTATTGTCTTGGGTTCCAAATTCACAAAATCTTAAAATGTAAAAGTTATTAAATCTTCAATTCAGAAATTTACAAGTATATTCTAAGTTAATTAAATATAGTTAATATTGTCTTGAAAATTAAAAAAAAAGGTATGTAAAGTAAATGATTCTCATATTGAATCATAAATACAGATAATTGCATTATAGCAGATACCTAATTAAATACTTAGTTAAAAGTTTATTGCAATATCTTTCAGACTAAAGATTATGCAATATCAGATTAATAATATTAATACTTCAGAAGAATATTTTAATTAATATTATTTTAGGAGCTGCACTTTATCTTATATTTACTGCACATCATCTATCATCATCTTAAATTTGATATATTTAAAGAATTATAATTCATTTGCATTTGAGGTCTTTAGTGGTTGTCTGTGAGTATGGAAAGGCATTAAAAGTACTCTTGCTCTTTTCTCTGCTCAAGTAATATCTTAGATAATAGGCCACTATTAGTTAAATTTAAATTGATTCATTAAATTTTGTGAATTAATATTTGTTTTGTTTATTATTTTAAGATTGAACATATTATAATTATTTTATGGTCAGCTAAGATGTCACTTATTTATTTATTAATCACAGTAATTCTTTATTAGGCAACTTAACTTAAACTTTAATTTTACACAAGTGTTAGTTTTAAAATCCCCGAGGTTATTTACTCTTGTTGTTTTAGTAAATATAATTCTGTAAGATAATATTTTATAGCAAAGCATCATAGGTCTTATTCAGAGAGTGTATAGTCTATTGGTAGGACTAATATGGTAAGCATTGATTAGTGATTTTAGATAATTTTTGTATGGTTTATTAAAATATTAATATGCTGTAGTAGTTAAAGTTCATCGGTATTGGTTTTGACCTTTATTTGATTATACATCTCTGGATCATCATCCTTTTCTTTAAATTTATTATAACCCCACTGAGCCGAGTCGTTTAGAGTCTCTCATTTATATTTTATTTCATTTCAATTTTATTCCATTTCTTTTCATGTCATTTCTCATATCTTTCTATCATCTCAGCCTTTTAAAACATTCGTTAAGAGTTTCTTCTATCATCTCATTTCATTTCTCTCTCCTTTATTCCATCTTTTTCTTATATCTCTCTTTCATATCTTTCCATCATCTCATTTCTTTTCTCTCTCCATTACATATATAATTTCTATTATTTTTCCCCATTTCTTTTCCTCCTCAATTCTTTTCTTTTCCATCATTTATCCTTACCATTATCATTATCTCCATTTCATTATTTCTTTTCTTTTTTTTTCTATCTGTCTTTTCTCTTTCTCATACCCCCATCTTATTCTAGTAGGTTACAATATATATATATATATATATATATATATATATATATATATATATATATAAGATACTGGATTGTTTTATATATATATATATATATATATAAAACAATCCACTAGAATAAAACTACAACATTTTTTAAAATGCCTATATAAAATTGAAAATTAATATCCTTTGCTATAGCTAGCTTTGTTGTTTGTCATAAAGTTAGAGTTATTTCGGGCAATACAGTTGTACATCCTAATTTTATGATCCATATTCAGAAATAAGTTTTTTAGTGACTTTATTAATCCATGATGTTTGCTTCAGCTGTGTAAAATGATTTTTTGAAAGACATTGGTTATCTTTGATGAGAGAAAGAGACAAAATTAGTTCTGTGCGTAGTAATTTTTACAGATAAAATTTTCTTATCAAGACAAAATTGTTCTCAGGATAATCCAGTTATTATTATTAATTAAGCCTGTATTTATACAAAAATTGTTAAATAACAAAACAATAAATATAATTGCAATTAATTTATTTTAATGCCCAAAAATATTTGTAATTAAAATTTTAAAATATTTACAAAACATTGAACAAAAGGATTATTAATATTGTGATAAACTATTTCATATCATTTTTTCTTACTTAATCTGATCTTTTTATTATAACTAATTTAACTTTCTTTAAAAATCCATGCTTATAAATTATAGAAATGTAAATTTTATTATAAAATATAAATTGAATTTATAAAATCTGACTAACTCATGAGTTAATCAACTTCTAATTTTTAAATATAATTAAAGGTAGGCAATCTATCTCAAACAGATATTTATGGTCTATAGATATATTGGTAGACTTTCAATATTGTTATACATCAATGTTTTCATTGCATCTACAATTATTTTTATAATATTCATTACTCAGCTGATTGTCAGTGACTCATTTAAAATATCAGTATATATATATATATATATTTGATACAATAAATTATATGTTGATAAATCTATATAAAATGTCATTTATAATTTTTATATATGTAAACATATATAATTATTAATAAAAACAAATCGTGGTAACATATCAATTTTAATAATTCATTATTAACTACAATTAATTATTCTTTAATTTATCCAAGATATATTTAGTTTCATTTCATCACAGTTGTAAAATTAGAGATGATGTTAAGTGATTTAATATGACTTTGATTAATTAAAAACAAACTTATTAAACTTAACAGTGATTTAAAATTTATATTTGGTCTAAAGAAAATCGCCATTTTAATAAATAATTAATAATAATCATTAATATGCTTGTCTAAAGTTGTTGGAATCAATATTATGTTTTCACTTGTAAATCAATATATAATAATTTATTACTATTTAAAATTAAATGTTACTATGATTTATTTATTACACACACATATATGTATTATATATGTTTGTAAAATACTATGGAAGTAAACTTCTCATCATGCATGTGCTATAAAATATATAAGCAGTCTCTCATCAATAATTGATTTAAAAGTGTAGGTTGTTTATTTATGCTAAGATCCTATTCCTAAATAAACATATTTATTGACACACACATGATAAAACAGACACACTTTTTTATTAAATGATATAAAATCATAAGTGAATTATCTATGGTTACAGCTTATTGTTTAAATAAACCAACATTTATAAACCATAAATAAATGTTGGTTTATTAAAGGAATAAGCTGTTAGCATAGATAGATCACCTATGTTATTATAATATTTACTGATAGAAATGTGTCTAATTTATAGAACATATGCGAATAGTAATTTTCTTCCACAATATTTTGCATGCATACTGAAGCAGTTGGGTCTAAGTTCAATCCTAGCTTCATGACATCTCACCAGAAGCCCACTTCAAACCCTAGTACTAACCTTGAATTTCCGATGCAATGGGGCTTCATATGTTCAATCAACGCTAGTTTCCTTAAAGAAAACTATTACATAAATGTGTGTTAAAATTAACTCGTTTGAGGTTTAAATTAATCAATTCTATTAATAAATTCATGATAGAATTATTCATGAATTTATATATATTATAACTGTGTGGTTTGTGTGTATATATTTATAAATATTTAAATATATATATTCATTATAAAGTTTCATTGTGTCGGGAATGTTTTATTTTGCTTTTAAATAGCTTGTTCAAATTTTAGTGATTAAAAGCTACATTCTTTCGATAAGCTTTCAGATTGTCCCTTTCCAAAAACAATGGGTAAAGTTTTATTAATTAGAAAAAAGATAATTATTTAAAATGTAAGGACGGTTCCTAATTAAAATCATTTTTCTGATTTTAAAAATTCATTTTCTAATTAGAAAATGAATTCAAGTTAATGAGTTTGAAAGCCTTATTGAGGGAATGTATCTAAAATCAATTAGTAAAATTTTGTAACATTGATAATGAAAAAAGTTATAACCTGAAGGCATCAGAGGACAGTATAAATAGCCCGGAAAAGTTTGGAGAGGAGAAGCCATCTTTGTTTAGAGAAGTACCATTAAACTCTGTGTGCTTTTAAGTTATGAATTTAAATAGTGTTTCTATCATGGTGCAGGGCTAAACTTCAGGAATCTGACTACTGTTCCTGAAGTCCCCTGAAAATCTTCAATGAGGTTGCTAAATCCTTTCCAGACCAATCGTGCTGCCCAAAAATCATGAAAAAATCAATCAAAATGCTGTCAAGTAATTTACCAAATGCGCACCTACGTTTCCACCAACTCAGACATGTAAACAAAGGAATTATCCCCAGAAGAAATGGTAATACAATTCCATAATGAACTGTAACTTTCTGTCCAGTGTCCGAACTTTACTTTACACTCCCTTTAAAAGCTCTTCTCATTCCTTAATGTAATAATCTGTATAAAACTTTCTTTTTATTTATGCTATTTTAAATTATGCAGTAATTCTCTCAATCTCTAGTCCTTAGATTTAACTTTCCTTTCTTACGATGGTGGTTCATTTATTGTATTATATATATTTATTAAGTAATTTATTAATGTCATTTATTTTTAATTATATGTCAATAATCCTTCGACTCGATGATCTCCTTTGTTCCATTTGCCTTATACAAGTAATAAAATATTAAGTCTGATAGTAATTTCCACCCATTAGAACTAAATTTATACCATTCTATTAATCATCAAGTCAAAAGAATTTATTAAATGTTTGCTATTTTTATAATTGGTTAATAATAAATAATTAGCTCCATTTCTAACCTATGTCCCCAGCTCTTTTATTAGATTTACAAATGTTTATCTATTTATATTTATAATCTTAAAATATTTTTGCAAAGGGGTTGATAAAGGAATCAAATGAATACATTCTAATCCAAATTTTTTTTACTATATATTAATATTCAGGAAGGGCATGATGTTTGGGGCATAATTAATATAATTTTATAACTGCTTTAAAATAATTTTAGTTAAAAGCTCATTTGACTTTAATTAATTTGATCAAGTCATCATGTAAAGCATTCTATAATAAATTGGGTTTTTTTATTCAAACAGTGACTATCAAGTCATCATCTTCGAATGTTGCTGATGCAGGGCAATCTTCTGCTCCATAGGCTTGTCATTGGTGATATTACTATTATTTTAATTATAGAGGAAGAAAGCACTTCCTCCCCTGCCTATATTATATTTGGAACACCAAAGGTTCATAGCTATGAGTCGGCCTGGCTTTTCCCATGTTTGACATCTCCTTAAAGGGCAGTAAGACTTCTAAAATACAAGCCACCATACTACTTAAATCACTGACAAGCTATTATCTTTCCTGTTCATTTGATAGCTCATAATTCATCAGCACTGTTACCTCTCTGTTCCAGTAAAGCCCGCTCTTATGCTCGTAATTCATGATGAAGTGATTTCATTAAAGTCAAACAAATTCTTAGTCATCTCTACTTAAATAAGTTTCCTAGTAAAGGTTAAAGTTATGCCCTAAATATGTATCTTGCTCTTCATGAATTGATTTGTGAATGTGAAAATAAATCTCACATTCTTTCGTATAAAATTAGAATAATAATTTCTGTCACCATTGAATACCTTTATCTGCCTTTATTTTCTTGTTGGGGGCATAGACATATAGACTTCCATAATATTGCGTAATAGTTGTTGGCATATAATAGGGACTGCCATTCTTATTGTAATTATAAACTCTGTTTAAGGACTAGAGGTAATCAATATAGTCATCATTTAAAAGTTGAACAAAAACTATTACTATTATTATTAAACATTTTATTAACACATTTGGTTTATTAACTCTTTTATTCAATCATTATTTTAATGTTAATTCTTGCTGTCTGTGTTGGCAACCCGAACATATACATATATGATTCAACTTAAAATTATCTTTAGTTAGTTTATTATCCGTTATTAGTGTCAGTTAAGGGGTCTCAAATCATCATCATCCATTGAGCTAGTTTCTCGGTGCATAGTCATGTACCATCGATATATGTCATCCATTGATTTGATCTGAGCTTGTAAGTTGGGTTTAAATTCAGTTTGGTTCAACTGAGTTTGAATCTGACTTTGAGTTGAGGTTGTTGGTGGGTGGTTTTTTGACCGGTACAATACAAGTCATTATATTATTAATTCTTTTACACATACACATTATATATATATATATATATATATATTATATATATATATATATATATATAAGATGTCCATTAATTAAAAACAAAATTGTAATTATAATTGAAATAATAAATTTAACAGTTTACAAACTATTACAAACAATCCTTAAATCCCCAGAAGTCCTTTCGGTTAATTTCTTAAACCTGCCTCAACTGCCATTAAATTCAAAAAAAAAGTAGAAGCAAATGTCATCAATTCAAATTCCACGAATCTCATATTTTAATGTTAGCAGCTTGTCGATTTATTAAATGCATTTTATTCCTGTTTATAAAAATAGCCTCTTTAATTTTTCTTTTACTATGGTTTCTCTCTTCATGAAGAATTTTCACATTTTCAAAATCAAATTTAAATTTATATTTACATAATTTTTCATGATCAAAGAAAACTGAAGGAGACATTAAATCACCATTATTTTTACTTTTTACATGCTTATATAACAATTCATGCTCCCTCAATCTCTTCTCAATACTGCATCTTTAGGTGAATCTAGGTGCAGTATTGAGAAGAAATTGAGGGAGCATGAATTGTTATATAAGCATGTAAAAAGTAAAAATAATGATGATTTAATGTCTCCTTCAGTTTTCTTTGATCATGAAAAATCATGTAAATATAAATTTAAATTTGATTTTGAAAATGTGAAAATTCTTTATGAAGAGAGAAACCATAGTAAAAGAAAAATTAAAGAGGCTATTTTTATAAACAGGAATAAAATGCATTTAATAAATCAACAAGCTGCTAACATTAAAGTATGAGATTCATGGGATTTGAATTGATGATGTTTGCTTCCATTTTTTTTTTGTTAAATTTAATGGCAGTTGCGGCAGGTTTAAAAAATTAGCCGAAAGTACTTATGTGGATTTAAGGGTTGTTTGTAGTAGTTTGTAAACTGTTAAATTTATTTTTTCAATTATAATATATATATATATATATATATATATATATATGTGTGTGTGTGTGTGTGTATGATTTATCCTTGAACATTATTATACTTAATATTTAAATAATACACTTTGGGGGCAATTTGAAAACATATAACTGCAAGATCTCAACATCAACTCATATTTTGGAAGATTTTGTAAATGTTAGTGTTTAATACAAATTGTGGACTTAATTAGTGAAGAGTTTAACAGCTTCACACTCTCAAATCAAAATGCTTTAGATTTACTTATATAATTAGAAAGTAGGTTGAAGATAAGAGTGTCTGCTCTTATCTTTATAAAGTTGTAATTTTGTGTGAAGATTATGCAGAGGTCCCTCTAGTGGTAAATTTAACACTCAATGCACATAGTATTAAGGTTATGGCCTTAAATATATATGTACTTATGTGCTGACCATGTGCTTAATAAATTAATATTTACAACTTTACATTGTTTCAAAATATTTCTAACTGCAAGATCTCAACATTAACTCATATTTTGGAAGATTTCATAAATGGTAGTGGTTAATAGTAATTGTGAACTTAATTAGTGAAGAGTTTAACAGATTCCCACTCTCAAATCAAAATGCTTTAGATTCAGCTATATAATTAGAACGTAGGTTGAAGATAATAGTGGCCACTCTTATCATTATAAAATCACATTCTTGTGGGAAGATTTGCAGTGGTCCCTCTAGTGGCAAATTTAACACTCAAGGCACTTAGCATTAAGGTTATAGCCTTAAATGTATATGTAATTGCAGTTTGTAATGTTATAATTGACAATTTATTAATCTGTATTCAGAACTGGTTATATTTATTTGTTAAAAAATCTTATGTAAATTTTGTATCAATAATTTCAACCATTGTATATTGGGCCATAAATCAGAGAGGGATTTTACCTTTATTGTTAACAGGTTGTCTTGACAACAGTTTGAAATTGTTGATTGTTATTGATATTGGGATTGTCTAAGAGTTGATTGGTATTAATTATATATATATTGTAATGGGCACATATGTTGTTACATTATTATTTTTAATTAAACATGAAAATTAAAAGTTCGCAAATAAAAACTTTTTTTTTAGAATTAAAAATTGAAAATTAAAAATCATCTAAACTCTGATATATAAAAGCACACAGATGAAAAATTATTAAATGAAAACTTTATTAGGAAAAAAAATAATATTTTAAAACTAAATTTTCAGTAAAGATTTAAAGATAAAAATATATCTAAGTCTGTACAATAAATTAATTAATGTTATTGTAAAATGAAAATGATTATTTTAATTAGTCCAAGTGAACTAGCCCTTGGGCATTTTAAAATATATAAGAAAGGGTCGGATAGGAGAGAAAAATAATAGAAACTAATAGCCAATAAAAGAAATCCCTCAGGAAACAGACCAGAATGAAAAGATCATCATCGTCATGACATAATGTCGACTGGATCTGAAAACTTATTATAAAAGGAAAGAGATGTGAATTAGGAGAATAGATATGTGTTAAATCAGAGAGAGTTGGAGGAGAAGGGATTGAAAGATGCACTTTCAATTCCTTCAGTGGTTCTAAAAGAAAAATGAAACATTGTTTTCCAATATTGCGGACTTTAGGACATCTGGGCCTGGCAATTAAATACCAGCTACAATAAAGAATCAACAGCTAACTGGATACCAATCTCTTTAGGATGGCTGTGGGAATTCATGTTCAAAATTACAAGCAACTACAAAATATGGACCTTTTAAAACTGTAAGAACTTTAGAAAATTCGTGAACATTAAATATAAAACTTTCTTAGTATTTAAATTATAGCAATAGTATTGCCTATCTGACCAAACTAAATTATTTATTAATTATTTTATTGAATGTATTATTTGTTTGTTAAATCATTTCCATTAATTTATTTTACATTCTTTTAAGTTTTTGTTATGATTTTTTTTTTGTTAAACAACTTGTAATAAATGTTAAATTTAAGTCGGGTGTGAATGGCTGCATAGATTCATAATATTATGTTAGTTTAAGGGAGGGTAAATCTGAGGTTATTTGTTTCATAGTTAAATTGGGTCAATGGATTAGATATATTGGTGTAAGTAGTAAATGTAGTATGAGGTCTGCTAAGCACAGGATCACATATTATGCTGCACACCCCCTTTTTGCCTATGGAATAGGATAGTAAGACAGAAAATGCAGTCTTTTCCTATGGAGTTTTTTTTATTGCTCTTCTCGTCAGACAGATGTAGTATTCCTATCTGTATGAGAGTCAATGTCTTCTAACCATGCTGTTCAGATGGACATTCCTGACAGTATGGTATTGGTGCTGTTGTATTTCATGCCGCATTGAATACATCAATATATCAGATAGATCAGTGTTGGTTTGACTGCGAACTTTTGGCCTAAGGTTAAATAAGGAATAGAATTTTTTTTTCAAATGCAATCTATGTAGTCTATTCATACTCGACACTAATAAAATATTAAACTCATCTGTGCAAACTTTTTAAAATAAAATAAAAACAGTTAAATTGTAAATTAAAATCTAAAGTAAAATAAGTTATAGTGTTTTGTAAAAAATAAAAGTTAGACTAAAATAATAATGCTAAATTTTATATATATTAAATAAATGTTTGTGTGTGTTATTACTGGCAGTGGCTTCTTTTATTTTTTTAATATTAAAAATATTTTTAGATAAGAATTCATATTTTATAAATCTCTGCATCTCACTGAGCTAGTGGCAATGGGCTAATGGTCTAAACATAAAATAAAGTGGAATTTTAACAGTGCATATCTGCCTACTCTATAATTTTTCTAGGTTCAAGTAGCCTAGTGGCACTCTGTAGTGTAGATATAGTAAGACTGGCTACTTCATGATCCACTCCGATCATTATAATATATATATATATTGAACCATTTCACCCAATTCTACATCCAGTATTAATTAATATCGGGTTAGAGAGAATTGGTTAAAATATGGTTTGAATTTTAATAATATTTTTATCTAAATCCACTTATATGATGAATGCCACTGTCAATATGAGATTTGTTAACACACTGCTTTAGTAAAAGGAATTAATAATAGTTGATATTTTGCTGCTTATTCACTGCAGTAATAACAGTTTTATCTAATATAAAGTCATGAAAAAACCTGCTGAGATTTTTGTTTTAAAAAACTAAATTTAATTATTAGTATTAAAAATACATGTTATCTAATAATTTTTATTAGTCTTTTATTAAATTAGAGATTATCCAATGATGAATAATATTTCTGTAGTAACATACTATCTTCATTTGGCTATGCTTCCTTCTACAACACATTCAATAAATAACTGTTAACTGATAACAGAACTACTTTCTTGTTCAAGTTAAAATAAATGATATAAATATAAACCACTAATTTATAACATTAATTAGTAATAGTACAAAACTAAAACATTAATTATCAACATATTCAAAAATAAGTAAAATAGATTAAATCTTAAAATTATTTTAGTTCAAATGCCTGTCAAAGTCTTTTAATTAATTAATTACTTATTAGGAAAATAGCAATGGCAAGTCTTACCTTGGTTTTTAATTACAGGTACCTTTTTTCATGCATTGGTTTGATGTTTTGAGTAATAGTGTCTCCATTGTTCATTAATAAATTATGGTTAGATGGGTTGAGGTGATCTTGTAAATGAATTTTCACTGTCTGGTTTTATGATGGCAGAAAACTAAGATTAGGCAGATATTAATGGTTCTGAGATCCATTTCAGCAGCATAGAACAGGTTCCATGATCACAGATGTATATTATATTTAGTGTTATATGGTAATATTTTACCAATACTTCTGACATCTTTTATATTGTTAATTGTACAGATAGTGGCTTTCTCAAGATTAAACTTAGTCATTCTGTTTATTTCAGCTATCAGCTCTGCTGGTCTCTCCAGACTATCAAAGGTCTTTGAGGCTGTTAGCTTTTTATGGCAACTAAAAGAATTGCTAATAAATGACTAACCCAGTTCATGTTACAACACAAATTAATTATTTTAATAATTAATCTTTCTAATCATGGATGACCTAGTTATATAGGTTGTTTTTATCCATTATTTTTCTTTACCAGCACCACCTTTTAAATAATTACATTTTTCCAATTGTCAAATTTACTTTTCTGCATAGGAAAATTATTCACAATTAAAATGTAATTTTGTTGCTATATGACAAGACCTGCTTTTACATTCATAATTACAAATGAATTTTTACATTACATTTTTTTATGACAAAACTTTTTTTATTTTGAAATAAAGAACAAAGATATTTCTTTTATATTATGCATTTTAAAAATTTGATAAAAATATATCTACTATGAAGTATGCATATGTAACTTAAACAATTTCTTTCAATTAAAATTATTTATTTTTATTTCTGGTTGAATTTTTAATTAATTGTGGAGAGGCAAAACTAAAAAATAATGAAAAATAGCTAATTTCATTCATTTTCAATTTCAATAATTTATGTGCAAGTACATTTGGTGCCAATTTACTGTACCGGACCATACTCCCTGCAGAATTCTTTTCCTATTCTTGCACTGAGCATGAAGTGACCAAGATTTAACAGGTAAAGAAATGGATATCAATTTAGCCGATTTCTATACTCATACATATCAGTACTTCCAGCTAAACTGATAGAAAGAGTGGATTGACAGGAATCTTCCAGTTGAAACACCCTTTAGTTGATATCTTATTTTAATGCCTGAATATTTAGAACAATGGCAAGTATACACCTTTGAAAAATCTATTTACAAAATAGACTTTTGCGCGCCACTTCTAGAAAAGAATCAAAAAATGAATTTTTCACCCTCCTAGAAGGGTGTGCAATACCATATGTTCAGCGGAGCATAAGAATAAGATTTAACACCCCGGTAGAGCGATATCCCGTGTGGCTAGCTCAAGTCACTCTACATCTAGGGTCTTCAAATGGGTAAGTTAAATGATTATTACAGGTATGTGGTTGATAAGGAAAGAACACATTTTTATCAATATAAATAATGATACGAAAACGAAAAAAGTTTAATATTATGATTAAATATTTATTTAATCCCTAAGACCCACCACCGTTTCATACTAATGATAATATAATAACAAAATACTAAATAATTAATTACCCCAAACTATATATATATATTCGAGGCGTTGAAATAGATAAAATACAATTTTAAATAAGAAAAATAATAAATCCCTAAAGCTATTTACAATGTTTATAAGTAATGGAAGTGGTCTGAGCTCTTTTTACCCAATAGAAATAAATTTTAATTTGTGTGATTTGATATACAGATATGAGATTTTCGGTCATACAGGCATACGCTTTTACTGATAACTTTAAAACCTTTTTATTGATAGGAAATATAATAATGAAAACTATGCATATTTGCACAATGAAATATATCACTAATTTCATATTTTCAACAAGTCAATATGTTGCATTGGCTCAGATACCATATCGTACTCACCATAAGGTACTGTATCTATTTCCGTTTTGCCAAAGATAAATTTCTATACATGTATATACGTGCAGCCAAATTATACACTTACTATTATTTTAAATATAAAGTTATTAGAGTACTTGCTTCCAGGGAACCTATAATAAATCAATCCCTTCTTACACTCATCGTGAGGTGTAGCAGTCACAAAAAAAAATAACTTAAAAAGGATATCCGGTTAAATACATTTTTAGATATTCAGCATGAGATATCATATTTACCGAATATAATAAGCGTATGTACGCATACATATATCTACATGCATATTTATATTTGACGAATTTCAGGAATAACAACAACAGCAAAATGAATAGCAACAACAACAACAAAAAAAAATCTCATTGCGATCTTTGCTGAAAATACTAATTTGAAATAGAAAAATTCACTCAAAGGATTTAAGTAAAAGCTTTACCATTTATGACCGCAATAACCGTAAATTTATACATATGCGAGAGACTCTCTCATTTTTAAATGATAAATAATAATAACAAAAAATATATATCTAATCGGAAATAGAAAAGTTAATTATTTCAATGTTAATAAATATCTTAAAATAAACTTATATCTGCGTCTTCATTCTTCTCCTCTGGGCTGAGTGGGCTTCAAGTTAACTGGCTGTGTGGTGACGATTTCTTCCATTTAGTAAGGCGGCACTGGCCATCCTCCTGGGCGGTTGGAATTGGCGTGGTCACATCTGGGCGGCTTAGGACAGAGAAAGGGCGGTGCACTGGCTAGTTGTCTACCCCACGGTCATTTTGCCAGAATCTCTAGTATATTGCTTCATATCCTCTTTTTTTATATATCTAAATAGTAACGAGGATTATTTAATAAATTTTCATAGGCTGTCTCCAATAGTTATTCGAATCCACAAAGATAAGAGTTCTTAAAAGAACTGTATAAAGGATTTGTTCTAACGAATGTCACTAATAGTACTATTCATAAATGACTCTCTAAGTAGCTGATCGCTTGGAGAATTCTGGAGCAACGAAAAGAATGACTTGCCCAGAATGGCTGCCAACGAAAGACTGAATCCCACAGCACTATCCATCCCACTAATAAGAACCAATTCAGATATCCCTCTGAGAAGAATGAATCAGCCAATCCTTTTAATCTAGCTTATCACTTAGATTGCAAACATTCCTTTATATTTTTCCGATTAAATTCTACATTTTAAGTTTGACATCCATCTTGAATGCTCAGACCACTTGATTACAGCTATTCATTTCAAAAGAATTTCTATTTAAAAAAAAATAATAACATTTTAATTATAGCATTATCAAACATTTTGCTTTTGGTCAGATTTTTGCAAAAGCAATTAACATTCTTTGTTTATAGAATAAAATTAGTTTTTAGAGGCAGTAATTAAAAAAATGAAAAATATACAAGTATGTTGGAACAATTGCTTTAATTATTTATTTTACTACTATGTTCCAACATTTGATTCATTTGTTTAATAAGTTTGCCTTTCTCTATTTGAATTTTTCAGAGAAAAGCCCAATACATAAAGTGATATAAAAAATATACAAAATAGAAAAATAAAAAAAATACATGAGCTTATTTTACAATATTTTCCATGTCAATTTCATATTATTTAAATTGGTGTGTGTGGGTATTTTAATGCTCAGACCACTCCATTATCAATATAGCACATTTATATATTTGTTGTGCTTAATCCATACTTTGTGCAAGGCCATTTGATAATGCCTGGCACAATACCCCCCTCTCCAATGAGACTTTTAAATGGATATGACCATTTAAAGTCTTAAGTTCTTATTTACATAGATATTAAGTATATGTTTACTAATTATATTTTTACTAATTTTTGTATTTTTCTTTTGAAAGTCTAAAAAGTACGATGTCGAATAGTAACAATGTGACATTTCATCCCCCATAACATCGATATACTAAGCCAAAACTACATCAGCATCCCAATCACCAGGTTCAGAGATAAAAGAAGACAAACAGATGGGCAACATGAAGATATCTATCCTTTCTAGAACTCTGTGACCAGCCAAGCAAAGTCGAATGAATCATGAAACATACTACTAGCGTAATGTACCAAACTTCGTGGGTGCATCCAAGCTCACTTTTTGGAGGCTGACAGGATAATTTGCAACCCCTAACAAAGGGCTTTCAATTTATATGTATAAGAGATGAAGTTAATGCTCCTCTGCTCTTTCTACGAGACTTACGAGTACATTTGCATTACCCAAATGAGTCCCAGAGAATATTTTCTCTGCTAAAAGAATTGCTCGCATTTTTGCGTGGTGAAGTGTTCCTTCATGGCTTTCCATTTATATATATATATATATAAGAAGAGATGAAGTTAATGCTCCTCTGCTCTTTCTATATGAGACTTACGAGTACGTTTGCATTACCCCAAATGAGTCCCAGAGAATGTTTTCTCTGCTAAAAGAATTGCTTGCGTTTTTGCGTGAAGTGTTCCTTCACCTGAAGCCACAGAGACTCCAGATTACACAGACATCTCCAAACAACCCCTGCACATCCCCCATCTCCAGAGCCCAAGTTCAAAAAATGCCAATCCGAATCAACCCATACACACAATACCTGAGAGACAAAAGTTCACAAGAAACCTATAAACATTTAACTACAAAGACTCTTAAATCATGTGATGTGATTAATTATCATCTTTACTACACCCGGCCTTGGCGAAGGTGGTCTGAACTGTTTTTCTTTCCAATATCTCTTTCCTTGGTTGTAACCGTTGTTTTCAGTTTGGTGAGTGCGCCTTTCTATGCTGTTATTTCTCGGTATGGCCTTTCTATGCCAATGATTTTGTTTTTGCCTATCTTTGGTTCCTTGTGTGTCTCTTTGGGTCATGTCTACTGCACTTAATAGTTCTGCCATTTGTTGCACTGTATTCATATTCGCAGTAAGTAACATTTGTTCAATCCCAAGTGGCAGATTATGACGAATTATTCTGACAATTTGTCCCTCTGATATGTGACATGCGTTTAATGTCCGGAGTGTTGCCACTTGTCTTCTGAAAAATTGCAAGTAATTTTCACCATTATTCTCATCATGTTTTTCCTGCATGGCTTGGTATAGCATCATCTCTTGATGCTGTTCATTCCAAAAACTTTTTAATAATTCCTTTTTGTATTCCTCAAATGTCACTGGATAGTGGAACAAGGATTCCCACCATGCTTGAGCATCGCCATGGAGATGACTGCAGGCAATTGCCAGTTTACTAAAGTCATTAATTTGGTTTACCTGGAAATATTTTTCCAAGCTTTTAATGTGCTCCATAGGAGCTTCACCTGTTTGTCCTTCAAATATTTTTATTTTTAGGAATTGGTTTATATTGTCCGGGTAAAGTTGTCCCTTTTCTTTTTCATGCCTATCATTTTTAATGCTATGATGTTCGGTTATTTCAGCATCCTCTCCTTTTTTCTTGACTTGATCCTGAACATATTCATGCTCTGCTTCAGTCATCTGCTGATGCATTTCTGTTTTTTCTAGCCTATTGCTGTTGCCTTGTTCCGGATTATTTCCGTTTTTTATGCTCTGAAATCTTGTTTCGATTTCATTTTCTAGTTCACGTTTGACCTCATCTATTCTTTGATGTATATATGATGTATTTTCTGACAGTTGTTGCCTCAATTCATTTATTTCCTGCGGTATTCTGGCTATTTCTTGTTTTATAGTCCATAAAATTTCTTCCATCATGGTCCACCTGCGTTCGTTTTCCGCTTCGAGTTTTTTGCTTCTTTGTTGATCACCTTCTTTTTGCTCACGGTGAGTCTTTTCCTCTGGTTCTTCGTTAACCGAGGTGATTGTATCACTTATTGGCTGTTGATCCATTTTCCTTGATTTGGATCTTGTCCACATTTAAAAACACAGTATAACTATTCTTTATTTTGGAGTTACGGAATACCTATATTTATTTATATTTGGTATATATAGTTTTCAGTTACTGATCAGATACTTTATTTTTATTATAAAACTATTTCTTAACTATGTGTCTTACTTTTAAATACGCAGTACACCGCACACCTAACTCTGCCTTATTCGACTCGCCAATTATTTGTTTTTCCTATGCCCTGTTCCAGTTATTGTGCCCATTTTACCTATGCCTATTTAATTCGATTTATCGCCCACAACAGAAATTCAAGTTTAACATACGAAACTTTACTTCGTTAGCTGTTATCCACACTTTATTTTGTTTTACTCCCCCCCCTTTTTTTTTTTATTTAAAAAAAAAAATCTTCCAGTATAAGTTATTCTAGATCGTTTACGAAATTTTAATTCGTAAGCCAGTATTTAACACTGTTTTATTTTACTTTTTCACTAACAACAAAACAAATAGATTCAACTAAAAGTTACTTTAAAATCACTTATTAGTTATTTCAAATCATTTCGAAACTTTAATTCGTTAAGCCAGTATCATTTAACAGTATTTCCTTTTACCTTTTTTTTATTTTTATAAACAGCAAATTCAAGTATAAGTTACCCTAAAACATTTCGCTACGTTTAATAAACAGGTTTTATCCCTATGTCTAAAATGTCTATTTTCTCTCTTTTTAAAACAAAAACAATAAACTCAATTGTAAGTTATTTTAAAATATTACGCTATAATAAATTATTACTTTTATTTGTAATAACCTCCGACCATTTATATACGCATATATACAGTGTGTGACCTACTCCCCCACTCATTCGTTTAATAATTTTTATATATACTTTATTACTATTTTAATTGCATATGTTGACGACAGTTTTTACTCAGTTTAAAACGGCAACTTTACTTATCCAATAAAATGAAAATGTTAGCGACTCGGTTTAAAGTGAAAATTGTTAAGCAATTATTAAGATGAAAGAATCTATACTCTATATAACAAAATATCAACCATCAATATATTACATGTAAACTTATTTAAAATAACTTTGAAGTCTATTTTATTTATTCGGTATATTTATAGAATACAGTGTGAGCATTTGATTTATTGCTAACAATTTGAATCATAATTATATCTTAATTTAAATATTCGTCACTTACAAAAAATAACACTATCATTTTGGAACTGCAAATTACTGAGTAAAATATTTTACCTTATCTAAGAATATGTTTATAAAAAAAAAATAGAACAAACCAAGCGTGTTACGGCCTGTTAATTACACTATACGGTATATTTAAAAACAATGATCGAATTTTATATAATTTCTCTTATATATGTAGTCAAACTTTTAATTTAGTTTTTAATTACACCTACATAAAGTTTATATATACATACGGCACGTAAATTATTTTTACCGTAATTTATACATTTATATAATTTTAACTTGTTCTTTCCTTAATCGTACCATTTCTACATTTAAAACACGTTGTGCGCCAGTTTTACTGTACTGGACCATACTCCCTGCGGAATTCTTTTCCTAATCTTGCACTGAGCATGAAGTGACCAAGATTTAACAGGTAAAGAAATGGATATCAATTTAGCCGATTTCTATACTCATACATATCAGTACTTCCAGCTAAACTGATAGAAAGAGTGGATTGACAGGAATCTTCCAGTTGAAACACCCTTTAGTTGATATCTTATTTTAATGCCCAAATATTTAGAACAATGGCAAGTACACACCTTTGAAAAATCTATTTACAAAATAGACTTTTGCGCGCCACTTCTAGAAAAGAATCAAAAAATAAATTTTTCACCCTCCTAGAAGGGTGTGCAATACCATATGTTCAGCGGAGCATAAGAATAAGATTTAACACCCGGTAGAGCGATATCCCGTGTGGCTAGCTCAAGTCACTCTACATCTAGGGTCTTCAAATGGGTAAGTTAAATGATTATTACAGGTATGTGGTTGATAAGGAAAGAACACATTTTTATCAATAAAAATAATGATACAAAAACGAAAAAAGTTTAATATTATGATTAAATATTTATTTAATCTCTAAGACCCACCACCGTTTCATACTAATGATAATATAATAACAAAATACTAAATAATTAATTACCCCAAACTATATATATATTCGAGGCGTTGAAATAGATAAAATAGAATTTTAAATAAGAAAAATAATAAATCCCTAAAGCTATTTACAATGTTTATAAGTAATGGAAGTGGTCTGAGCTCTTTTTACCCAATAGAAATAAATTTTAATTTGTGTGATTTGATATACAGATATGAGATTTTCGGTCATACAGGCATACGCTTTTACTGATAACTTTAAAACCTTTGTATTGTTAGGAAATATAATAATGAAAACTATGCATATTTGCACAAAGAAATATATCACTAATTTTATATTTTCAACAAGTCAATATGTTGCATTGGCTCAGATACCATATCATACTCACCATAAGGTACTGTATCTATTTCCGTTTTGCCAAAGATAAATTTCTATACATGTATATACGTGCAGCCAAATTATACACTTACTATTATTTTAAATATAAAGTTATTAGAGTACTTGCTTCCAGGGAACCTATAATAAATCAATCCCTTCTTACACTCATCGTGAGGTGTAGCAGTCACAAAAAAAAATAACTTAAAAAGGATATCCGGTTAAACACATTTTTAGATATTCAGCATGAGATATCATATTTACCGAATATAATAAGCGTATGTACAAATACATATATCTTCATGCATATTTATATTTGACAAATTTCAGGAATAACAACAACAGCAAAATGAATAGCAACAACAACAACAACAAAAAAAAAATCTCATTGCGATCTTTGCTGAAAATACTAATTTGAAATAGAAAAATTCACTCAAAGGATTTAAGTAAAAGCTTTACCATTTATGACCGCAATAACCGTAAATTTATACATATGCAAGAGACTCTCTCATTTTTAAATGATAAATAATAATAACAAAAAAAATATATCTAATCGGAAATAGAAAAGTTAATTATTTCAATGTTAATAAATATCTTAAAATAAACTTTTATCTGCATCTTCATTCTTCTCCTCTGGGCTGAGTGGGCTTCAAGTTAACTGGCTGTGTGGTGATGATTTCTTCCATTTAGTAAGGCGGCACTGGCCATCCTCCTGGGTGGTTGGAATTGGCATGGTCACATCTGGGCGGCTTAGGACAGAGAAAGGGTGGTGCACTGGCTAGTTGTCTACCCCATGGTCATTTTGCCGGAATCTCTAGTATATTGCTTCATATCCTCTTTTTTTATATATCTAAATAGTAACGAGGATTATTTAATAAATTTTCATAGGCTGTCTCCAATAGTTATTCGAATCGACAAAGATAAGAGTTCTTAAAAGAACTGTATAAAGGATTTGTTCTAACGAATGTCACTAATAGTACTATTCATAAATGACTCTCTAAGTAGCTGATTGCTTGGAGAATTCTGGAGCAACGAAAAGAATGACTTGCCCAGAATGGCTGCCAACAAAAGACTGAATCGCACAGCACTATCCATCCCACTAATAAGAACCAATTCAGATATCCCTCTGAGAAGAATGAATCAGCCAATCCTTTTAATCTAGCTTATCACTTAGATTGCAAACATTCCTTTATATTTTTCCGATTAAATTCTACATTTTAAGTTTGACATCCATCTTGAATGCTCAGACCACTTGATTACAGCTATTCATTTCAAAAGAATTTCTATTTAAAAAAAAATAATAACATTTTAATTATAGCATTATCAAACATTTTGCTTTTGGTCAGATTTTTGCAAAAGCAATTAACATTCTTTGTTTATAGAATAAAATTAGTTTTTAGAGGCAGTAATTAAAAAAATGAAAAATATACAAGTATGTTGGAACAATTGCTTTAATTATTTATTTTATTACTATGTTCCAACATTTGATTCATTTGTTTAATAAGTTTGCCTTTCTCTATTTGAATTTTTCAGAGAAAAGCCCAATACATAAAGTGATATAAAAAATATACAAAATAGAAAAATAAAAAAAATACATGAGCTTATTTTACAATATTTTCCATGTCAATTTCATATTATTTAAATTGGTGTGTGGGGGTATTTTAATGCTCAGACCACTCCATTATCAATATAGCACATTTATATATTTGTTGTGCTTAATCCATACTTTGTGCAAGGCCATTTGATAATGCCTGCACAATATGGTACGATTCTTTTTTATCTATTAAACAAAATAGAGACAACATACTATTAAATGTTAATTTCATCATTTATTGATTGATTCTGTTTCTAATGCAACTTTTTATTGTCACAATTAGTTTTTTTTTTTTTAACTTACAAGTGGGATTTTATTAATAACATGCTGATGTGTTGCGGTGAAACTTTTTTATATAATAACTTCTGTAGGCTTTCAATATCATAATTTCTGCAGACTAAGCACTTTCAGAGTTTTGTTATTCCATAATCATAGTCTCTTAGTTTATTAACATCATTATATGCAAATGCATGCAAAACTACCTCCTATATTATCCATTTTCTGGAAATGGCAAAACAAGTGTCTTTTCTATTTATTGAGTTGATATCATTGGTGATAAAACAAGCTTCCTTGATTTTTCTCTTGATGTCATTCTTTTTTGTGCATAATATATCAGCCTTGGAGGATCCAAATCTGTGCTTGAGCTCTTGCTAGTTATCAGCAAATACAGATCTGCCTTGTGTTGAGTCTACTGCCAATTGTGGCACGAATAAAAAGTCTACAGAAATTATTATATAAAAAAGTTTCACTGCAACACATCAGCATATTATTAATTACAAAATAAAGGTGAAAGAAAATAGTTATTACAGTATTATGGGATTTTATTATAATTATTTTTATGAGAAAACGAAATGTAGGTGATAAGCCCAATTCTAATAACAATCAGCCACTTAATAACATGTCTATCCCACACCGTCTGTACAATTTTCAAGACTGAACAAGTGAAATATCACTGATCATGCTTTTATGTATGAATGATAATCAGGAACTCTGTGGTTTGTAAAGCATAAATTTCTCAAAAATATTGAACTGACATGATATACTTAGACTAAAGATACACTTTTTGGTGTAGCAGATTTTATGATCCCAGAAATCTTTTACTGGTGCTGCTCACAAAATAAAAGGTTAGACCACTAACTTTTTTTTAAAAAAATGTAACTTATAGGTTTTGAGATAATGAGAGTAACATGACAATCACCTAATGGTATCCAACCATCCCTAAATCAACAAAAAGGGTAAAAACATATGCCAACCACACATAATCTTTAAGCCACCAAAATTATCAAGCTGATTCCTACTCTACATTCCCCTATATTTGCTTAATATTCTCTTTAAAATGTATCAGAATTATTGTGGGACAGATTCATGATAATTAACCTAATATGCTATCTATATTAATTAAACTAATGCTATCTTTTTATAGTTAGATGATGGCTTTGATGAAGGTGATTTTAATTGCTCCTTTAGTTTGTAGCATCATTTTCTCTATTTAACATCCAGACCATTATCTAGAGATCTTCCCCCATTTTGAGAGCTTTTACACAGTGATGATAGTAAATATTGCTTATTTTATTATAGAAATAATCACTGGTAATATTAACAGCCACTTTCATTTTAATGGACAATATGATTTCTTCAAGAGTACCAGTTGAACTGTTTTTATTATCTTATATCATGATGGAAGTGAATCACTTTACATCTTTAAAGTGTTTATTTACTGACCATTTACCTGTAAGGAAACTTATTGTGGAGTTTGAGCTCTGTTTTTTTTTTATTAGCAGACTTACTGCTGTCAAAAGCACTGAGTAGATCTACCATTTTCTTTCTAGTCTTACAACCAGTATCAATCAAAAATATTTCTACATGACTCAGAAGCTATGCCTCACTATCTGAATTATCTAATTTTGGGATAATGGATAAGTTGTTAAAACTTTAAATTTGGCCACCTGTCTTCTGAAAATGGGGTGTATGATTCACCAGGTCAATATATCTCCTGAGACACTTAGTACCTGATGTTATCTTAAAACTCTTAACTCTAATAGCATTTTAATAGTGCTTGATTATTTTTTGGAAAAGTATTAGGTCTTTCAAATAATGTTTCCCATCAAGATTGAGATGGCTTTTTCTTATAGGTGACTGGCTGTATAGCAAGGATACCTTTCTTTTTCATGAGGTTAATATTGAATTATCTCTCAAAGATATCAATGTAATCGATAAAAGCTTCAAAAATGTTCCAGAAAAGATTCCTATTTTTAAGAACTTGTTCATGATTGTGGAAGAATATTCATGTCCATTTGGTGTATTTTACCCTCACATTTTTATTATTAAGTTGCATATCATTTATGACACTTTTTACTTCTTGATTACTCATTGCATTTACTTAAAGTATTTTAATTTATAATGTAAAGTTATTAACTTCTCCTTGCACTTTTATTAATGCTTCATTTTTCTCATGGTACACCATTTTCATAATATTTTAAAGCTGTTTTTTCATTAGCTCAAACTGTATATTATTTTTACTTTATTCTTTTTGCTGTTTTTTTTAATTATCAGTCTTATTATTAACATTGACTTAAGTAATCCTTTGGTCATAGTTTCAATTTCATCTTTTTACTGGCCTTGATTGTATTTTATTATTTTGGTTCAATTTATCTAATTATTTCACCATTCCATCATTTTTTGACCCTATGCTCTAACTTATTTATTATTTTAACAATTGTATTGAGCATCTCTTCTTATTTATTTTGGCCATTGAATTTATTTTTTGAATTATTTCTTCATTATTGCATTGACCCTTTCTTTAGTTATTTCATCAATTTTTGGATTATTTCCACTTTGAGTTCTCTGTATATATTCATTATCATATCACAACTGATCCTATCCATTTCCATACTAACTGATTTCAGTTTATTATCTTTTTTTGGTTATCTATTTAATCATTTATATATCCTCTCTATCCTAGTGCTTCATCTGCTCATTATTACCATCATTGCACCTTCCCATTCTAAGTTTTGCTATTTATATTTATTCATCTGAACCTACTGATTTTACTTTTATAATTTGTAATCCATAATAATTAACACTTTAACCAATTATTTCCAATTTGATTATTCATTTTTTCTTTGAAGAACACAATTTTCATTTCTACCTATTTCTCCTTGTTTTCATATATTGAAGTTGGAGAAAAAAACATTCAAGAAAATATCTTAGTTTTCTACTAACAAATGATTACTATATAAAATCTTTCTTTTTTTAACCTCATCTCAGGTTATGGTCTTTATTCAGGCCCACATTGGACATCATTGAATGGCTACACCCAAGTGTACATAAGGTTTTAATTAATATCTGTATTGGGTTCCCAATTACATGGTGTCATTCACACATTCTCAAATATATTTCTGTAGTCTAACTATAGCCTTCAGCAAACAATCACAAAAAATATAAAAATTAAGACCACAATTATATTTTTTGATTATCTTTAAACCCCTCAGAGAGAATTGGTTAAAACATAGTTTGAAACAATTGGTTAAAACATAGTTTGAAACAATTGTTATTTTTATCTAAAGATCATATATTATAGATGTTAGTGTCAATGTGACATTTGTTAATATGTTGCTTTATAAAAAGAAAAAATGATTTGATATTCATAATTAATATTGTCATTTGATAATTTGCTGCTTATTTAAATGTAGTAATAACATAATTCACTAGTGTATAGTCATAGAAAAAGTTGTTGCAATTTTCATTTAAAAATATTAATAAATTAATAGTAATAAAACACATAATATCTACATTTCTTTACTCTTTCCACAACGCATTCGATAAATAAATGTTAACTCATAACAGAACTATTTCCTTATTCAAGGTAAGATAAATAATATAAATATAAATTATTAATTTATAATATTAATTAGTTATGGTACAAATATAAAACATTAATTAGCAACGTATTTTAAAAGATATAAAATAGATTATCTTTAAATTATATTAGTTCAAACGATCGTCAAAGGCCTTGCAATTAAGAATGACTTATTAGATAAGTAGAATAGTAATGTCTTACCATGGTTTACAATTACATATACTTTTTTTTCTATATAATTCTCTTTGTTTTATGACACTGATTTAATATTTTGAGTAGTGGTGCTCTAATTTTAGTAAGCAATTGCAACTCAATTATCTGGGATTGGTCATATAAATAAATTTTCACTCTCAGGTTTTGCAACAACAGTAAACCATGATTAGATAGTTATTAGCATTTCAGAGCATCATTGCAGCAGTAGGGACCATGTACAGTGATGACAAACATTTGTTATTTTTAGCTGGTCATGAACAGTATATTACAAATACTGTTGATAGTTTTCATATTGCATAGCAGCCTGCTAAGGGTTTAAAATAAGCCATCCTTTATATTTCCATTTCTAGCCTCACCAGTCTCTTCAGGATTTCAAGTGTCTCAAGGCAAATAATAATTGATGTTTCTATTCAAGAATAACATAGCTATATATACTGCTTTTCTTCATGACTTTTCTTCATCATCACCATTTCTTTAATTATTTGTTTTAATTTTCAGATTTATCCTTCCACAATGAACAATTGTCCACACCTAAAATACAATCTTGTTGCTATGTTACAAGTCTGTTTTTATATTTTACTTTACAAATGAATTTTAACACAACATTATTTTTTATTTTTACAAACTACTTTTAGATTGATTTTGTTATAAAATAAAAATAAAGAGATGGCATGGTGTGAAAGTCTGAGTATGAATCTCTTATATATTACATTATATGTGCAGGGGTGTAAGCCTGTATAGTGTATTAAGTTAAAGTGCATTAAAGGTCTGCCCATCCCTCACCTATGTATGTAAAAATGGATTATTCTCTGGTATATGCAGGATCAGAATTACTTATGTCAACATGTGTAGGATGACAACCTTGGCACTAATGTGGGCTTTGAACATTCCACCATCAGATTTTTAATGAAATGTACACTGAAGAGTTGTGGGTTGGAGTAGTTTGAAGTCTGTCCATTAAAATATTAAGATTGGCTATCTTAATATAAAGCTGAGCACTGTTTGTATATATGTGTGGAGATGGTAATCTGGACCAAATGATGACTGCTGGTTTAGCATGAAATATGTATATTGGTGATTATTTATCTTTTCAACATGTGTGTGTCAGATAGATCAGCAATATGAGATGGCATAGACAATTGAGGGTCATGTGAAAGTCTGAGTTCGTATTTTTATATATTACATAATATGAATTTTAGAAACTTTATTAAAATGTGTCTATTAAGAAAAATGCATAATTTACATCAAGAATATATTTCAAATAAAATTATTTTTCTTTTGTTTTCTTATTAAATTTTTAATTAATTGCAGAAAGGTAAAGCAATAAAAAGTAATGAGGGTTAGCTAATTTCATGCATTAATACAACTTTATTCTATTTCACTCTATATATGTATGTATACTCTACAAAAATAAATGGTACAATATATATATATATATATATTGTACTGATCAAAATATATTAATCCATCTAATGAGCTGGAATTCAATGAAACATACTTCAAACCCAGTCAAGCCCAAAATTTAGATCAGGGATCAACCTAGATTCAAACCCATTCTACAATCCCCAGATCAAACACCTAATGAATAACATAATAGTAATGGAACACAAGAATTAATTCTTAAGTCTGGCCCACTAGAATAGCAAAGGAGACAATGAGACATATTTACCAAAAGAACACATATATATTGGAATATATGGAAGTGGAGAGAAGATAATTCAAACTACATAAGTGGCTTGAATAATAAAATATTTAATAAAACATTTAATGAAACAGCAAATTAATTATATATTTATTTAAATCTGCATGACAAGATGATCTACCTGGAGGTAGAGAGTGACATACAACTGATCACGCTTTTATGATTCATATGCTGTTATGAATAAACAATATATTATACATAAATAGGTATATTTGGTGGGTGAGATCAAGGTGCCAATCATTTGGTTACAAAACAAACTTACAACATATTTGAATTAACGCTTTAGTAGTGGTTCTGAAAAGTGATGTTCTATGTACGCATTTATGGAGCATTCTAGGAACCATTATACATATTTCATAACTATTTTCACACCGTTTCATTCGTGAAAATAAATAAAACATATTTTAAAAATGGTTTACTCATTAAGGATAATATTTGTGAATATTTAATAAAACAACATTTATTTAAATCAAGTTTATTTGCTTAGTGAACAAAATGTTTTTAACCATTCTTTAAATTCAGATTTAAAAAGAAAAGAACGCTTCACCTTTCTAACATATGTATACTCTTAAATAAATGGGATAAATTGCGATGGTGGGATTTGTTAAAATAAGAAGAAAAACAACATAATTAATTAAACTAATCACTATTAGTGGAAAGATATATATATATACATGAGCAAAGCACAATTTTATGGTTACAGTATCAAAATGAGGTCATTAAATAAATAAATTAATAATTATGAAAAAGTAAGGGTGCTGATATCAAGGCAGAAAAATTTGAAGTGAGATTCTGCTTCTAAACAAAGAAAATGGAATGGCTAAGAGTCCCTTTTCTAGGGCACTGCTTAGAAAAGTTTAATTAGGTTTGGCATGGTCCCCAGGGATCAATACAACTGACGTGAGAATCCTGTTATACAAAAATGATCCCAGGAAAGTCAACTGTCCGTGGGATAGGGTGTGAAGTATGTCTATGGTTCAAACTCATCACAACCCTCTATATGAGAAGCATGTACTAGTTAATAAATTAAGGCATATATATCAGCAATGCAGCATAACACTATGTCTTAATGACATGAAATGGAAGCTACTATTTTAAGACACATGAACCTCACTCCAATGCTATAATTTAAGCAATTAATATTATGCTATGTAAAATATATATGGAAAAGATTTAATTCATACAAAATAGATTTTAAAATTACCCCCCCCCCTCTTTCCTGTCTTGCTATTCAATATATTGAAATCCTACCCTCATGAATTATATAACTTTAAAATAATCAAGTCATTGAAATATTAAGAGTATAGCATTGTAATATGGATAATATAAAAAACAATAACAATAAGAAATCGCCTTTTCAGAATTAAGTGAGCAACATGTAGAATATTTAATAGCGTTAATTTTCTGGTGATTTAAAAGTTATACATATATAATACCCCTTTTGATGCATAAAGAAAATTATGAAACTAGGTTAACTTGATAAACAATCTGGGGAACATTTTAATTAAGAATGTATGTAAAGTTAATTCAAGAGGGAGGAGGTTTTACTAACTTGACTCAAGGAGGTCTGAGAAGATAGGGAAAAAGAACTTTATACATTAGGCTCACAAGATTGTTTAGATTGGCAACTTAAAATAATAAAATAAAACATTGTTTAAAATTAAGAAAGGAACCACACCAAAATTAAAGAAATAAGAGCATATGACAGACATTACATATAAAAGAAAAAATATTAGTATCAGAGCAATTTTGCATTACCAGTTAAAAAAACATTGGATTTAACAATTTAAATAAGAAATCCAGATAGCTGAGGTTGAGATTAGTTTTAGAAAAAATTAGGCATAAATTTTATAGGCAGTTTTTAGGCTAATTACCTTACTATATTAAAGAGTCTATTTTGGCAGTTCAGCTGCAGCATGGCAAAATTAACAGGATTCAAATAATTTCCAATGTAGTAGCAAGTTTCCATTAGGCATTCCTCCATACTTAGATCATACTTTCTACCACATTTTGGGCATCAGAAAGGTGGTTGCTGTCAGCAAGAGATAGACCCACAAAGGTGAGAAAAAATGATGACAGCTGATCTAGTTCTCTCTATTGTGGTCAAAATTGGCCCATTATATACTGCCCTCAAGTATTTCATGAATGCTTTTAATATCCTTTTTTAATTTCATTCACATTTACTATCTCATAGAAATTGTTTTTGGAGATGCAACCATTAGATAATTTGTCCAAAAATATATTCAAATCTATTTCCAGATTAAAAATAGATTTGATAAAAATGTTAATTGCAAAAGTAGAAATTCTTAATTTGATTTCCTCTTTTCTTTTAGCAGAGTTTAATTAGACATTCTTTCCCAAAATTAGACAATGTAAAATTTCCATCCTTTTAATTATTTTTGGACAATTAACAGTTGCATACTCCATCTTGGATTTTTAAAAGAAAAATATAGTTTTTAAAATAATTTAAATAAAGTTATTTTTTTACAAATTTAAAAAAAAAATATTGTAAAATTAATATCATGTTGAATTTAAATCTGTGAGAATAACCCATACACACATTAATTATAAATTATAACTCAGAAAACAAAATATGATATAGAGATAAATATCAACAAATTATTATTTCTCCGAACATTTTCGAATTTGCATATCATTATATTGTTGGAAATTATAAGAAATTTTGTAGTCCTTGATAATGAAGAGTAAGTCTTTGAAAACGTTTGGAGAAATAATAATTTGTTGATATTTATCTCTATATCATATTTTGTTTTCTGAGTTATAATTTGTAATTAATGTGTGTATGGTTTATTCTAACAGATTTAAATTTTACATTAGTATCTTTAACACACATTTGTTTTGTTTATATATAATATCATGTTAGTAATTTCTCCTATTATATATATATATATATATATATATATATTAGTAATTTCTCCTATTATATATATATATATATATATATATATATGAGCTGCACCTAATATATTTTGATTTTAATAAAAAAATAATAATAAAGATTAGTAAAAAATATTAAACTAAATTTTATAACTTTTTAGGTGCACATCTCAAACATATACATAAATATAGGAGCAGGATGGAACATAATGTTCAAACATGGTTTAATAATTTAATAAGTATGAAGGACCATGAAGCTCAATCATTAATTAGGATTGACTGCTTCAATATATATATATATGTAAATTTTTAAATATAGAGGATTTGAACTCAGACTTTCAAGCAACCTTCAACTGTCCATATTATCTCATACCACTTATACACATGACCACACATCATGTGGCCATGTGTATCAGTGGTATCAGATAGTATGGATATCATGTCGTCATGTGTATAAGTGCTATGAGATAGTGTGGATAGTCTAAGGTTGCTTGAAAACCTGAGTTAAATTTCCCTATATTTACAATTAAGTTCCAGGTATAAAAATACCTGAATTTTAAATCTTATGTAAATTTTTATAAACATTTATTTAACCACAACTTGTTTTGCTTAGCTAATATACAAGAATTGGGATGATGATGAACCGAAGGCACATTCTGACAAACCTTATTGTTTAGTATTAATAAAAGGAAATGATAGACCCTTGCCAATTCATCAGTCATACTGGTATTCTCAACAGTGTAATAATTCATATCCATCTGTTTGCAAATACCATTTTGGTAAGAAAGTTTACGATCTTATATGTTTTCATATCTTACATTTAAACATTTTTGATTTATAAAATGATTCCTTTATAATAATAAAGTGTTTATATTAAAAAACCCTTTTTGGAATATATATATATATTCAAGAAGTTTGTATAAAAATGGTGATTACTTTATCTATTTGTCCACTAATAATTTAAGAATGCATTATTTACATATTAAATCATGTTATTTTATTATCTTGCCATTGCATTTAAAGAGATAGAGCTTAATCTCTCGTTTATAATTTTTCATCTTTTATCCACAAATTTACTGCTCATTTCTATGATATTTTAGCATGTAATGCTTTATTAAGGTGAACCTCTATTATTGCTATTTCTCTTGATGGTTCATTCTCATTTTTCTTAATGAATGATAAAGTTCTAGGATATTATTCTCTCATGTACAGGCTCTTATTAAGTTCATGTCATCATATTCCTTTTTTACTTTATTTTATTATTTCTTAATGTGGATTATATTTGGTATGTACTTATTTTAAAGTCATGTAAATAAACATCACATGACCACCACCTCTTATGCTTGTGTAACTGTTGTTAAAACAGGCAAAACTCACTATATATATATATATATATTGCCACACACAGCAAGCTAGAGCAATCAATGGATGCCAGAAGGCTAGCTGCAATGCTCTCAGATCCAAGGTTCCTCACTGACGAAGGTCATAAACCAGAAAGTAGTCTGGGGATATTGGATGAGTAGGCATTAGATGGAGATTTTATGCACAAGCCTTCTGGCATACATTGTTTACTCTAGCTTGCTGTGTGTGGCAATATATATAGTGAGTTTTGCCTTTTTTAAAGTCATGTGAAATATGTGTCCAAGACTTTATCCTGGTAATTTATATTTTAAGGTATTGTAGAACATCATCCTTACCTTTATTTTCATATTTTGTTCTTCTGAGTGTTGTTATTTTAGATGTGTAAATGTTGTAGTTATGACTGTTTTCATACCTCAAGATGTTACATCCATAAAATGTTTTAATATTTAAATTTTAATTGTTTTAATTGGCCCTATTTCACCTAGGGACAGTATAAATGTTTGATAAAAGATTTAAGTGTGAGAACTTATTATAATCATTAAAACCAGAGAAGATTTGTCAATCTCTTATCTTTTTTTCCCATTATTCTTACCATTATTTTAAATGATTAAAACATACTTTATTGATGTTATTTACTTTAATTTTTATTTTTTTCTGAAAAATTTATTTAATAAATTCAGTATGCAATTTTAAAAAATCAGCTTGATATTTGTTTTATAAATGTATTATAACTTGATGCTCATTCTATAAATGTTATTAGTGTCAATAAGTGTTAATTTTATTGTTAAAATAAGTTTATTTGTCAAGTGTTGTTAGCCGAGAGGTCAGCGCAGCCACCTTGCAAGGACGCAATTGGTTGCAGACGGTTGTTGCGGGTTCGCCTCCAAGTCGATGCTATGATATATGCAAAAAAATAAGTTTCTTTCCTTTAAATCATCATTTGCATTCTTATTTAAATCTACTAATAATAGTTACATCACACTTATATATTGTTTATTATGCATTGAGAGTACATGAATACAAAGATTTCACATGTAAGCCACTTTATTTAAATCTCATATTTTAATGTTAAGAATATATCAAAGTAAAATATTATTTTATTTAATTAAAATGTAATTTAAATTACTTATCTATTTGATATAAGATTACTTTAGTCAATTTTATCTATTTAAAGATCACTGTGCTTATTTAAAATATTACTTTACATTATTTAAAAAATCACTTGATATTATTTAAAAAGATCATTTTGTTTTATTTAGAAGATCACTTGATTTTATTCATCATCAATTTAAACTGACAATATTTTTTGGTTTCATTTAAAAAAAAAAAATGTGTGTGATATTTTGGGTAGACATAAAATCCTTTCTCTTCTCCTTATATCCTGCATGTCAACCTGGAATATTACATTTTTAAAAATTAAGAGTTTTCATGTTTAATGTAAAATGTAAATTTATAATTGCCATTATAAGACATTATTTTAAGGTTAATAGTATGTCTTATTGCTGTGTTGCATACAAGGATCACATTGTTTGTTACATTTTTAAAATTTAAAGAGAAAAATAAAAAATAAATTATGAGAGTATTTCATATAAGAAACTTAAGATATATTTTATTCATAAAATTACTCACATAAGAAATTGTTACATTTAAAAATAAATCATTATTTTATGAAAGTGTTAATGTGGCAAATCATAAGAAAAAAATCTGTGTTTATTTAATAAATGTTAAATCTGTAGTTGCATCTCATTATTTTGTAAAGATTATCATAATGCTTATAAGATATAATTGTATTTTGGAGGATGTGTTATGAGAAAAGATTTATCTCAACCTATTTCCTTTTATCTACATGCTTTAGATTTTAAGAGCCACGTTGTTTTTAAAGAAAGTATGAGAATTCGGCTCCTCTTAACGAAAATTATACCAACTCAATTAAATCTATCATTCCAGAAAGGCCAAATGAAATCCTGGCAATTGATTATTATGGTGGAGTGATCTCAAGATGTCTCCGTATATATATATTTTTATGGATTTATAAAGATCTAAATATATATATATTACAAATCGATATACATATATATATTACATAATAAAATATCTTAATTTTAATAAAATAATTCTATAAATCGGAAATCAAAAATAATTAAATATTAATCTATGTCTTTGTCACTTATATAAGCCATCTAGCACATTGTTTTCCCATAACAGCTATTTATAAGTATGTATTTTAAACTATTCTTGTAAATGTTTTTATATACTTTTGACATTGATAAGAATGGTTGATGTTCAACCTTTTTCATGTGAGAACTGCTTTTTTATTAAGTTACCCAGTAATTTCTTTTAAAATTATGTATTGCAATTAATATTAAATAAAAAAAATAAAAAATATTTGTTAATAATTTATTAACAATATTTACAGATCCCTCGGATTTTTTATTATAATGCAACAATAACTTTAATAAGTTATTTAAAAATATTTTTTTTATGTTACAAAATATTTTTTTAAAAATAATAATTAGCAGTCATTTATCAGAAAATGTTATAGTTTGTTAATAATTTGGGAACGTTTTTTTTTTTATATTTTAATAAGAAGATTGATAAGAAAACATAATCGATCATAATCATTGATTCAACTGTTCCTTTGTTATTTTAATTGTTAGTGTATATTTTATGATGTTCATATTTGAAAAAAATAAATGAGATAAGTTAATACAAAACGAGACAGCATTCATTGAATAATTTTGGTTAATAATAAACATTGTTAAATTGTGTGTTTTCAAACATTTTATTTATGTTGAGATTTCAAATATAATTTTTTTGAATATAAATTATTTCCCATTCTACTTTTGCTTGGTTGCATCAAATAATTGAGTACTTTTATTTAAAATTTCTGGAATGTTTAGTTATAATTTTTAAAAATGCTGTGCCCACAAGTATGACTGGGTGGCCAGCAAATGAATATATACAATAAAAGATTCACAATATTTTTAAGTAATCAGAATAACAAATAGTCTGCAACAACTCTATCTCTACAGTTCACTAATGTTCAATTCCCTTGATGTACATTCAGGCTGGCTGCTACAAAAATGATCACAATGGGCAAGGTTTATGCACACCTTGGCCACAGTCCAGTTTAGCTGCACACGAATGCTTTATAGTATAGCACTGTGACTGATCTTAAGCTCCTTACAGCTTCTGTCTCTGCAACAGTCTACTAATAACTCCACTTGAAAACCACTGGAAAGTCAACTCTTTATTCAGTTGCTATCCAGACAGTTTCCTCAGGCTATGGTCTTGCATTTTCTGTGGGCCCTTTCAGCTATACCTATGAACTACCTTTCCACTGACCGCTGGACATTAACTGAAGCACTGACACGAGATCTCTCCTACTGGAATTAAACAGGAAAGTCTACTGGAGATGCACTAAAAATGGTCTGACATAGTTGTTACATACTCTTTTTATAGCTTTCTAATAACTGCAACAATTAATTACATTGTCCAATAAGGTAAGATCTCATCTAGAAATATTTGCAATCAGCAAATATTTTTTGAAATTGTCGACCACCATTACGTTAATGTGTTAATTAAATTCCTCAGTTATCAGTATGCCATCTAAAACAATCTCTTGAATAAATTCTAGTTTTTCTGGAGTGCACAAGCTTGTATGCAATTTTTACAAAATATAACAAAAAACATGAATTAATTTCAATCTTTTCTATTTCTTTTATCAATCATTTTCAACTTAGAGTTAACTGTAGTAAGATTTTTGTCAAAAAGTCTTTATTATACATATGAAAAAATATCTACATTTTCTTCATTGTAAGTATTTATGGAAATTTCTAATTCAGTTTAACATATCAATTAAATTCCTTTCTGTTTCTTGCAATTTAAAAATTGTCCAGAATGCATTAAAAATATTCGGAATCTTCTAAAAATAAATTAATCACTATTTTTTATTCTTCTTTATAAAAAGCAAAGAAAAAACTGTTATATTATTAACTAATAGAAAATGTCTTTCTATAATTTTTTTATGCTGAGTCAAGAAACATTTTACTGTAAGCAATTCTTTTTGTCATCCTCAATTTAAATTTGAATAGACATTTTTGAAGTATTTTTTTCAAACAAAGATTAAAATTCTAAATATAATATCTTAACTATCTTTTATATTTGTTTTTACCATTAACAATTTTTTTAAAAAAAATATATCATCATTCTTGCAGAGTAAAATAATGTGTAATTTAGTCCACAAACTCCATCAATAGCAATGGAAATTAATTTAAAATAAAGAAGCTGATATTGTTTTATAAATTCATTTGATTCCTATAAAAATATGCTCTCTTTTTATTCTCTAAAATAATAGCATTATTCTCATAGTTTTTTGTTTTTTTTTATCTTGAGCAGTCTAAAATAACATACCATTAAGTGGTATTAATTAATAATATAATATCATTGAAATTATCAATTGTAATGAAAGTACAATATGCATGCATATCCTCCTCTGGCATTAATTGAGTTTTCACCCACCCTTAAAATTTACACTATTCTCAAAACTGATATTCTATAATGTTTTGAGTCTATAATAAAAACTATTTCATTTTATTTTTGAAAACAGCAAACATTTCTACTGCTATGCACAAAGAAAAATTTCTTTTTTAATTCTTAATCATTAAAACCTATTTTTAAAACAGGCAAAACTCACTATACGTATGCCACACACAGCAAGCTAGAGTAATCAATGGATGTAGAAGGCATACGTATAGTGAGTTTTTGCCTGTTTTAACAACAGTTATACACACGCATAAGAGATGGTGATCATGTGATGTTTATTGGCTTAAAACCTATTTTGTTAACATTTTTAAAGAATCATCAGATGTGTACATATGTTTTGCTACAAAACATGTTTCCTTGTTGATAAATAAATTGAGATACAATTAAAAACCATTTTAAAACATTTATTGCATCTATTTGGAGTAATAACATATTAACAGCAATTAAATGAGTTCCCCATCTGATTGTTATTGACAAAATTACAAGAGTCTTATTGATAGTATTAACAAGTTTGCCACTTGATTACTATTTGGCAGAGTTACCATTGTCTGAAGGAATTTCATGATTATTAATAGCATTGTCAACTACTTTACCTTGTTTCATGAAAGGTCAGATATTATTTGATATCACTCCAAACTTGAGCATACTTGCATTTTAGCAAAAAATATAAACAATATGCATCGTCATGTGACTATTGTAATTTTTTTTATTTTAAATGTGATTCAATGACTTTTACATGAAGTCAGTTTTATACAAGCTCTCCTTCTTTATTGTGAACAATCAGTTTATTGACCTTATTAGATGATTGGCCTGTTTCTGTCACTAATTTATTGATTAGGTAAATTAATATTCTGAATCCAATCTAGAAAGCTCTATTATTTAAACAACTCCATTATTAAGAGTACAATTAAGATAATCTCACCATATTTCCTTCCCATGGATTAAGTTAATTTAAAGTACAAAAGTTTTGAAATATTTTGGTGCATGTTTAGTTCATCTTTTTGCTTTTTCATTTGATCTGTTTTATGTAGTCTTGCAATTGTTTGATCTATTAATATCTGATCTTGTGAGATTTTTATCACTACATGGAATTTCATATTATGCCATGAAGTCTGTGCACTCAGTGTGCTAATGTTTGTCTTACATTTGGAGAGGCACAGGACATAAGATCTTTGTATTAGTAATTGTAGCTAAACCTATTTCTGATTCACATAAATGTGTAAAATACTATATGATATCTATCAGCATTTTATCATTTTCATCTTTGTTTTCTTCATACTATTCAAACTTATGGCTGATCTTAATTAAATTTCATTTGCCTTATGTTGCCAATATTGTTAGACTTTATATTTTTTCCATTGTCTAATGTGATCACCAGATGTAAAATCTAGTCAGTGTTTTATTAAAATGATGATCAGGTGCTCATTATAGAAATGTTCTATTTTACAACATCCACTTGGAGGAATCACAATTCTTGTCCTATTTTCAATTGAACTATTTTTATTTGAGAGTTTTAGATTAAATGTTCAATAAATCAGATTCAGTTTTTGTCTTTTAAACTGGATAACCCCAAAAGATCCATTTGTATAATATTTAGAATCTAGAATTAACAATGATTCATCAGACAACTGATTTATTATTTGAAGCCTTATTTTTAAATCTATTTATTAATAGAATGATTTATTAGCTTCAATTATTTTCTGATGTTTATTCATCTGTAGACTAATAGTCTTAGTTATTGACCAAGTTTTAAGCAAACATTCCTGTGTAATCTTTTTTAAGTGCAAGAAATTTGTGACTGATATATTTTATCTACTATATAGCCTTGTTAATTAAATACTTAAATTATTTTTTGGGTTAAACCATGTATTATTTTCCATTACATACTGATATTTTAATAAACTAGCATCTGCCATATGCTAGTTCATTGAAATATTGTTATATGGCAGATGCTAGTTCATCGAAATGTCAGTACGTAATGAAAAATAATACATGGTTTAACCCAAAAAATAATTTATCTACATCATTCAACTGTGAAAACATCAAATATAATATTATTGATTGAATCATCCAACAAATTGCTGTGATCATTTGCAAATACAATGAGAGATTGATACATTTTTTTGAACCGACCAGAATGTGAAATTAATTATTTTGATAATCTACAATCATTTTCATTATACATTTCAGTTGACAATTTTTTATTCATGACAGCGCATATATTTTTAATACAATGGATATTCCAGATTTGATTACCAGCCTTATTAATATTCAACCTATCTTTAACAATAATTCAAGATTTTGGGAGTGAATCAATGCCTTCAAGCCTTTTATATTGTATATATGAGTCTTACAAGATTTTTTTGATTTACTCTTGAATTCTTTCATTCTTTTTTGCTTGTCTAAAATCTTTTAAGCAAAATACTTCTATATAACTTATGAACATGCTATATCTAGAAACTATATTTATATAGATATTTTATATGTGTCCATTGCTACTTACTGCAGGTATAGAAATTTTTTCAACAACTTATGCTAGAGCTTTATTTCAAAAGTCTTCACAATATTGTTAGTTGGAGATTAGATACTTTTATTTTGGTCTGTTGGATTTTGTCAGTGTCATAATTTTGTCTGAAAACATTAATACAGGTTACTTTTCTGTTCTTCAGTGAGTCTGCTTGAGAAAGTATAAAATCAAATATGGTGGTTGTGCTCACTAAAAATTCTTCTTACAGAAGAAAATTTTTCTCAGTAGTTTTTCTAACCTAAAACAAGCAGTAAAACTAAAACATTAAATAGCATTTTTAACGAACATCTGATAGGACATATTCATAATTTTTTAGGCACATTGAACAGACTCTAATAGCAGCTGATTGTAATACTACTGAGAAGGTAGAAGAGATTCTAGACTCACTAGAAACAAATAAGAGATCATATGAAAGTAGATATAAGATTCAAACATTTCAGGTGATCATTTGTTATCATGTATTAATATGCCTTTTCAAAATAAAAATAATTATAAGAATAAAAATCGTAGAACAAGTAGGCAAGATTCATATAAATATAGCCATTATAATCGAGATAGAAGAGAAAAATTCATTTTTAGTGCAAAATATATGATAGCATATTCTAGAGATCAATTTAAGAATATTACCTAATATTAGTGTTAAAAACAATAATAGTTATAAAATGCTAATTAAGTCAAACAAAACGATTTTAAAAAATTGAGACTGATTAATTTTGAAAATGTGAAGATGAGTATTAATTTTTAAAAAATAAAGATTATTTTATTTCTCTTAAAAGTTTTTTTTATATTTTCAATACCAGCATTTTAATTGGATAAATGTGTTATGATAATAATATAATTATAACTTTAGAATTAAATACTAATTATGTAGTTATTTCATAGTTTATAAATTCTAAGTCAAGCATATTTTTCCTGAAAGGAATAATTGTACAATATAATTTGGTTATTTTGGATGAAAAGATTATAAAAATTTTCTTGGCTTTGATTAATTGTTTTTATAGTTAAGCAAATGCATTTATCATTTATTTGATTAAAGAGTATGAAATATAATCATTATTATATCCAAATACTCTCTCACATTAATGTTTATAACAAATTTAATAAAGTATTTTTCAATAGCTTTACAAGATAATTTTTAAATTAGACTTCTAAATTTTGTATAAAAAATATGTATTTCTTGCATTGTTATTTTCAGTGCTACACACCTAAAATTCATAATTCAAAAATAGGAATTGATAATAGGATTTTAAATACATTACAGTTTAATTATATGGAAAATACTTTTTATATTTTATGTGTAAGTGTGTGTGCATAAATGCTTATGTATATAAATATAATGAAAATTAATCAATTTAGACTTTGTTTAACAAAGATTAATTTGGATTTGTTAAATATATATATATATTGTAACGTTTATTTATATACGTTACAAATATATTGGCATTTGGTAAAAGCTAAAAAAGTAAATTTAGATTTTTTTTTGATTAGTATAATTTTTGTTAAAACGTGCAATGAATATTAAAATTGTCATTCTTATTTTTTTTTTATCTAATTGGAAAGAATAAATGACATACAGATTACTAATCCAGATAAATTAAAAGAATTCCAAAACTATAAGCTAAAAGAAAAATATTTTAGCTAATTAAAGATGGAAGAATAATGCTAAAAAAAAGAGAACTTTGTAACTTAAATTTAAGAGAGAGTGTATAAGATTATTATCTTATACGCTGATAAAAAGACAAAAGAGTGCGCAGAAGTTCCAAAAATGAAGCGCGATATAAAAAGATGACAACTTCAATCTGGGTCTTCTCTTTAACTTCTAGTTACGTCTCTAAAAGTTGGAGGTTTCCACGAGCATAACCTGTGGCAAGAAATATACTTCTATACAGGTATGCCCCTTGCTGTACCAAGCTGTCACACAAGCATGGAAACGGGACTTGTGAAGACCGCTTTTTGCAAAAAAGAGTCACTACAACCGTGCCTTTTCTCCAGCTATAGAACGGAACAATAATGGAAGACGCCGGCAGGAGAGACCAATGGAAATTCTCATGATCTGGGATCCCATAAACCTACATGAACTTACCGGTAAGTTAAGAATAAATTTTCCTGATAGTGACTTAAAAGTTTGCAAACAATTATTTATCTAAGCTTAGACTACCATCCTGATATAGACTTTTCGTATTCAAGAGACTTTCTAATAAAGAATTTTATACAAGATCTTGGGACATTATTAAATTGCTTTAATTGCTTAATCTGTTTTTGTTAATCGATTCATTATCTGGATTGGTGTGTGTGTACTTTCCTGTTTAGTTAATTCGTAATTTAACTTATAAATATGTTTAGTTTGTTAGAATAAAAGAGATTTTACTTTTATCAACCTTTTCATTGTGCGTTATTAATAATAGTTGTTTTTTTTAGTATTAAATTTATTATTAGTTTAGTGGGATTTAAAACGGAATTTACCTTGCCAATGTATTTAAACAAGCCCAGAAATAATAATCAAAAAGGAGAAAATAGTTCTCGTTACGGTATGATGCAATACCGATTTAGTTTAAAAGCACTTTTTTTCTGTTTAGTTTACGAGTTACAATATGTTTGACGCCGACTCAGTGGGTCTAACGACTCTGGCGCCCTCATGTAGAAATTAAAAACTGAGCCAGCTCATGATTGTACTTAGCAATAATTCTAGGCTGAGTTGATCAGGAAATATAGCTATGTTTTTAGAATAGAAATATAACTTTCTTCTTTTTTGACATAGCTTGATCAACTCACGTGCAGTTTATATTAGCGTGTAAGAGGCCTAGCAAAACGAAAAATGTTACAATGGCAACCCAACTCAGGCTTCGATTTAACAACTACAACCTGAGATGAGTTGTAATGATAAAGAACATTACAATGATGACTCAAAGAAACTCACAGCCGGAAAATAAATTATGATTTTTTTGAAAAAAGAAAAAAATTATAAAAAAAAAAAACTAACTAATTAAACCCTGATTATTAAAATATGAAAGAAGATATTTTTTTAATATGACTTCCAGAAAGAAAAAATATATATGTATATTTTTTTATATATGTCTAAAAACACGATCGTGGCTGATGTAGACGTAAGTCACAAGTATTTGACCGGGTAGGCGGTTACTGAAGAGGGGAATAACATAGCCCCGAGTCCTTATCCGCAGTATATGAACATAAGACCATCTTTAAATGCTCATCAGACTATTTCTAGCAGAGATCCCAATAAAGGGGAAGGTGGATCAAGTTGGACCAAGTTGCCACGAGCCTGTAAGACTCAGAACGATGAGCAATGCTCATTTGTGCTTATAACTTGGGCTTCTTATCATTAATATTACACTAAAGCGGATAGGACACAGATGAATGTTGAAATATTTTCCATTCCTGCCGTGTTAGACCTAAAAGTGGGCGTTAAAGCCGAACGTCGCTTGTGAATGAGTCTACACAATATATCAGCACGCTATTACAGAAAAAAAAAAAATACGAATATGAATTTAAAAAACTTAAGAATAAAATTAGTGTAAACCCCTATTTTATTCTCATCTCCTGGCACTGGTGGTATTGTAACGTTTATTTATATACGTTACAAATATATTGGCATTTGGTAAAAGCTAAAAAAGTAAATTTAGATTTTTTTTTTGATTAGTATAATTTTTGTTAAAACGTGCAATGAAGGTTAAAATTGTCATTCTTATTTTTTTTTATCTAATTGGAAAGAATAAATGACATACAGATTACTAATCCAGATAAATTAAAAGAATTCCAAAAGTATAAGCTAAAAGAAAAATATTTTAGCTAATTAAAGATGGAAGAATAATGCTAAAAAAAAAAAGAGAACTTTGTAACTTAAATTTAAGAGAGAGTGTATAAGATTATTATCTTATACGCTGATAAAAAGACAAAAGAGTGCGCAGAAGTTCCAAAAATGGAGCGCGATATAAAAAGGAGATGACAACTTCAATCTGGGTCTTCTCTTTAACTTCTAGTTACGTCTCTGAAAGTTGGAGGTTTCCACGAGCATAACCTGTGGCAAGAAATATACTTCTACACAGGTATGCCCCTTGCTGTACCAAGCTGTCACGCAAGCATGGAAACGGGACTTGTGAAGACCGCTTTTTGCAATAAAAGGGTCACTACAACCGTGCCTTTTCTCCAGCTATAGAACGGAACAATAATGGAAGACGCCGGCAGGAGAGACCAATGGAAATTCTCATGATCTGGGATCCCATAAACCTACATGAACTTACCGGTAAGTTAAGAATAAATTTTCCTGATAGTGACTTAAAAGTTTGCAAACAATTATTTATCTAAGCTTAGACTACCATCCTGATATAGACTTTTCGTATTCAAGGGACTTTCTAATAAAGAATTTTATACAAGATCTTGGGACATTATTAAATTGCTTTAATTGCTTAATCTGTTTTTGTTAATCGATTCATTATCTGGATTGGTGTGTGTGTACTTTCCTGTTTAGTTAATTCGTAATTTAACTTATAAATATGTTTAGTTTGTTAGAATAAAAGAGATTTTACTTTTATCAACCTTTTCATTGTGCGTTATTAATAATAGTTGTTTTTTTTAGTATTAAATTTATTATTAGTTTAGTGGGATTTAAAACGGAATTTACCTTGCCAATGTATTTAAACAAGCCCAGAAATAATAATCAAAAAGGAGAAAATAGTTCTCGTTACGGTATGATGCAATACCGATTTAGTTTAAAAGCACTTTTTTTCTGTTTAGTTTACGAGTTACAATATGTTTGACGCCGACTCAGTGGGTCTAACGACTCTGGCACCCTCATGTAGAAATTAAAAACTGAGCCAGCTCATGATTGTACTTAGCAATAATTCTAGGCTGAGTTGATCAGGAAATATAGCTATGTTTTTAGAATAGAAATATAACTTTCTTCTTTTTTGACATAGCTTGATCAACTCACGCGCAGTTTATATTAGCGTGTAAGAGGCCTAGCAAAACGAAAAACATTACAATATATATATAAGTGATAAATTGTTTATTATACGATCAATTAAAATGTAAAAGTGAATATCTGAGAAAAATATGAAATTTTGTAATTTATTTATTTGAATAAAACACTTGTAATATTATTCTGTCCATAAATCTCAAAATGAAAGTCTTTACCACTTTTGTCTAAAAATCTTAATTTTAATGTTTTGAGCACCAGAAACTATAGCAACCTCTTCCAATATGTGATTGACAACAGATAAAATCCAATTCATGATGGCGAATATTATATTGTTTAGTCATCTTGTGATCCACAGCATAAAAGTAAAATTCAAAAAAGTTTGAGTCCACAAAAATTTTCATTGCTTTTCGACCTCAACCAGTTCTAAATTTTAAATAGCAGATGATTCACTACAGAATAAACAAAAATAATGAATTAATTCATAAAATATTTATTTCAAGCAATTTCATTTGTTATAGTCAATTGCAAATATAAAAATGGACAAATTGATGAGCGGAATTATTATTGATGGATGATCTCATTATTAACAAATTGCAAGATTTTATTCATTTGAATAATAATAATTAGTAGTTGATATATTTTGGAAGAACTATATTTTTAAATTAAAAACAAGTTACTGGGACATATTTTTTAATAAAATATTATAAGAAAATGATTAGTCTCTTCACTGCATGAAAGGATATTCATATATCTCAAGAAAATGAATTTGATCTCATCTTCAGTGATAAAAGAAAACATATTTTTAAATAATAGTATTTTTAAAATCACATGATGGTCACAAGCCAGAAACTAGTCTGCGGATATTGGATAAGTAGGCACTAGATGGAGATTTTATGCACAAGCCTTCTGGCATACATTGATTATTTTGGCTGGCACTGAATGGCACTACTATATGGAGAGTTTTGCCTATTTTTAAAATCAAATATGCTTTATACAATCTTGCTTCTACAGAAATAAATCTTGATTTAAAAGTGAAAGATCGTTCTTGCTCATGGATAATAAACTTTGCTTTATCAGCAATACAACCATAAACATTAAACTAAGGATTAAATATCAAAAATGAATGAATTAATTTTACACTTAGAATTAATAAAGTCCTGAATGCCCAAGATTTTGGATAAAATAAAATCTGTTTAAGGAATTAGCCCACTTTTTGCATCATGTGTGTGTGTTTAATATCTAGAAATAATTGCATAAGGATTATCCATGTGAAATATGTGAATAAGATTCAAAAAGATAATGGGTTATCAAAAAATATTTTAAATGCTACTTATAATTATGGATCCTCCAAACAAATATAGGCTGTAATGAACTACCAAGCTATTAGTAATCTTAAAAATAGATTATTTTGATTTGATAATCATATTAAATGTAATTTCATATTTTTATCCTGTTCCAGAATGGATCATATTTTAATAGTGAAATGAATAGTTCCATAAATTAGATGGGTTATTTTATATCTTTTTGCTTTCTACATTATTGGAGAAGTCATATTTTAATATTTTGCAAATGTAAATAATGATTTTCTGAGGTATTTCAATATTTAGGTAAAAGTTGATAATTTTTTTTGATATTATGATTAGTGTTAAGATTGAAATGTGATTAAATGTAATTTATGTGAGGATTGGATTGCACAAATGTTAGTAATTTTTAAACTTATATTAAATGGTTATTGCCAAATAATAATGCTTATGACTTCTTAATATTTGACCTTAAAATTAAGTGGAGTTACCCTTATGTAGATGTGTAAATCTATAAGGAATATTTTATATATCACTCATACCCATTGATATTATTTTTTACTGCTAATGCATAATAAAACAGCTGAATGCTTTGATTCTATATTGTGTTGACAACGTTGCAACCGTTTTATGTTAAAGTCTGCAAATAAATCCAGAAAGGGATCTTAAGGCAAAAATAAATAAGCTTTATGTGATAAATTATTATTTAGAGCTGCTAAGCATTGAATTGTACTTGCAGTTTTTTTTAAAAGAGTGAAAAATGTCTCCCTTTTTTATAAATGAGGTTTATAAACAATTGACTGATTGTTAAAATAAACCAATTAATAATGTTCATAAGACCTATAACTTTTATTATTATAATAATCACTATTCTCCAATATTAAATTGAGGATTATTTTATGAAAGATTAATACAATCTTTTCATTTAAATATCATTGCCATAACAACATAGCATAATAAAACACTTGACAGATCCCAAGTTCGAATTTGTTTAGGAAATAGATAGTAATATTTTATTAAAATGCGTTATACATTTTTTATTATGATTATTCATTTTTGTTAGTGATTTATGTTATGCAATAAAATAATTGTTAATTTCAATATTTCTTTTTGTCAATCTTGAAAAAGCATCATTATTTTATTTCTGCATTCATGATATTAAAGACTGTATCTGAAACACAAACTTACTCCAAAATTCTACCAAATTGAATACATAATCGCCATAATAATGCTATGTGAAACGTGAAATACTGCATAATATGGGTTACCTTAAACCCCTATAACACTATCTTATCTCAGAATGCATAAATATATTTTATATTCGTGTATTTATTAATTTAACTCTGAGATAAAATGATTATTCAACATTTTTAAATATTTTTGCTAGTCATATTTTAACGCACAGATTAAATTATTTTTAATTAAAGTTTTGAAATAAGAAACAATAGTTGTAGAGATTTTCTTGTTAAAGAAACAATTAAAACCTTCGGAAATTATTTTATTGACTATTTATGATTTTGTTAGAATCTATAATAATTGCAAGTGAAAGTAAAAGAGATTTAGTGTAGATGCACTTTATTTTTCTTATCTCAACCGAAAAACGCTATTGCGACTAAATTTTGGTATCTTTTCTTATCTTTATGGTATTCAAGATAATGTTTAATGATGGATGAAGAGCATCTGTTGCAATATATATATATATATATATATGATAACAAAACAAGTTACAAATTTTGTAACTTGCTATAGCTTGCATTTAATGATCACTAGATGGAGCAGTATCAATAACCCACTATCAAGCTTTGTTTACACAAATGCTGAGAGAGATAGAATTCAATATCTCTTTCAAATTGTCTCCAACCTTTAAACCATGGTTTCAAGCTAGTTGGCTCATGTCAGTAAAAAGTAGGAAGACCAGAAACTAGATCTAAACACCAACTCTACAAGCAGCAATTTATGAAACACGTTTCTATCAGCTTGAAAGCACCAATTTTTCAGATACATAAATATCTTCAAGTCCAGTCAAACAAACTAGATAGCTATATGGGTCTGAATTCAGTTCCAGTTTCACCATATAAATTGCATTTTGTAGAGTTGGTGTTTTGATCTAGTTTATGTTCTTCTTACCCTTTACTGACATGAGCCAATTAGCTCAAAACCATGGTTTAAAGGTTGGAGACAATTTGAAAGAGATATTGAATTCTATCTCTCTCATCATTTGTATAAACAAAGCTTGATAATGGGCTATTGGTAAAGCTCCATCTAGTGATCATAATATGCAAGGTATGAGCAAGTTATGAAATTTATAACTTGTTTTGTTTATCATAAATGTACCGTTGAAGGTTTTTGTAATGATATAGATTGCAGAGGCTTTTACTATATGGTGAAACTGAACTAAATTCAGATCCATATAGCTATCTAGTTTGTTTGACTGGATTTGAAGATATTTACATATCTGAAAAATTCGTGCTTTCAAGTTGATAGAAACGTGTTTCATAAATTGCTGTTTGTAGTGTTGGTGTTTAGATCTAGTTTCTGGTCTTCCTACCCTGGTTTAAAGGTTGGAGACAATTTGAAAAAGATATTGAATTCTATCTCTTTCAGCATTTGTGTAAACAAAGCTTGATAGTGGGCTATTGGTAAAGCCCCATCTAGTGATCACTAAATGCAAGCTATAGCAAGTTATGAAATTTATAACTTGTTTTGTTTATCATAAATGTACCGTTGAAGGTTTTTGTAATGATATAGATTGCAGAGGCTTTTACTATATGGTGAAATTGAACTGAATTCAGATCCATATAGCTATCTAGTTTGTTTGACTGGATTTGAAGATATTTACCTATCTGAAAAATTCATGCTTTCAAGCTGATAGAAACATGTTTCATAAAGTGCTTTTTGTAGAGTTGGTGTTTAGACCTAGTTTCTGGTCTTTCTACCCTTTACTCACATGAGCCAACTAGCTTGAAACCATGGTTTAAAAGTTGGAGACAATTTGAAAGAAATATTGAATTCTATCTCTCTCAGCATTTGTGTAAACAAAGGTTCATAGTGGGCCATTGGTAAAGCTCTATCTAGTGATCATATATATATTATAACGATCCAAACGAAGTGGGAGATCGCATCGCACCGCACCGCACTACCAAGGGCGCCATCTAGGCATTTGAGCCTAGAAAAATTTATAAAGTAGGCAGATACGCGCTGTTAGGATTCCACTTATTTACATATTTAGATCATTAACCCATGGTCACTAGCTCAGTGGAGAGGCAGAGATAATAAAATATAAATTTTATATCTTAAATATAAAAGAATAAAAGCCACTGCCAGAAATTAACACAGAAAAATATTTATTTACGCACATATAAAATCATTCTAAACTCGAGGAATAAGTTTAACATTTAGATTTTTATCTTAATTTTTAATTTTACATTTAAAATAGCTTGCTATAATGTTTAATATTTTATTTAGAGGGTCGGGTATGAATAGGCTACATAGATCTGTATTTGAAAAGACAATATTCTTCCCTTATTTAACCCTAGGCTAAAAGTTCAAAGTCAAACTGACGCCAATCATCCGATACATTTATGTATTCAATGTAGCATGAAAATACAACGGCACTAAATAGACTATACTGTCAGGAATGCACATCTGAACAGTATAATGAGAAGACATTGTTGCTCTCCACCACCAGGAATGCTACTTCTGATGGCGAGTAGAACAATAAACATAAAACTCCATAGGAATGGATTGCGTCTTACTATCCAATTCCATAGGCAACAGAGGGTGTGCGGCGTATATATGTAATCCTGCACGTGGCGGATCTCCTGCTACATTTACTACCTACACAAATATATCGAAACCATTGAGCCAATTCAACCACGAAACAAATAACCTAAGATTACCCTCCCTTAATATAACCTTACAAAACTATATAGCCGTTCACGCCCGACTTAAATTTATCATTTAGATATGTTCGCACAGATAACATTTATACAATTTGTTTTAAAATGTTAAGTATAGATCGACTGCACAGATTCCACGGTCAAAAACATCCAAATTAAACACAATCGATCAAAATACAAAATCATCGATAATGTCAATTGCAAAAAGGGAATACACAAAACCCATGGCACTCACCATAAGGTGCCTGCATTAACATCGTTGACCTATACATTCTAATCGACTGTGAAAATCTCAACATCATCAACCGCTAACGAATCTATGCAATGTCTATACCCAACTTTAAATTTTATGCATTTAAAATTTAAACAATAAATAATTTATACAATTAAAATGAATGGAAATGATTTTTTATCAATAACAAACATATAAAATTAAACATCAATTGATTTTAAACTTAAAGATCAGATAGAAATTCCATTTTAACATTTAAATTGCTTGCACGAAAGTTCTTAATTATTTAAAAATTTTTTAAGTTCATTGTTAATAGCTTACGGAAGAAGAGTCCAGGTTCTTGTTTTTCCACGGAGTCCTTGTTTGAAACCCGGTCAGATGTTCCGGAGGTAGCATTAGCTGGTTCATTTCGGTATCACAATCAGTTCATTTTTTAAAATAGAGAGAGAGTGTGTGATATGTGCGTCTCTATCACCACTCTCAAAAAAACCAACAGCTGGAACTGCCCAATACTCAATATTTCTCCTTTTTATATTATCCACACGGATTCAAACAACAAAACGTCACCAATCCATCACTTTCGTTAGGGTCCGAGCCAAGGCTTGGTGCTTCCATTGGTCAAGCTAATTTCTCTTATCTAATTTCCATCTGACCCTTTAATTACATAAGAGCCTTGAGGGCTAGCTTGTTTTTCAAATAATAAACAATCATTTCCATTTATAGATTACAGGAATTAATTAATACCTGTTTTTATTTTAACTTATATTAAATATTTTAATATTTAACTCTTGTATTTTTTTATCAAAAAAAAAAAATACGTTCAAATACTTTTTTTTATTTATATAAAAAAAAAATATTTTTAAAGTTTAGCATCTGTGCGAATATATATATATTTAACAACATTTTAATTTTAGCGTTTAGTTTTTTTATAGATTTTTAATATATTTATTTTTATTTGCGAACTTTGTTTTTCTTTTAAATTAATGTAACGACATATTTATATATCGTTACATATCAGTAAACTTCCTCAAAAAACAAAAACATTAAAAAAAAAAAAGGCTTTACTTAGTGTTAGTAATTAATTACGTTACACAAATTGATTACAGTATATATGAAAATTTTAAAAGGACAAAACTTTTTTTTAAAAGACAAAACAGTAATTACATACAAATATAATGATAAAAAAAATGTTGACTGTTGATTCCTTATTACCAGCTAAATTTCTGCCCCCTCCCTTCCAAGTTTCATTTCTCCTATCTTTTACTATTACTTAGGCAAGTTGAACTATTAGATTTTAGTTTAACAAGACTTTTTAAAAAAAAAATTTATGATTTAGATTTATTATTACGTTTTATTTATTACTTTTTATTCCTCGAATTTATCTCTACATATGCGCAATTTTTTTTACTGGCAGCACTTTTTAAACAAAACTTCAACTGTAACTCCACGTCAATACAACAAATATATTTATACTAATTTGAGAAAAAATATTGCGGGCATGATTTATTTTCAAAAATACTAGTGGTTTATTAAAGATAGAAAATTTCATCATCATCAATTCCCCTTCTCAGGGTCAATCTCTGAGGTAAGGCCACACTTGGGACGCCAATTATAACGATCCAAACGAAGTGGGAGATCGCATCGCACCGCACCGCACTACCAAGGGCGCCATCTAGGCATTTGAGCCTAGAAAAATTTATAAAGTAGGCAGATACGCGCTGTTAGGATTCCACTTTATTTACATATTTAGATCGTTAGCCCATTGTCACTAGCTCAGTGGAGACGCAGAGATAATAAAATATATAACCTTAGATATAAATATAAAAAAATAATAAAAGCCACTGCCAGAAATTAACACAGAAAAATATTTATTTACGCACATATAAAATCATTCTAAACTCGAGGAATAAGTTTAACATTTAGATTTTTATCTTAATTTTTAATTTTACATTTAAAATAGCTTGCTATAATGTTTAATATTTTATTTAGAGGGTCGGGTATGAATAGGCTACATAGATCTGCATTTGAAAAGACAATATTCTTCCCTTATTTAACCCTAGGCTAAAAGTTCAAAGTCAAACTGACGCCAATCATCCGATACATTTATGTATTCAATGTAGCATGAAAATACAACGGCACTAAATAGACTATACTGTCAGGAATGCACATCTGAACAGTATAGTGAGAAGACATTGTTGCTCTCCACCACCAGGAATGCTACTTCTGATGGCGAGTAGAACAATAAACATAAAACTCCATAGGAATGGATTGCGTCTTGCGTCTTACTATCCAATTCCATAGGCAACAGAGGGTGTGCGGCGTATATATGTAATCCTGCACGTGGCGGATCTCCTGCTACATTTACTACCTACACAAATATATCGAAACCATTGAGCCAATTCAACCACGAAACAAATAACCTAAGATTACCCTCCCTTAATATAACCTTACAAAACTATATAGCCGTTCACGCCCGACTTAAATTTATCATTTAGATATGTTCGCACAGATAACTTTTATACAATTTGTTTTAAAATGTTAAGTATAGATCGGCTGCACAGATTCCACGGTCAAAAACATCCAAATTAAACACAATCGATCAAAATACAAAATCATCGACAATGTCAATTGCAAAAAGGGAATACACAAAACCCATGGCACTCACCATAAGGTGCCTGCATTAACATTGTTGACCTATATATTCTAATCGACTGTGAAAATCTCAACATCATCAACCGCTAACGAATCTATGCAATGTCTATACCCAACTTTAAATTTTATGCATTTAAAATTTAAACAATAAATAATTTATACAATTAAAATGAATGGAAATGATTTTTTATCAATAACAAACATATAAAATTAAACATCAATTGATTTTAAACTTAAAGATCAGATAGAAATTCCATTTTAACATTTAAATTGCTTGCACGAAAGTTCTTAATTATTTAAAAATTTTTTAAGTTCATTGTTAATAGCTTACGGAAGAAGAGTCCAGGTTCTTGTTTTTCCACGGAGTCCTTGTTTGAAACCCGGTCAGATGTTCCGGAGGTAGCATTAGCTGGTTCATTTCGGTATCACAATCAGTTCATTTTTTAAAATAGAGAGAGAGTGTGTGATATGTGCGTCTCTATCACCACTCTCAAAAAACCAACAGCTGGAACTGCCCAATACTCAATATTTCTCCTTTTTATATTATCCACACGGATTCAAACAACAAAACGTCACCAATCCATCACTTTCGTTAGGGTCCGAGCCAAGGCTTGGTGCTTCCATTGGTCAAGCTAATTTCTCTTATCTAATTTCCATCTGACCCTTTAATTACATAAGAGCCTTGAGGGCTAGCTTGTTTTTCAAATAATAAACAATCATTTCCATTTATAGATTACAGGAATTAATTAATACCTGTTTTTATTTTAACTTATATTAAATATTTTAATATTTAACTCTTGTATTTTTTTATCAAAAAAAAAAAAATACGTTCAAATACTTTTTTTTATTTATATAAAAAAAAAATATTTTTAAAGTTTAGCATCTGTGCGAATATATATATATTTAACAACATTTTAATTTTAGCGTTTAGTTTTTTTATAGATTTTTAATATATTTATTTTTATTTGCGAACTTTGTTTTTCTTTTAAAATAATGTAACGACATATTTATATATCGTTACAATATATATATATAAGAATTTATTATTTCACAAATATTATATACTTATTCATAGGTAAATTAATATTTTTTTTTGTATTCAGAGCCTCATTGCCGAACAAATTGGTTTTATCATAATAATTACTGCTACCATATGGTATTAACTTTTGAAACCTGGGATAATGCACGAAAAATATGCCGTGCATTTGAAGGTGACACTGATTTGGCAACAATACAAACTCCTGAAGAAAATACTTTTTTTCATGGTAAGATTATTAATCTCATGAATATATATATATATATGATCAATAGATGGTGTTTTACCAAAAACACCATCAAAGCGTATGATTGTTTACATAAATGTCAGAGTAAGCATTCACTATCTCTATCATTAGTTCCACCTTCAGATCATGATTTCAAGCTGATTTGCTATCATCAGTGAAGGATAGGAATAAGAAACTAGATCTAAACACTAACTCTGAGCATTTATAAAACAATTTCTATTCAGCTTGCAAGTGTGAATTTTTTAGACACGTAATGTCTTCAAAATCAGCATAGCAAGCCAGATACCTATATGGGTCTGATAACAGTTCAGTATCACCACATAGTAGAAGCCTCTGCAATATATATCATTGCAAGAAAACCTCAAAGGTACATTTATGAAAAACAAAAAAACAAGTTAAACTTGCTAATGCTTGTATTTATGATCAATAGATGGCATTGATCATAAATACAAGCGTTAGCAAGTTTAACTTGTTTTTTTGTTTTTCATATATATATAATCAGAGGTTATCTCAATCATGTTTTTTTCAATATGTTATCAAAGTAGCTTGAAGATTTATGGTTTATTCAGGCTTTGGCTGTTTTTATGTAATTTTCATTTAAATATACCTAAGTTTATAAAATATCATGATTAACATATATATTTGTAACAATTTTTCATACTTATAATAGTACATGTGGCAATGTGTTTTATTTGTATTTCATCAGTTATCAGTTTGGTTTAGAGAATTTTTGATGGAACACCATAATCATAGTTTTATTATGCCAGTCAGTTATCTGCATTTGTAGAGCTTCTTTATTATTCCTAATAGGAAAATTCACTTATTTATCTATTCCTGTTATAAGCTGATTTGTTTATAACATTATTGTTATTTGTGATGTACTAAATCTTATTTATTTTCTTTTTTCTGTTATCACATTTCAAGAACGCATTTTGATGTTTGCTGATAATATCTAATTATCATTCTGGTGGAATATGTAAATGATTTCATTTACCTAATAATAAAAAAAAAAAAACATTGTAAAAGCAACTAATCAAACGAAATAACACAGCTAAAATGATAGTTTGACACCCCCCCCCCAAAGTACATTAAATTAAACTTATAAATTATAAAAGAAAAAATAACATACATTACTAGGCACATTGTATAAATATGCAAAGTTATTAAAATCTGAAATAAAAATACAAATTATGTATATATATATATATAGATGAATGAATAGAAGAATGACAGGGTAAGTGACAAATATATTTATATAAATGATCAGATAAAATTGATCAGAATTTATTTCATGATAAATAAGCATACGAATTTGTGCAAGTGTTTTAATATTATTTGTACAGAGATTGGATAGAGTTTTGCCCTCAACATATTTAAATATTATTTTACATCATATATATATATATATATATTGCATCTAATGAAATTTGAAATCTTAATTTCAATATATAGTGTAATGTCAATTATAAATTCAGACATTGTTATCTCTGAAATTATCATGAAAATGAAGTTAAAATCATTGAATTATTAAATATAGTAAGAAAAAATATCTCATTTTGCAGCAATATACATATTCATAGCATTTCCTAAGTCTTACATTTGAATTTGGACTAAGTAAATTTAAAATTGTTGCAAACTTGATAAAAAGAATGGATACTCTTTGAAACCATTCTTTACCAACTATTGACAATCCTAGTGAATATTCTTGTTTTCTTCTCTGGTCTTTTGTCAAGACTGATGAAAATACCTTTTTTCCTCTGTGCTGAGACAATGATATACAAATTTTAAATAGAATGGCAAGAATAATTAACATTTTTAGATTAAAAAATTTTAGAAATTAATGTAAAAAGTAAAGAAATGTATTAAATGTAAATTTTTTTCTTTCTTTGATAAAATATAAAATAAAAACAGAGGAGGGAAACGGCATGTGTGTAAAATTTTAATTTGTATTGTTTTAGTTATTATTTTTTTCTTGCATGCAAATATATTTGTGTAAATTATTGATTACAAAAAAACTCAAAGTTTAGCATCTATTTTTACACTATATTATAATTAGATATATTGTGTAAACTTTTTTTTTGGTTATAGCTTTTATATATAATTATGTAAAAATACTATCGATTTCTTTTTTTTTTTTTCATTTAGATATAGTATCCATAAGAGCAGGAGCCAAATCTGTTTGGTTCGGAATGAATAATAGATTCGATGTGAAGCAATTTCTTTGGGTGGATGGAAAAGAGGTAAATTCTTTACAATGTGGTAATATAAATAAAGTAAAAAAATAAATACTCGGCTCATGCTTAGTTTTTACTAGATAATGGTGCATATTAGTTTTGAAGTATTTTTTTTTATATTTTATACCACAATTATAATTGCTTTGTTCAAATATTTGAAAGTTAAAATAATTTATTTTGCTTTGAATACTTTTAGATCCTACTGAATAATATCCAATTTTCTTTAAATTTACAAAGAATATATATAATTAACTTGTATTGATAATCTTAGAAAAAAATTAAAATTTGTCTTATATTAATTTTTAGAATAAGAATTGTAAATATGCTTTTATTATGGCTGTAAGTTAGTGTTTACTATTAGAAAACAGTTGGCATATAACTTTTACTAGAATGATTGCAACAGATAAATTGGTAGATCCCATATTTTAAGCTGATAATTTATGATAGCATAAATTCCTTTTTTGCGCCACAAAAATAAACTGTTGATGATATTAAAAAACAATAGTATATGTTTAATACTAAGATCAAAAAATATATGTTCACACTATGTTATTATTGTTTTCATCTAACCAGTAGATACTAATGTGTACATGTTTTACTTTTTTCCTTTCTTTTATGAAATTTAAGAAATTAAATATCTGGTTAATATACATACTAAGCATACAGAGATAAAAATATCTTGTTAAATTATTAAAAAAAAGTCAATCAGATGATAAAATGTTTTCATATATATAAATATATACATACATTTGTAATGAAATATCTTTTAATGCTATACTATTAATAAAGAATAAAAGAGAAAATCATATAACATTAAGTGTTAACAAAAGAACAAACTTGTACTAAAATTCTCTCATGGCCATTTGTTTCTTACACAAATAGATCTTCTCAAGTGAAAATCAATTAAAAACACACACGTACACACACACATATATATATATATTGTGCCATTAACTCTGGATTTTCTATCCGGTGTAAATCCAGAACTCAAGCTAATTAACGCTCTGAAGCATTTATTTTATAATTATTTATTAAATTCTGAAAGGGTGACTTATAATTTGTTTTGTATATAACTGCTAATCTTACTTCATTTTTCATACTCTTAAAATTTTAAATCTTGTATTTAAATATTTCAGTTATTGTAAAATCAACGAAGATGGGATTGTTTTATTTTAAATAGCAGAAAAAGGGATGGGGGAAAATATTAATGTTTCTTTTATTAAATAAAATCTTAATGTATTTGGGAAATTTTAATATTTTACTATTTTAGTTACTAAGTAAAATCTCTTTCTCTCTCTCTCTCTCTCTCTCTCTCTGTCTTTATATATATATATTATAACTGCATAGTGTATTATTTGTCTAAATTATAGTATTTAAACTAGGGTCATTTATATTTTAAAGCAGTAAACTTACCTCATGTTGTTAGTTACATTCATTCATTACTGCGTTTCTGACATTTAGCCGATCTTTGTGTTTTTATATATACATGCTTCTAATCTTTTAATCTGGGGGTTATGACAAGTTCAAACCCATAGATTTCTTATATCTCATTCCGTAGATAGTTGAGCTATTTGGAATCATATTTATTTCATATAAAATGCCTCTTGTGGTGATCCCGTAAGTTTGGCACACGCCATGCATATTCTTTCTTCGTATAAAAGGCCACTGGCAGTGACCCCTAAATCTGGCACATGCTATGCCCATCCATTTCTTCATATAAAAAGGCCTCTGGTGGTGATCCCTAAGTATGGCACATGCTATGCCCATCCACTTCATCTTTTGTCCAGAAACACGACTTTTCCTGTTATTTTAGGCTATTATGTCAGCACCGCAAACTTATTTGTATTAGTATTTCTTTCGCTTCATGACCCAATTTTAATGCTCTAATATTAAAATTGCACTCTGCTTAAAATATATATAAATTCCAACTACTTCTATTTTATTAATTAAGTTTATTTCAATCATAGACAATCCTACCATCGTAATTTATATATCTATATTTAAGAGTATCTATATGCCTTGGGGAAAATAAAGCATTCATCTTACTATCATTAAAGTAATTTTTCATTAAATATTTTGTCATAGTTTCAAATATAATCTTTCAACTGTCTTTTGTTTATTTTCATGACCTCAATGGGGTGGAAATAACTTATATCATATGTATAATGA